>PVKB01000336.1:218452-584156 GCA_004027205.1 Ctenodactylus gundi
CCCGGCCCCCCCCCCCCCATCTCCCACCGCCCAGTCCCCGGCAGCGATGAGACAGAGCGGCGCCTCCCAGCCCCTGCTGATCAACATGTACCTGCCAGGTACCGGGGACCAGCGAGGGCTGGAAGCACCGGGGCCCTGGGCGGGAAGTCTAAGCTAGGGTATGGGGAAGGGAATCCCGGGTCCAATGGAAGAGGATGCACTCGGGACACTTGGATTGCGGGTGGAGGGCTCTTTGCAATTTAGGGCAAGCAGGAAAACCAAGAATGTAGGGAGGCCTGGGGTTTTAGTGTGGCATCTAGACAACTCGAGGTGAGAATACTGAGAGGCTGAGGCGGGATCACGGGGGCCCAGAAGAACCCTGGAGGGGAGACAGGTCTTCATGGTAGCGGAGGAATCGAGGAATCTGCTCGAGCCCCGCGGGGCTGCTGCGGTCCGCCGGTCATCGCCCTGCCCCTTCGCGGCCCCTCACCTTCGCTTCCGAGCGCTCGCCCAGGCCCTCCAGGCGTCTTCCTCTTCCCTGCGAGGGTCTCCTCGCGCTCAGGCTGGCCTGGCTCAATCCCTGCTCGGCTTTATAAGGCTCCAGCCGGCCCTTTCGGAAGGCGGATTTCCTTTTTCCTGGACGCGTTTCCTGACTTGGGCGCTATGGAGGGGCTCTGCGCGGCACGCGCCGTGCCGGGCTCCTGCAGGAGGAGCCGGGTGGCCCGGGGCCCTAGAACATAGGCAGCCCCCTCGAGATTTGGCCCGAGGCCCCTTCGGCCAAGCCTACAACTTCCGCCTGAGTTTGCTTGACCGTTTTTTTTTTTTTTTCTGCTGCCGCAGATCCCGTCGGAGACGGTCTCTTCAAGGAAGGGAAAAGCCCAAGCTGGGGACCCCTCAGTCCCGCGGTGCAGAAAGGTGAGCTGGCGCGTGCCCTGAGGGCAGTAGACGGGGACAGATCTCAGACAAGCGGCATTTGACAGAGGGTGGGAACATTGTGCAACCAAGGTTCTGGGAAGCGTAAGGTCCTGACTCGATTGTGGCAAGCCTTTGGAGAAACACTCCTTTGGCCTTTGACACTTGAGTTTGCTGAATCTCGTGGCTGGGCTTGCAGGCCAAAGAGGAGTTAGGCCCCTGACAATTTCCTGTTGTGTGTGATTTGCCAGGCTTTTGGGGCTCGGGCTGAAGCTCTGGTGCCCTTTCCCTGCTGGCAGTGGTCACAGCAGGGTCACAGGTCCCTGGTCCTTGGCCAGGGAGCTGGAATAATTCTACTACTCTGCCAGTTGGGGCTGCCTAGTCAGTAGGCCCGGGTTGGTGCTCATTCCTCTCGGCAGAGCCGGTGAACGCAGAGAACCTCTGTTGGCCTTGTCCTGTGGTGACTGTGGCTGTCAGGTTTGCCGCTGGCTCCTTTCTGTTGCCTGGCCGGCCAGGCACCTCCTCCCAGCAGCCCTCCCCCAACAGTACCCGAGACCTACCCAATTTACAGAAACCACAAAAAAATGAGGTGGGCAGCTATTTTTCCAGATGGAGGGGAACATGACCATGCCCAGCGGCCTCTGAGGCCAGTGTCAGTTGCACATTTTAACCCACAACTAATCTTGCTTCCCATACCAAAATTCAACTCTGGTGATCTGAGCCAGGTATCCACTCTCCAGGTCAGTGTGGAAGAATTAGGACTGAAGCTGTGGGAGAAAGACGATTCTCGGTCCAGAGGGGACATTTGAATAGGGGGAGGGGTTCATTAGACTGGATTTGAAGCAAGAATAAGACAAATATGAGGAAATCCATTGTATTCTAAAAGGGAATAGAGGTGATTGTGTGAAGAGGTTTCTTTGCTTGAGACTCGAAGACAAGGGTATGAGAACTCTGGGGACTCAGTTCCCTCACTGCCTGCCACTTTGCCACCTCCAGCTACCTCAAGATCAAAAGGGAAAGTGGACAACAACAAGATGAGGCCAGGGCCAAGAACAGCCACTCCCCAGTTCTCTCTCCTCCTCCCAGAGGGTATCATGGCATCTTCCCTTGCAGGGAATCCCGCCTATTCCGAAAAAAAGGAGGCCGAGCCCAGCAATAAGTACCAGACCAGAGCTCTGCTCACCCGAAGGCTGCCAGGATGGAAGGCCTCTAGAGTTTTCTTTCCTAGACAGGGCCTGTGTTCTCATTCCTGCCTGACGTGGTGTCCCAGGGACACTGGCTGCGGGGGACTGGCTGGGCCTTGTATTGACTTAGGGTCATCCTGTTGTGCATGCTTCTGCTTCTGGATTACTTACGTGGTCCAGCTAGGATACCTGGGCAGGGCAGACCAGGCGGTTGTACAGGCTCTGCCCTGAATAAGGGCCGGGGGTAGGGGCTGACTCTGGCCTGTGCTCACCTTATAAAGCCAAGGACCTAAAGTCACCATCCCTCCCACGGGGGAGACAGTGCTTCCCTGTCTTCCGGATTTCCACAAACTATGCGCCTCTGCTGGTCCTCTCGCTAGTGGGGCTGTTCCCAGGGTGCGGTAGCGGTGGCGGCCAGGCTAGACCACTTTGCTGGTCGCCCGTCCGGCTGCCAAAGCAGCTGCACGGTGGGGCGTGCCTCTTCCTTCCCCGACGCTGCCGACTGTCGCCGGTTGGGCTGGTTGCAGGCATCGTTTTTCTTTCCCCACTGCCAGTCATCCGGCTCGTGGCTGATCTTCCTTTTCCCGTAGGCAGCGGGCAGATCCAGCTGTGGCAGTTCCTGCTGGAGCTGTTGGCAGACCGCGCGAACGCCGGCTGCATCGCGTGGGAAGGTGGCCACGGCGAGTTCAAGCTCACGGACCCGGACGAGGTGGCACGGCGCTGGGGCGAGCGCAAAAGCAAGCCCAACATGAACTACGACAAGCTGAGCCGCGCCCTGCGCTACTACTACGACAAAAACATCATGAGCAAGGTGCACGGCAAGCGCTACGCCTACCGCTTCGACTTCCAGGGCCTGGCGCAGGCCTGCCAGCCGCCCGCGCACGCCCACGCCGCCGCCGCCGCCGCCGCCGCCGCCGCCGCCCAGGACGGTGCGCTCTACAAGCTGCCCGCGGGGCTCGCGCCGCTGCCCTTCCCGGGTCTCTCCAAACTCAACCTCGTGGCCGCCTCGGCCGGCGTCGCCCCCGCCGGCTTCTCCTACTGGCCCGGCCCAAACCCCGCCGCCGCCGCCACCGCCGCGCTCTACCCCGGCCCTGGCTTGCAGCCCCCGCCCGGGCCCTTCGGCGCGGTGGCCGCGGCCTCGCACCTGGGGGCTCATTACCACTAGCCGGGGCGCTGGTCCGGAGCGCCCGAGCCTTGCGGAATTCCGTCCCTGTCTCTGGAAGGGGCCCGGCGCTGGCCTCGGAGTTCCTTACACCCAGATCTTACTTCACCGGTCGCCCCAGCCCCGGGGAGAGGGGAGCGGGGAGCGGAAGCCTCCTGGATCTTTTTAGACACCAGATTTGCCCCCACCACACCCCTGACTCCCCGGGGACGGCGACCATGCCCTTCCTTTATTTTTCTCTTAAGTTCCCAGAGGATCTTCTCTTTGTCTGCTCTGCCTGCACCTCTGGCTCCTAGAAACCCCTTCCGTCATGACGCCTCTTTTCTCAATTCTGAGTATTTTCCTCGCGCGCGCTCTCCCCCGTGGAGCCGGCCCAGATCCCGCCGCGCCCCAGCGGCCTCACACCGTCCCAGGACCTGAGCAGGCTTGGTGAAAGCCGCTGCCTCCCAAGTCAGTCCGCCTCCCGCCCTCCCTGGCCGGGCCGCTAGCCGAGGAGCCCAGTGTGTTCCCCTTCCCTTCTAGCCCCATTAAAGCTCCCAAGCTCCCTCCGCCTCCTCTCGGCTTTTTGCTGCATCGGGACCCTCCTGGGGGGCGGGAAGAGGAGAGGCTCAGCCCCTGCTGAGAAGGCTTCCGAGGAAGAGCCCCGGGATGGGGGCAGAGCTGGCCGGGGCCGCTGGCCGGGGCTTCTTGCGGTGGGCTCGGTCCAGGAGCGAGATGACCTGCCTCTGCCCTCACCCCACCTGCCACCCAGCCCGGCCCGAGTTCCGTCTCACAGACGAGATGCGCGGGCCGCCTTCCCGCACCTCAGCCATTCCATTCGCCCCTGGCCTCCCCCCATTGCACGTCGTCTTGATTTCGGCCCGTCTTTACCTTCCAACAGCCAGTTCATCTCCCCACCGCCACCTTCATACCTTTCCCCCGCCGTCCATTCATTCGCCTCCCACCCTCTCTCCTGATCTAGTCTCGTTTGCCCCAGAAGCTTAACTACGGTTCCTCTCAGCCTTCCTGCCCCTATTCAAGAGACCTCCCCCTGTCGCCTGAGCGCTCTGCTCCCCACCGGGGCAGCCGCCGTCCTTCTCGCGGGTGGTGCGCGCCCTCTGCTGGTTGGAGAGGGGCAGGCCAGGGCTGCACCTACGCCTTGGAAGGCTTTGGGCCACCGAGTGGACCATCAGATGGCTTACCAGACTGAGGACCGCTTGTCTCCAAACTTTTGGGTTTCAGAGAGAAGGGAGAAAAGAGGAACCCTAGTCTTTCACCCCAGACACGGCTTTGGGAAGTCCAGGAAGCGGATGGAGAGGGTCACCCTGGCTGGGCCTTTTCTCACCATCTAAGCACCCATCTCCATACTACGCTCAGTGGTTCCTACTCTGTTCTCCCTTATCACCTTTTCCAAAACTTGTTGGCTTGAAAGTGGCCTGAAACGCCTTCCCTTAGACGAAGAAAACACCTGCAGCGTTAGCCAGGCCTTTGAGCTCCACCTCTAAGCAAGCCCTTTCCCCCATGGTCCTGGTGTTCTCTTACCAGGGAGGGCAGTGGTAGGTGTGAGGTGTCCCTGTGCCCTGTGGGCATGAAGAGGAAATGAAGGTGGTGGTCTGATGCCTCTCCTCAAAGAATGCTGATGAATTATCCAGGTCCACCTTGGATTTATCCACGTTCATTTTATTTTTCTCTTTATTTTTTTTCTGGCTTCCCAAATAAGATGCCCAGTATAGAAAATCTGAAAAATTGTAAGGCCTCCATTAAATATCATTTGAGTGAAGAGTGTAATAAGGCAGGGGTGGAGGTGGGAATCACCTGTAGTACCATTGTGTAGACACTGTTATTGTTGCTCTCCTTTTTTCTAAGCCTTTAAAAATCAAACGATACTGTGGTTTCTTCACAGTAACATTGGGACTGTTTGCCAGCTTAGCAGGTTAGTTCATGGTATACATGGGGGAATCTGGCCTGTTGAGTGTTTGGTGGCTTCCACTGGAGAAGCAGAGAAACTTTCTGCAGTTCTGTTTGCTGGAGGAGAACATGCAGGAGCAGACACAGCCAGGATCCAGAAAGTTCCTGCTAAGAATTGCAGGCCACTCTTATAAAAGAGAAAGTATCCTATGAAGGAGTGGACAGCTCTGCCCTTAGATATTTAAATGAAGCAACAGGAGGCTAAAGTGTGAATCGCGGTAATGTATGTCTTAGGCAACACAAGGTGAAATGCAAAAAATAACAACAAAACTGATGCTAGATGAAGGTATGGCGTCCAGGATGGAGGAAGGGACCGACCTGCCTTTGCCCTCAGCCACACTGCACAGTGTTGTGCAACACAGAGAAAGAACCCAACAGTGTAATAGTTCAGGGATCGAAGAGGAAGGGTTCTAGAGGTCCAAGAACAACATAAGATATGTCCTGGGAATTATCTGGGGAAAAGGTGTGGGGAGCTGTCCCCCTCCCCACCCACCCCCAAGGGCTGACCTGAGAGAGAAGACCTGGGTGCCTATGGTGAAGGGTCGTAGTACTAGGATGCATGGGTGGGAGCTGCAATAAGACAGATACCACCTTGGTTTAATGAAGAACCTCTGTCACAGGGTGTGCCAGGTGAGCTCTGTGACGGAGTGTGCAGCCAATCTTCCCACGGGAAGCTGAGAGAAGAGATGGACTAGGTGATGTCTCTGAAGTCCCATAAGCAAGTGGGCAAAGGAAGGATCTGATTTGGAGTGCTGGGGAAAATATCAGGTTAAAAGATCTTTTCACATGCTTAAACGTCACCCTTCTGTTCTTTCCTGCGCTCACAGCCAGTTTGGAGGCTAAGCTATAGGACTAGGAGCCAGAAAATCTCAGTTCCAATTGCAAACCCATAGTTACCTTGCTATGTGATCTTCAGATAATCACCTCTCTTTTTCTGGGACTCGATTCTCATCTCATTAAAATAATGAGACTGAGCCAGGGATTTGCCTACTCTGTCCCATGGAACCTTGGGGATCATCGAGGTTCCTTGTATTCTCTCGTAGAAATAACGTACAAGAGCCAAGTGAAAGATGGAAGAAAATAAGAAGATAGACTTTGTGGAGAGAGAAAGGATTGGGGGTGAGGGGATGGGAAGGGGAAGAGAAGTAAAAATGATCAAGGTGTGAAATGTAAGTGCATCAGTTTCTCAAGCTGATTACTATTATTATATATGGTAAACACATGCTAATAAGAAAATGAAAACCAAAAAATGAAGCTTAGGAAACCTCCTTCCTGACCTAGGGTATTTTTTCCCCAGGTCTTTTTAGCTCTGGTAGCTCCCTGTCTCTGTGATGTACCAGTCTCAGTAATGTGATCCTGGGAAACTACTTCACCCAGGCCCTGAAGAAGGCATTCCCTCACTCCATCCAGCTTGCTGGTAAACCAAGCCTGTCCTGGCTGACCTGTAACCTCTTAGTCCTTGGCTCTTTGAAATGCTGATCCCACTGTTGCTTCCCTCTCCTCATTCAGGGGCCAACTTCCGTATTCCCTGAAACTCAGAGCTAGTTCTCCATGTCCATTCACGGACTTGGTGAAAACATGGCTGGCTCCCTTCCTACCCCCACCATGGGCTTGAGTTACAGAGATTTAGAAATGCCCTCACACCCAGTTTTACCCCTTCTCTCCAAGTGTAGAGGTAAAGGTAGAGCTAGTATATCTTTATCTATTTGGAGGATAAATAAACCAAGGCCTGTAATGGTAACTGATTTGAGCAGCCAATCTGATGGTACAGGCCTGTAATCCTTACACTCTGGGAGGCTGAGGCAGGAGAATCACAAATTTGAATTCAGCCTGAGCAGATAGCAGCCTACCAAGACCCTGTCTCAAAATCAAAAATAAAAATGGGCTAGGGATGTAGCTCAAAGTAAAGGCTCTGGACTGCATCTCCACTACCAGGAAAACAAAACAAAATAGAAAGGAAACAAAAACTTGGCCAAAGTGTGAGGGCCTGTTCTAGGACTGTGTCCTCTGTGTCTTTTGGGTGACTTCTCTACAGTCCTGAGTGGCCTTTGGTTGCCTTGTTTTTAGGATATGCCTATGCAGGATTCCATAGGCCTATGTTCCCTCTAGTAACACATGTTTTGTGGGTCTAAGCTCTCCCAGCATCACTCAAAGATGGAATCTGAGGGTCTGCTGACATGCAGTGTGAGGACTTCTCTGCCCACACTGTCTGAGAGCTGCATGGCCACAGGGCAACCATGTCACCGAGGGCACCTAAGCTGACAGAGTACTTCCTTCTACTTGAGCTCATGTGACCATAAACACACTCCAAACTGGCTGCTGGCATGGACTCAAAACCTTCTGCTCTTCTGGCCTTCATCTTCCCTGCAATGTGTCTTTAAAATGCATCAAAGCCCACTTCAGCTTCTTCCTTGTGCTATTTATGATGCATGTCAGGTGGACCTGCTGATAATAAAACTAGGCCTCCTCCTTACTGAACCTGACTGGGCCAAGCTCTGCCCTATGCTAATATTTTACAGGTGGAGCATCCTTTGACCTGGCCACAAACTTGACAGGTGGGACTGGTTACCTCGACAGGTGGGATTAGTTACCTCTATTTTCAGATGAGGAAACAGATTTGGAGGGACTTAAGTAGCCTGGTCTGTGACCCCAGAGCTCAAGTCCTCACCAGTTCCTCTTTTGCTGAGCCTTCTTTTTAAATTTTTTATTTATTTTTCCCATTTTTTGATATATGTGTGTGATACATAATGTTTACATTGACTTTGAATATTTTGTGCACATATATATGGCATTAGAATTAGAAACCTTTCCCTTTTTGACCTTTCCACACCTTTCCCCTCACCACTAGTTCCCACTATCCCCCCATTTAGTTCTATAAAATGACTATATTCTTGATCTCTCATATTAGAGAAACTGTTTGATATTTGGCCTTCTGTGTCTGACTCACTTCGATGAGCATGATGGCTTCAAGTTGTATCCATTTACCTACAAAAGCCTCAAAACTATCTGTCTTTTTTAACAAGTAGCACTCCATTGTGTACACATACCACAATTTATGTTTCCATTGGTCTGTTGATGTATTTTGTGTCTTCCACGTTTTAGCTATTGTTAGTTGTGCTGCTATGAACATATATATACATGTATCTCTCTTATGTGATGCTTTTGAACTCTTTTGGAAAAAGTCCCAGAGGATGTATCACTAGATCAAAGAGGGTATTTATTTTCAGGCTTTTGAGGAATTTCCATACTGTCCTCCATAGTAGCTGTACCAGTTTACAGTCCCACCAGCAGTGTACAAGGGTTCTATTTCCCCTACAGCTTCACCAGCATTCATTGCTGTTCAAGTTCTTGATTAATTTTTTTTTAGACAAAATCTCTGTAGTCCAGGCTGGTCCTGATCTCACTATATTAGCCCAGGCTACAATCTTCCTGTCTCAGCCTCCTGAGTGTGCACCACTATACCTGGCTCATGTGGCAGCTGGGGAATCAAACCCAGGACTTTGTACTTGCTGTGCAAATGCTCTAACCACTGTACTATTCCTCCAGTTGCCCTGAGGGGCCTTCTTAATAGCCTCCTCTTGTGAACATGGCCACTGTGTGCCCGTTGCTCATGTGCCTTGCCTAAATGTCCAGTCACAGCAGAAGTCAGTTGACTGTAAAGGACAAATGGACAGCTTGTCTTGTAAGTGTTCTTGTTTGAGCCAAGAGATAAGGAACAAGTGAGAAGCTGTTCGGTTTGGTTGTTTGGGCAGCTGGTCTTTTGCAAGCCTTCATCTTCCCACCTGAGGTGCTACGTGTGTGTACTAGGTCCCTGTGCTCAGGGGTAGGATTGGGAAGTGACTATCCTGATTTGGGTGGTGTGTTGCACTGTGGCTGGTTAGCAGGATTTCTCTGAGACTCTCCTCTGGCCCGGGACAGAGTCTCACACCTAGAAGCAAATGGTTCAGGCTGGAGGTGTAACTCAGAGGTTAAAGCACTATCCTAGTGCGAGAGGAGACAGAGGGGTTATAGGCAGTTAGGGATACAGGGTTCCCCAGAAATGAAGAATCTACTGGAAAACATGATTATAAAAAAGGCAACAGGCATAACTGGTGACAGTCTGTAGCTGCCCACTCTGCAGAACTATTTAATGGGCAAAAATGAAAAGAAAACAGGGTGGAAGACTTTCAGGGAAGAGTAGCTAGCACCCAGCCTTGGCGAGCAAACTGCTTACCATAAGGACAGCCTCTTAGTACAACCGCAAGAACCCCTGGACTCCGGGGCAGCGCCCATTTCCCTCCACCTTCTGAGGAGCAGCAGCCTTACCCTCCTTCTTTCCCTTTCTAGTTTCCTTTCCCCTTCTGTAATTTCCCTAATGACATCCTCTCTTCACAACCTGCCTCCCGTCTTGCGCAAGCGTGACTTGTTCTTCAAGCCTGTGGAGACATGGACTTGGTGTGGAGGCCCATCCAAATTGGGGCCTGGCACCGTAGCCTGACACCAGGATGTGAAAGGTCCTGGGTTTGATTTACCAGGCCACATAAAAAGCCAGGTGTATAGCACATGCCTATAATCCCAGCATCCAGGAAACTGAGGCAGGCAGAAGGACTACTGTGAATTTGAGGCCAGCCTGGACTACATGGTGAGGTCAAGACCACCCTGGACTGAAGAGCAACACCTTGTCTCAAAAAGGGAGGGGCCGGGGGGGGGTGCTAAAGAAATAACACAGCAGTTACAGTGCTTGCCTAGCAAGCCCAAGGCCTTGAGTTTGATTCCCTAGTACTGTTTAAGCCAGGCATGATGCTGCACTCCTGTAATACCAGCACTCTGGAGGCTGAGGCAGGAGAATGAGGGTGAGGATTCCTGTGTGTTTGAGGCCAGTCTGGGCTATACAGTAAGATTCATTCTCTCTCTCTCTCTCTCTCTCTCTCTCTCTCTCTCTCTCTCTCTCTCTAAAAAAAAAAAATAACCAAGAGGCTCAGTGGCTCACTGACTGTGCTCTTTCATTTTTTTGTACTTGGGATCAGGCCCAGGGCCTTCACACTGAACTACTTTCCCCTTTTATTTTTATTTTTGATTTTGAGCAAAGGTCTTACAAAGTCTCTAAATTGCTCAGGCAGGACTTGAGCTTACAATACTTCTACCAACACCTCCCAGAGTGCTGGGACTCTGCTATCAAGCCTGGCATTGGGGGCGGGCGGCGGGGGGTTGGGGGGGAGGTTGGCCTCAAACACACATTGCAATCCTCCTGCTTCAACCTCTCAAATGCTGGGATATGTGGAGCTGGGGAATTGAACTCAGGACCTTCAGGCAAGCACTTCAACCACTGAGCTCTTCCTCCAGCCCTGGATTCTTTAAAAATTAAAATGAAAAAATTTTTGTGGTATTGGAGATCAAGCCCAGGGCCTTCATATTTGGAAAAGTTTAAGTGGTTACATCTTAAGCTACGTCTCCAGCACATTTTTACATTTGGATTTGAGACAGAGTTGTGCTATGTCACTAAGCTGCTCAGGGTGGGCTCAAAGTTGTGATCCTCCTGTCTCGGTGCTCCAGAGTGCTGGGGTTCTAGGCCTGCACCACCGGTCTGGCACCTTTTTCTGTTTTTGTGCATTTGCTGTCCTGCTGAACCCTGTTCACCAGTCTCCTCTTTCCTAGCATGCCATTCTTTGATCGAAGGCAGCGAACGTGGCAAGAAGGGCAAGGCTCTGCACTGGACTGCCTGCGCTTGAGCGCTGGCTTTATCGTGACCTCAGGCAAGTCACTTTGTTTCCTTGTTTCTCAGTGAGCTCATCTGTAAAATGGATATGATAGTAACGAACCGACCTCCCAGAATTACTATGGAGACTGAATGTTGTATAAGTTCCTTGGTACATCCATCGGTGTTTTAGATTATCGGGCAAACAAAACCAACCCAAAGCAACGCAAGCCCTGCCTCTTTCCCTTTCTCCTCCCTGGAAGGAGCCTGTGTAGCCACACCTACTTTTCCGTGCCAGTCTAGGCCTCATTCCGGGACAGACAGTGCGCTTCCCCAAGGACCAGTCCCTTCATGGGTTTTGGAGCTACAACCCCATCGCACAGGTTGGTTTTCAATACTCAGGATATTTTCTATTTCTTTGTGGGATAAGAAGAGGATTATTGGGCTCAAGGAATGGCACAGCAGTTAAAGCGCTTGCCTTGTAAGCATGGTTTGCAAGTGCAAAGCCCTGAGTTCAATTCCCCAGCACCACATAAAGCTGGGTGTGGTGGTGCACGCCTGTAATCCCAGCACTTAGGAGGCTGAGGCAGGAGGATTGCCTTGAGTCCAAGGCCAGCCTGGGCTCCATAGTGGGTTCAGGACCAGCCTGGGTTATAGAGCTAGACCCTGTCTCAAAAAAAAATAAATAAATAAATAAAAGAGAATTACTGAATTTAGAATTATAAGATCTCAGCTATAAACTATCTCTGTGACTTTGGGACAATGTCTCTAATGATCTGAGCCTTAGTTTTCTTTTTTTTATTTCTTTCCTTTTTTTTTTTGAGACAGGGTCTCATTCTGTAGCCCAGGCTGGTCCTGAATTCACTGTAGAGCCCAGGTTGGCCTTGGGCTCATGGCAATCCTCGTGCCTCAGCTTCCCGAGGGCTGGGATTATAGGCGTTTACAGGCATGCGCCACCTCGCCCAGTTTACATGGTGCTGGGGAATCAAACTCAGGTACTTAGCGCTCAGCTTGGCGCTTGTGCTTCAACCACTGAGCCATTCCTCCAGCCCCTGAGCCTTAGTTTTCTCCCCTAAAATGTGCATACTAGTAATGCTCACTTCCGTGATCACTCTATAGCGTACCACATGACTTTTGGAAGTGAGGGCTTTTCTTGTTACAACAACTAACATTACCATAATTAACACCTAAATTGTGCTGGCTCTTTACAAAAATGCTCTGGTGACATTGTTATTTCCCCCTTTATGTAAGTGAGAGAAACTGAGGCATGAACTGGCTTGAGATCACAGAATCACCAAGTGACAGTTCAAATGTTGGTATCTCAGCTTTCTTTTTTCCTTTCCTAACTTTCTTTTCTTTCTTTCTTTCTTTCTTTCTTTCTTTCTTTCTTTCTTTCTTTTTTTTTTTTTTTTTTGAGACAGGGTCTTGTTCTGTAGCCCAGGCTAGTCCTGAACTCACTCATGGCAGTCCTCCTGTCTTAGCCTCCTGAATGCTGGGATTACAGGCGTGTGCCACCACAACCAGCTTACTTGGTGCTAGGGATTCGAACCCAGGGCCTTGCTGTTACTAGGTGAGCACTTTTAACTGCTGAGTTATGCCCCCATGCCCACACACATTATTGTAAAGAATATCATCATTTGTGGAGGAACGTTCAGATTCTGATATTCTGAGAGGCCCAGGAAATGGCAGGTGGAAATGCTCAAACCCGGAACAGTGATCCAATTTCACTGCTCACCATGGGTTGCAGGCAAATGACAAAGTTTAGAGACACAGTTTATAAGTCTCGTGGCGCGCTGTGACCCTTGTGTTTATCTCCAACAGCACGATGGAGAAGAAACCAAGATGAGTGTGGCCCCAAACCCCACCTCAGTCTGTTCCCTGTGGGACAGAGAAAGCTAGTTACTGTCCTAGAACCTCAGTGAACTCTTGGTAACATAGTGACCGTGATTAGACCCGCAGGGTTGACTTGTCATGGGGACATGTGCCTCCGGCGTCCCACGGAGGGCTGCTCCATAGCTGCCATTCTCCTCAGCACCGACAGGCCACAGCAGAGACCTGCCCGGCAAGCTCCTGCTGTTTCCCACCAGGCCAGTCCTCACGTTCTGGGCCCTGTCCTCACTTCATGCATGGGAGAAGCTCTGCCTTGAGCTTTCTCCCTCCTTGAGGCTGGATGAGGAAGAGGTCGTGAGAGGAGGCCGAAGCCAGACCCTGAGAGTTGGGGTCCTCTTTCTGGAAGAAGAGGCTTGGTTGTTTAGCAACACAGAAGCATGCATCAGGGAGGCTCTGGACAGGACTGCCCCCCCCCACACACACACACACTTAATTTACTTGGTTTTGGTACTCGTATACGTAGTATCTTGATCATTTTTACTTCCCCAAGCACTGTTTTTCTTTTGTTGTTGTTGTTGTTGCTCAGTGTGGAGAGAGCCAGGTGACACTAGACAGGGAAGTAAGTGAAGAAAGCAGGGAAGGGTCCCCAGCACTGATGACAAATTCCGTGACTCATCCTCCTCCCGATGACCTTCTGCTTCCTCTCTCTTCCCCAGGTTTTCTACCTTTGACACACAGTCCCTGAGTCAGAGAAGTCAGGAGTCTGTCCTCCAGACATATCTGTGCAATGGCCACACCTGTGTCCATGTACCTAAGAGCCAGGCTCGGGGCCACCTTGTGCTTATTGTATGCTTTACAGCCTGCAAAACACACCTGTGCACATGATTTTACTGTGCATAATGACCTCTTTTGTAGTAGGAATGTCATCCTAGTCAGCCCTTTGTACCCGTAGGTTCCACATCTGTGTTTTCAACCAACCACAGATAGAAATATTTTTTTAATGCATCTGTTGGAGCTAAGGAATAACACAGCACTTAGAGCACTTGCCTAGCAAGCGCAAGGCCCTGGGTTCAATTCTCCAGCACCACATAAGCCAGGCATAGTGGCACACACGTGTAATCCCAGCACTTGGGAGACTGAGGCAGGAAGATTACCGTGAGTCCAAGATCAGTCTGGGCTACAGAGTGAGACCCTGTCTCAAAAAAAAAAAAAAAAAAAAAAAAAAACCCTTAAAAATATGCATCTGTTGCTGGGCATGGTGTTACATTCCTGTAAAGCCCAGCTACATGGGAGTCTGAAGCAGGAGGACCATGAGTTTGTGGGTTTGTGGTCAGCCTGGGCAATCTAGTGAGGCCTTGTCTTAAAAAATAATTTTAAAAAGCTGAGGGACTGGGAAGATAGCTCAGTGACTAGAGGCATTTGCTTAGGAAGCAAGAGGCCCCAGGTTTGATTCCCACTCACCACATAAAAGATAGATGTGTTTGTGCATGCCTGCAATCCCAGCACTTGGGAGGCTGAGGCAGGAGGATTGTTGTGAGTGAGCTTAGAACCAGCCTGAATTACAAAGCACGATCTTGTCAAGAGAAAGAAGGAAAGAACAGAAAGGAAGGAAGGAAGGAAGGAAGGAAGGAAGGAAAAAGGAAGGAAGGAAGAGACAGAAAGAAAGAAAAAAAGAATTGAGTCTGGACTCAGCGACACAGGACTATAATCCTAGTACTATGAGAAACCACAGCAGGAAGATTTCAAGTTCAGTTCCAACCTGGCCAACTTAGTGACTTGGTGAGAACTTGTCTCAAAAATCACAAATAGCCCTGGGATTGATCCTCAGTACCACAAAGAAATTAAGAAATAAAGAAGTGAAAAGAAAAAAAAGAAAGAAAAAGAAAGAAAGAAAATAAGAAAGAAAGAAAGAAAAAGAGAGAGAAAGAAAGAGCCAGCTAAAGATATAGTTGTAGCAATTTGCCCAGCATGCAGGACATCTTAGGTTTGGTCCTCAGTACTGCATAAAAACAAAAATAAATAAATTTGTGTTGAAAATATACAAAAATTTTCATACCATCATTCTCTAAATAATACATCTAGAACAATTATTTATATAAAATTGATATTATAAATGATATAACATAGAGATGATTTAAAGTATGTAGGAGAATTGTTTAGGACTTGAGTGCCTGTGGCTCTGGTACTGTGGAGGATCCTGGGCCTAATCCCCTGCAGACACAGAGAGATGGTGAATTCCTATGGGCCAGTCTTGTATGTCCTAATGTCTCAGAACAAGGAAACAGCAGAGCTCAGATTCGCTGCAAATTTCAAGTTATTTCTACCATCTTCTATAACATAGATGTTAGTTCAGGCAATACTACATCCCACGTGCACAGCATTCCACTGGCCTAGGTGCCCCAAGGTGTGCCTCTCTTTGCCCCTGGTCAGCAAGTAAGTGGGTTATACGGGCAAAAGGCAGCCCCTATTCCCCACTGGCTTCAGTGAAGACACTCAGGGTGGCCTGGTCTGTGCTCCGAAGGCCTGGGCCTGGGAACGCTGCTTTTCTGGAGTCAGGCAGGCACAAATGGCTATACACCAGCAGCTGAAGCAAGTCCTCTGGCTGGCATTCCAGAGAGAGGTGCACAGGTTCCACTGGGGCTCAGGCCTGGCAGCAAGGAGTAAACACATGCCACCCAGGTCACAGGAGAGCTCAGAGGAGGCCCCAAGGGTCCCATGGGCCAGGAGAACCGATAGGGAAACTCAGGGCCTCATTCTAGAGTTTGTTTCTGTCCCTTAGGTCTCTCGATATTTATTAATAGTACTGAATACCAAGCAATAGTTACCACGGCACAACAGTCATGTTATCATTTCTGTCGCAGAAATTTAATTGAGAAATCTCAGGTTCTTTTTTTTTTTTTTTTAAGATGGGTATGACTTGATCTCAGGGCCTTTACACTGAGCTACAACCCAGCCCTTTTTTTCCCCATATTTCCCCATTTTATTAAAAAAATATATACACAACACATAATATTTATGTTGAACTTGAGTATTTTATGCACATATATATATCACATGAAAATTACAACCCCTTCCCCTCTCCCTTTTGACCCTCCCACAACTCCCTTTCCCCCCAACTCCCACTATCATCCCCATTTTATTCTTTTTTTAACATATTACCTCCACTCTCTCCTTCCCACACTCTCACCCCTCTTTCCATTTCTCTGTCTACAAAATACTTCTTCTTACTTTATTTTTGTGTCTCTTACTTTTTATTGTTTGATTTTCTCATATTAGAGACACAAAACAATATTCAACTTTCAGAACTTATCCATTTCACTGAGCATCATAGTCTAGAGATGCATCATTTTTCTAAAAATGACTCAAATGTGTCATTGTTAATGGAAGAGTAATGTTCCACTTTGTATAGATGCCACATCTTCTTTATCCAGTCCTCTGTGCTCAGGCATACTAACTTCTCCCAAGATTTGGCCATCGTCAGTTGTGCTGCTATACAAAAGACACTCAGATTATCATTGCATCAATCAGAGTTCTTAGGCTTAAACTCACACCAAACACTGAATAAATGAATTGCTACATTAAATGAACTTAAGTCCATATCTCAAATGTGTATCACACATAAAGCAATTTCAGAATTTGTTAAGAGTTCTTTCCCAAAGAGGAGCAGGAAGAAATGAGTAAGATCATTGTTAGAGGTTTAGTTACAGAGCATGAAATTGAGACATAAAATTCAAGAGTCACCGGTTGAACTAATAACTGACTGAGTTCTTAGCCAGTGGACTAAGGCTCTGTAATGTTTTATCTTTACCACTCAATGAAAGCTTCAGGGAAAAGACCCCCAGAACCACTTGTTTACCAACTCTTACTGTATTTAGAACTAACAATATCCTAAATCAAAACCACTGCCTTCTGCCACTCCACCCTCAGCTAAATATCTATATACATCATACACATCAAAAAAGTTTCATAGATTAAGATTTTATTCCAATTCCCCATGTTGAATATAATTATTATGTTTTGCAAACTAATGTACTAATAAGAATAATAATTATGAGATGAGGCTTCACAGATTTTATGAGAAAGCTGGTACAGTTTTAGTGGGATACCACTCAAATAATTGATGTCTATTTTTTGTTATACTTTCTCTTTAGATGTTTCCTTTCCTCCATGTGTTTTGGTGCTGCTTCTCTCTCTCTCTCTCTCTCTCTCTCTCTCTCTCCATCTGTCTCTATTGCTCAAAGATTCCTTCAAGTATTTTCAGCAATACTGGGCTAGTGGTCATATATTTCTTTAGGGATTCTTGGTCATGAAAATTTTTAATTCCCCTTCAATTTTCAGAGATAATTTTGCTGGAAACAACAACCTGAGTTGACACTTGCTGTCATTTAAGTCTTGAAAGATTTTGCTCCAGGCTCTCCTGACCTTTAAAGTTTGCATTGAGAAATCTGCAGTAATTTGAATGTGTTTGTGTTGGTAGAATAATGTCTGTTTTTCTCTTGCTGTTTTTCTCTTGCTAACATTCTCTATGTTGTATGAGATTTTGATTATAATATGCCATTGAGGTTATGCTAGTTGAGGTTATGGTATTTGTCTCAGTTACTTTTTTGTTGCTGTGACTCAATACCCGACATCCACAAATTTAGGAAAGGAAAGGTTTATTTTTTAGCTCACAATTTCAGAAGATCACAATCCACTCAGAGGCAGCCAGCAGCAATCAAAGTACGTGGCAGAGACAGAGGTGGAGGCAGCTTCTCACGACATCACAAACAGGAAGCCAAGTTGAGACTAGTTGAGACTCGTCCAAGTCCCAGTCCTAGTCCTCAAGGAAGGCTGGAAGCAGCTTATATATCCTTCCAGGCCTCCACCCAGTGATTAGCCCCTCCTGGATCCAGGTGTAGAAGGTGTGGCCACTACACACTATTAATCATATCTCACATATGAGCAGCCACTGAACCCTCCAGCTCTAACACATGCAGGCTGCCATTTTGAACTATCTCTCTCCTCAGACTTGTAAGCCCTCAAATTAATCCCCTTTCTTCATAATTTCTGCTAATTCTGCCTCTGCTAGAACCCTAGTCAATACAGCCTGTATCCAGATAGCAGGAGAAGGCAGCAGCTTGACATCAGTGCTTCCCACATTATACTCACCTCCAGTCACTCCCACTTGGCCTTCATAGATCTTGTCTATGCCAAACTTTTCCCCACCATTTTTATTAATATGTATGTGCAATACATAATGTTTACAATGAACTTGAGCATTTTGTGCACACACATATCACATCAATATCACAATCCCTTCCCCTCCCCATTTTTGGCCCTCCCATGTCCTCCCTATCCCCCTGCAACTCCCACTATCCCACTCATTTGGTTCTATTGAGTGCCTGTGTTCTGGGTTTCCCAAATCAGAGAAACCATGCGATATTTAACATATTAAATCTTCTGCATCTGACTCACTTCACCACTCAAATTACCACTTATTAGCTCAGCTTCCCGCCCCTAGGATGGGCTGCAGTGGCCATATTTTGATACCTCTTCTCTGGGTCCAGCAGAGCCCTTTATTGGGTGATTTGCCCAAAGTTCTTTTTTCTGTATCTTACTATATCTTTGTTGAGATACTTCAGTGTGGCCTCAGCCACCAGTCCACATAAGAAAAGAACTATTGCAATGAAATTCATAAGGCTAGACAATGTGAGAAAGAAAAAGAGAGAAGTTAAAATTAAAATTCCTTAGCTGAGTACCAAAAGGTAAATATTTGTACATTCAAAAGACATTCAGGTTGTCATTGCTTCAATCAGTTTTCTTAGGATAAACTCCAGTGCTTTCCACATTATATTCATCTCCAGTCACCTCCACTTGACCTTCATAGGTCTTGTCTATGACAAACTTTTTGAGAAGCCTGTGGTCCAGGAGGCCAGTAAAATATTCTGCAACGTAGTTTGTTAGGCCCATTTTCACTTCAGTTCATGTGCACATGCTGCATAGGCCATTATTGGCCCTCTATACAGCCATAAGCAATCTGACGAATGATGTCTTTTTTAGTTACACAAACTACCGTTCTGTATTTGGGTGTGTTGTACTTATTTTTGTCCTGGATCACTGAGTGATTCCAAGCATACTAATCAATTTTTCCTCTTGTCTTCTTCTAAATTTCCCTGGGTATATCTTAAAGTAGGCCTTCTTTTTGACAACTTTAACAAACTCTACCCTGTGGAACAGAGACCCATATCCACAGCTCCACAGCAGCAGTGTAAGGGAGAAATCATGTCCTCCGTTAAGTTGTGGGTATTGAATATTATATCCCAGCAAAGGGAAAGCTGACTACTCCAATGAGAAAACTGAAATTCAGAGAGGTGGAATGACTGTCTTGTATCAACAGCTGATAAATAGTAGACAAGAGTCTCAAACCTCTGATTTATAGTTTTATTCTGGACATCACATTATACTGTGTTTTAATGTCATGGGGGAGAAAGGAATATTGAGGAGGCATTCATCTACCCCCTGTCCGTATCCCCAAATATGCCAGGACTGCATTGTCCAATATGGTTCATCTGGCAGTCTATACAATATGAAACTTTATTTTGATTAGATTTTATCAACTTCCACAAAGGGATCTGATATGTTTTACTATATAGCAATGTATGTGAAACAGAATACTCAGATTTAAAAGACAAATAAAAGATGAGCCTGGTTGTACAGGGTAATAATCCCAACACTCTGGCGGAGAAGGATTGCAAGTCTGAACTCGACCTGCACAGCGTAGCTACTAGGTAAGACCGTATCTGAAAATAAAAATAAAAATAAAGACTGGACAGGCTGAGCATAGAGCTCAGTGGGAGAATACTTTCCTAACATGAACAAGGCCCTGGGTTCAAATCCCCTGTATCACAAAAAAGGGGAGGTTCTGGGGATATTAAATGTCCCGGGTTCAATTTCCAGTATGCACTACCCCTCCAAAGAAAAAAAGGTCATAAAAGAAATAGAAGTATTTCCATAAAAGATAGAGACAATGCAAGAATATTATCTTTATTCCTTTTAACATTGTTATCACTACTACAGCTGAACAATGTGATAGAGATCCTAGTCAGTGCAATAAGACAAGAAAAAGTATATACCATGTGTATATATCAGAGAGAAAGATATTAAATGTCCTTTTTCAGACAATATGACTTTCTACCTAGAAAAAAAGAACTGGAAATAATAAATTTATAATAGTAATAACAGTGTGCACCCAGAGAGACCTAATTAAACACGGAAAACACTGAAATGAGAGCCATTAAAATTTTCACTGATGAGCATAAAAGAAAAAGTGAATCAACGGAGGGACTGCATATGCTTCTAAGTGAAATCATTCAATACAGAAAAATTGTCAGATCACTCCAAGTTGATCTACAAAAGTGATATAGTCCCAACCCAGCTCCCAGAAGGAATATAAGACAATTTTAATTTTAAAAGCATACTACACATACTTTAATAACTGAGGTGCAGTTTGGCACAATAATGGTCAAGTAAAACAGTTGAACAGAGTAGAGCCTTGAAATGGATCCAAGTATGTGTATGGAAACTTCATAAACTCTAAGATGACATTCACTGGAGGAAAAGAAAGACTGTTCAAAGTTGGCACAACTTGCTATTAATTTGGGAAAAATTATACTTCCCACCACATATAAAAATAAATTCCAAAATAGATGAATGAAACAAGTACACTATACAAGTACCAGAATAAAATTTTTAAAACTTAAAGCAAAACGAAGTCAACTCCCAACCTATCATAAAACAAGAACATTTGGAGGAAACTATAAACCATCAAGGAGGAATTAGTTATTGTAGTTGTGTCCCAAAGATATGTATTTAGTTGTTCATTTATTTGCAATCAAAGATGACTTGTTAGCGGGGGAGGTGGTAGAATAGGACAAGAGTTAAAGCACTTGCCTAGTAAGCTTAAGGCCCTGAATTCAATTCCCCAGCACAACATAAGCCAGGTGTGGTGGCACACACCTGTAATCCCAGCACTCAGGAGACTGAGGCAGGAGGATTACCACGAGTCCAGGGCCCACCTGGGCTGCAGAGCAAAACCTCATCTCAAAAAAAAAAAAAAAGATGAACATAAGAACTGTCATTTTTTGTTCATTTACTTAGAAAATAATAAGGAAATAGAAGGTCTGACATATGGATGCTTATCATAACATTATTTAGAATAATATTAAAAATTGGATATAGCATCAACTCTCATTTATTGAGACTACTATCCATACATAGCAGGCAGGCACTGTGCTCATTAGCACTCCTTGTTTAAGGGATATCGCTCTATCCTTCAAATTGTTTGGTTATCAAGGAAGCATAAGTTTTCCCTAGCTTGATTATTTGAATAAGGGGCAGTCAGTCTTCTGTGGCACTTATAAAAAGATAAACAGGAAGCTCCTGTGGGAAGATTGAAAGTTCAAGCCCAGCCTGGGTAACTTGGCAACTTTACAAGAACTTGTCTAAAATAAAACAAACAAACAAAAAAATGGTTGCAGATGTAGTTCAGCGTGAAGGCCTTGGGTTTGATCCCCAGTAACACACACACAGACACACACACATACAAAGAAAAGGGTTCCTTAAATGGTCTTGGGAGGTATCCTGTGTGTGCCTATGGGTACCCATTTTCCATGTGGGCATGCTGTATGTATGCAAATATACATTGATACACAATTTTAATGGCTCATAATGTCTCAATGAATACCAGGCTGTCACAGTTTATAATCCCCTGCCGATGTTCATTCATGTTGCATATAATTTTTGATTGTTATACCACCCATATGTCAGGACTTTCCCCACTTAACTCCTCTTTCTTATTCTTTCTTCTCTTTCCTTTCTCCTTCCCCCTTCCTTCCCCTTTCCTTCCTTTTCTTTCCTTCCCCCTCATTCCTTCCTTCTTCTTTTTCTCCTCCTTCTCCTCCTCTTTCTCATTCTTCTCCCTCCCCTACTCCTTCTTGATGGGACAGGGTTTTGCTATGTAATCCATGCTGGCCTTGAACTCACTATGTAGCATAGGATGGCCTTAGACTTGCAGCAACCCTCCTGCCTCAGTGACTTGAGTGCTGGGATCACAGGCAAGGACCACTATGCCTAGCTTTCCACTTAACTATTTAAGGAACATTTCTGGAAATGTAATGGAACAGACTGCATTTCACATTTTAATCCAGAGACAGTCTTTCCAAAAGACCAAACTAACATGCGCATTTTCCCATGCTTTCTCCACAGATGGAATTTCCATTTTTATCCTTTTTTTTTTGTCAGGGATGGAGGAATAGCGCAATTAGAGAGCTTGCCCAGCAAGCACAAGGCCCTGTCTTAGTTTACTTATTCACTGCTGGGATAAGTAACTTGACACCACGACTTGTGGGAGGAAAAAATTATTTTAGCTCAAAGTTTTAAAAGGTCTCACACAGAACACTCATAGGTGGCTGGCAATGGTGGAAGCACATGGCAGAGGTCTAGCTAGGGAAAAAACTCTTTATGGCATGGCAGGCAGAAGGGCAAATGAGTGAGGACCAAGTCGATGTCTGAAGACCAAGACAAAGGTCAAAGTTTTCCCGAGAAAAGCTATAACAATGTTTTTTACTCCTTCCTTTACTTAGTTCAAGTTGCCAGTTGGGCTCCCCACACCCACCATGGGTGCCCTTCCTAATGCCCTGGCCCACAAGTCAATAACACACAACCGAAATCTCTGCCCTGGGCATTTCCCACCCCCCAAACTCAACAAGTTGCCACAGTCCCTGAAAGCCCAATTCCAAGCATCTTAGCCTTCCAGCCAGGCTCCACGTCCCCACAGCACATTATTCTACTATATCCAAATATATGAGGCTTTTGGGGGAGGATACAATATAAATACATAACATAAAATTAGGTCAGAACAAATGCTATGAAGAAAATAAGCCAGGAGTGTGTGCTTTTCCTTTTTTCTTTTCTCTTGACATTCAAAAGTTGAATAAGATTAAATAAATCAAACTTTTTCTTCAAGGTCTCTCCTGTTCCAGAGACATTCCCCATCCACCTAAGGAGCAACAACAGAAAAAAGTAACCTGTATTTTCTTCAGTCTTTGAAATATTTACCATCATATATTAATCATTGTTTTAGTTATTTTTTCATTTTAATTATTATTTTTTGACTCAATACTTAACTTACACAAATTTAGGGGAGGAAAAATTTATTTTAGCTCACAATTTTAGAAGTTCTTGGTCCATTCATGGGTGGGCAGCTGGAAAATGGTGGAATCACATGGTGGAGCTGGAAACAGCTTTTGGGCCAGAGCCTCAGCTGGAGCTGGTGCTCCACAAACAGAAATTCTCATAGCATTTCAGAACAGAGCCAAGTGTGGAACGAAGGGTGGAACCAGCACCCACTCACCAGGTCAAACCCCAAGCATTCACCCCTTCCACCCAGGTCTCACCTCCCAACAGTACACAATATCCATAGGTACATACAGCTATTGGGGGCACTCCAGATCCAAACCATGACACTTTGCCTTTGGCCCCCAAAAGACTCATGCCCACCTGCTTATGTAAAATGCATCTAGTCCTTTCTTGAGAGTTGTCAAAGTCTTTACAGTTCCAGCACTGTCAAAAAGTTCAAGTCCAAAGGCTCCTCTAAGACTCAAGGCAAGCTCTCGGCTGTGAGCTCCTGTGAAAACCAAAGAGTTAAGTACTTTCAACCTACAATGGCACAGGGTAAACATTCTCACTCCAAAAGGAGGAATATAAAGATGAAAGATAATTGGACCGAAACAATTTCTAAACCCGCTAGGCAAGGGTTAATTCCTGTAGCTCCAGGTCTAGAAACTCAGATAAACTGTGGCAAAAGGCTGGTGTGGACCTGCCCCCACAGCATCGCTGCTTGCTGCAACCTCCATCTTCTCTCCTTTGGGCTGAATCTGTTACAGCCTGCATCTTCTTTCAGTAGATAATCCATGTTCCTGGCTTCTTCAAATTTCTGCATTCTCCCCTGCACCCTAGGCTGCTCCTTTACAACTTCACACACTGCCCTCCCAGGGGCACACTGCCTGGCCTCCAAGGTCTTTCTCTGAAGTTTGGGTAGAAGCCTCCATGACCACACAACTCCTGCACTTTGCAAGCCTGTAAGCCAGGACTGTGTGGATGTTGCCAAGGTCTGCCATTTGAGCAGTAATCTGGAACCCTTGGACAAATAAATGCTGAAGTCTCTGAGTTCTCAGAGGGTTGAATTTCAGGTGGTTGAACTCTGCAGACTTCTTTTCCTTTGGCCCCGGGGTACAATTCCTAGAACAAAGTCTTTTTGCCTCTCCATTCTTGAGCTGGTAAGGGGTCCAGTTGACTTTTGAGATGCCCTCAAGACCTCTTTCTTATAGTCTTGACTGAATGTAAGTATTTGGCTTCTTATTTATGCTAATCTCTTTAACATCCCTGTGCTCTTTGGCCCTGCCACTGCAGGCCTTTTAGGTCTAGCACTGCAAACCTTTTATATGATTTTTCCTGCTGTTTTTTTCCTCACCTTTGCCAGCGGTGGCTAAAAGCTGCGAACAGCAGCCATATAACACAATGAACATTGGTCTGTCTTGAGATTTCCTCCACCATGTTAAGTAGTCCACTGCTCTTAATCTCAGTTTTGGGCAGTCTCTAGACAAGGGCAAAATGCTGACAAACCTTTTTGCCAGAACATAGTAAACATGGTTTTTAGACTACTCACCAATACCATTATTCTTCCTATCTGAAACTTCTTGAGCCTGGCCTTTCCAATCCATATTTCTAATAGCACTCTGGTTTTCTGAGCTCTGATCAGAATCTCCCATCAATCTTACCTCAGAGCACTCCAAGGCTTCTCCAGCCAACACTCACAAACCTTTCCAAAGTCTTCTCACAGGCAGTTCCATTTCCAAACCACAAAGTCAGGTAAAGTCACAGCAACAACCCCACTTTTGGAACTAATTTCTGTCTTAGTAACTTTTTCATCACTGTGACTCAATTCCTGACATGCACAAATTTAGGAGAGGAAAGTTTATTTTAGAAGGTCTCAGTCCATTCATGGTTAGAATCACATTGTTGGGCTAGAGCTGGGTTGAGGGCCAGAGCCTGAGCTGGAGTCAGTGTTCCATAAACAGAGATTCTCATAGCATGGCAGAACAGAGCCAAGTCTGGGAAGAGGAATGGAACCAGCACATACCCCTCCAGGTCAAACACCAAGGATCTGCCCCTTCCAGCCAGATTTCACCTCCCAACAGTACAAAGTATTCATGGGTACATAAAGCTTTTGGGGGGCATGCCAGATCCAAGCCACAACAATCATCAATTACTGTTTTTTTAATTACACAAACAATACACTTGTACATTTGGTTGTAAAAATAAAAAGTTAAACTGTACAATGAGGTCCTCTAGACAACTCTAAACCAAACCCTTCCCAGAAGTTACTTGTTAAGGGTGCTATGGCCTTGGGTTCAATCTCAGTACCAAAATAAAAAGAAATGTTCATGTCCCTTTGTGCATTTATTCAAGTATTTTTCTTTTTTCCCCCATTGTGTTGATATGTACAAGTGCAAAATTTAAGGTTTACAATGAAGTTTAGCATTTTGTGCACCTACATGTTCAAGTATCTTTCTAAAATCAACACTGTGAGTTGGGGTTCCTGAATAAAAAAGTGTGGATCTTTTCATTTAAAATATGAATAGGTATTTTTAATTTCTTCTTCTAAGGCTTGGGTAACTTTTCACTATAACTCTTTGACCAATTTGAAATTTATTTTGTGGTAAAGAATGTAAACAGTCTTTTTTTTGAGACAGGGTCTCATTCTGTAGTGTGGGTTGGTCTTGAACTCACTATGTGGCCCTTTGCTGGCCTCAACCTCATGGCAATTCTCCTGCCTGAACCTCCCAAGTGCTGAGATTATAGGTGTGTGCCACCATACCTGGATATTTTCTATGTGGTGTTGGAGAACCAAGCCCCAGGGCCTTGCCCATGCAAGGCAAGTACTTTAACCCTGAGCTATGATTCTAGCCCTTATCTTTTTTTCCATATAAATGACTATCCAGTTATTTCAAGATTATTTAGTAATATTCTTTCTCAATGAATTTCAAATGGTGCATTTATTCTATATGAAATTTCCATGTAAGAATGGCTGCTATTAAAAGCTCAAAAACAACAAATACTGGTGAGGCTATGAGGAAAAAGGATGGTCTTACATTGTTGATGGGACTGCAAACTGGTACAATCACTATGGAAAACAGTGTGGAGATTCCTCAGAAAACTGAATGTTGACATTCCATTTTACCCAGCTATACCTCTTCTTGGTATCTTCCCAAAAGAGATAAAGTCATCATACTATAGTGATACACGCTTATGCATGTTCATAGCAGCACAATTTATAACAGTGATAATAGTCAAATCTTGGAAGAAGCCAATATGCCCGAGTACAGATGACTGGATAGACAAGCATATATACACAATGGAGTATTATGCTACCATAAAGAATGACAAATTTGAGTCATCTGTAAGTAAATGCATGCACTTTAAGAACATTATGGTCAGCAAAATGAAGCGGACCTAGAAAGTTATATATATATCACATAGTTTCTCTAATATGAGAAAAACAAACCATAAAAGAAGTAAAAGATACAGAAGAGACTAAGAAAGTGGACCTTGTAGAAAGGAAAATGGGAAAAGGGGATGAGGAGGGGGGAGAAGGGGAAAGAGAGGTGATATGTAAATCAAAAAAGCAAAAACTAACATAATAAAAAAGAAATTTCTATGTATGCCAATATTTATGTTAGATTATCTTATCTGTTTTATTAATATGTTTATTCCTTTATCAGTGCCAAATATTTTAGCTACTTTAACCCATATTTTAATATCTGATAGAGAAAATCCTGTATTATCTGCTCTTCTTTCTCAGGCTTTTCTTGGTATTCTGTGTCTTCTGGGATTATATGCAAACTTTTTTGCTTGTTTGTTGTTGAGATGGGGTCTCATTATGTTGCCTAGGCTAGTACGGGCTCCTGGGTTCAGGTGGTCCTCCTCCCGCAGTCTCCCAAGTAGCTGGGAGTATTGGTACACACCACTGAGTCCAGCTACATTTTTAAAATAAGGAGCAGCATGTAGAATATTTGTAACATAAAGAAATATTTTATTGTTTATCATCACCCTCATTGTTTTTAGGTAGTCACATATACAAATAAACAGAGCAGCTAGTATGTAAAAGAGTCCATGCCTAGAGTGCTCAAGGCCCTGTGTTCAATCCCTACCACTGAAAAATATATATATACATCTATATATAATATACAGACTAATATTAAGATTCATTGGCTTAAGTCAAAGGAACCTGAGTCCCGAGAGAGTGCCTTGTGATTTATCTATCTTGTACTCAATCTTTTGCCACACTGATCTAAACAATTTTCCAACCTGTCACTTAACTTCTATCCTGTGTGGGTATAGATACCTTTCTTTACAGACATGTGACAGGGTGCTGAAAATGAAGATCATGATTTTTAAATAAAGGTCTTGAAGGGACAATTCCTCCTAATTGAGGCCACTCACAGCAAATGTTGCCAATGATGTATAAACTTATCAAAATTATTGCTTAAGTGGAGTACATGAAGAAGGCCCTACCCGTGTACTGGCTTCTGGATATCCTGGTCACAGTGGCCTGAGTGGAGGGGTAGCTGTGGTTAGTTCTGGTCTACAGATCTTCCAGAAGTGCCCATTTGGATGCCTGAGACAGGGCCCCAGTACCAAAGACCACAGGTTGTCTTCTTGAATACTGCTGGTTGCTGGGCATCTGCTGGGCATCCTACCTGACAGGCAAAGCAGTTACCATGACAACCCCCGACAATGTCTTCGAGTTTTTGGCATTTCTCTTTTTCCAGTAAGTACTAAGGTATTCTAGGGACAGAAGAGAACAGTTCTCAATATAGAATGTCTTCCGCTCCAGGCAGGGTACAGGAGGGAAGTGGAGATGTGCATATGTTACAATTAAATGAAGCTTCGTCAGGGTAAAGGCAGCAGTGTGTGCTTTGGGTTGTGTGTCAGTGAGCGTGTCAGTGTATGTCTTGCAAAGGGCTGGATCACTGGTTATCCACCCACTTGTTTTCCTGTTCCTCTCCCCTTCTCTCTTGGGGGCCCCTTCGCTGGAAGATGGATCCGGCCATTTTCTGAGAAGTGCTGAGTCATGGGTCCAGCTGGATCCTGTCTCCCATCCTCCATCTCCATCCTTTCCTCAGTTCACCCTTCACCTCAGGACCCTTTGCCCCTCACCAACAGCATAGACTCACTTTCCTCAGGCTCACTCCTGGGTGTTTAAACAGAAGCCACCTTACTCTGCTGCTCGCTCTTCCCTGTTGCCTTCTCAGAAGTCCATTCTGGAAGTGCTTTCTACTGTCCTCCTCGACAAAACAAGACTCTGACCAAGGTTGACCTAGGAGGCTAATTCTCTCATGTCTTCAGGCTGATCCTCCTCCAGGCCCTCCCACCTAATCGGATTATAGTAGCGTCTCCTGCTCCAGGCCTGGCAAGGAAAGTGGGGTTTAACCTGTCACCGATTGGAAGCTTTCCCCTCCCCCCCCCCTTTCTCATTTTAAGTCTCCAGTGCCAGAACACAGGATCCTGGAGGCGCTCGCGTGAGTGTGTGTGGGAACACGCTTGCATATGCAGAAACAGGAAGCTGCTCTGTCTATAGGTCTGGGGACAGTATCTAGAAGCCTCTCGAGGGCAGGATATTTGAAAATCACTGTAGGCTCTCTGACCTCTTTCGGCTTTTCTAACTTGGAAATTCCAACTAAGTAGCTAGTCGTAATAACTATGGCCAAAAAGACGAACAGAGTTTGTTTCCCCAGCGAGAGGTGGGAGAGTGGGGAAGCTGCCCTGCCCGCTCAGTCTGGTTACTATGGCGACAGCCGCTTAGTGACCCGAGTGATCCTCCCTCCTTCCTCCCAAACCCAGAGAGATGACGGCACTGCGCTGACTGCGCCAAATTCCAGCCAATGGGCTGCTGCTCCCGCCTTCTCTCCCGCCGGCCCTCCCCCTCCCCCCTGGAAGTCGATTCACAAATCTGGACCGTGGATTTCCGGCTCCGGGCTCGGGTGCTAGGGCCCTGGGCCCGGGCCAAGTCACAGCCCAGTTCGATCCTCCCAAGAGGGCAAATAAGAAGCGACATTCCTGGGTTCTCGGCCAGGCTTCTGTAACTCGACACCAAAATAACCCACACCTGATTCCTAAATTATCCGAAGACCTTGTTGAGGCCGAGCAGCCCAACTCTTTCTGCACGTGCAAGCCCCCGCCCTGCCGGAACCCGCCCGTCAGCACCGCGGACAGCGAACCCCACGGGTGCCTTTCCATCCTGTTTCTCTCTGGATCCTCCCAGCCACGTTGGTTATCAGGGTCGGAGCTACAGGTGCTCTGCTAAAACCAGGTCTCCTTTGCTAGGAGAACAATTAACGGAGTGCTTACATGAGTAGTTAAAAATGCAATGGGGATGAGCAAAGATCGCAGGGTAAATAGTGTATTATTTCTCTTTTTTCAAACTCAAAGTGTGGGTTTCCATCACTCCCTTTCAGTTTTGCCTGTGTCTGGGCCTCTCTGACCATTGAGGGCCAGCGTCTGCTACCAAGAAGGCAAGGGCTTCCCAAGACTATCCTAGGTGCGTGCGTGACATAAGCCACTCCTAAAGCCATCCCCGGGTAGTAGTGATGGCTGGGCACAGGGGGTAGGGGGACTCAGTGTGACAGCCTCACATGAAGGTGGTGAACACAGACTTGGGCCTAACTGGATTCTAGAGGCAATACGGTATGAAGAGATGAAAGGAAGAGCAGGAACAGTGACCAGATGATTCTCCCTCAGTGGGTCCCCTTATAGATGGGGAACAACTTCTGCTATCCTTAAAAGCTCATTCCTTAAGAGAACTGACCATTAATGGGGAGCTAGCTCAGACAAGATGGAGGTTGGAATGGCGGTGGGTTCAGTCTGACCCTTAGCTATCTCATTTTTACGCTTTGTAAACTGGAAACTGCTGTGGAAAGGAGTTAGCGGAGACTTGACCTTCCCCGCTAGCCTTCTACCTCTGCTGCTGGTACCCGGGACAGTGCCACTCCCTCTTCCCTTCCCTCCCTCCAGGGCCCAAAGAAAGGCCGGCGCGAAACCATCTGTAGGCGCTTTCAGCGCTTTATAGTTCTCCAGGACAGACGGACAGACAGACAGTGCGGCCCGCGCCGTCGGCCCGCATCATTGGCACCTTGGACACGGCCCCAGGCCCAACCCAGTCCCTGGTACTCTCTGGGAGGATTCCAGTCCCGCTCCAGCTCAGCACCTCGGACAGTTCCCGGCCCCACACCCGCCCCCCTCCCTCCCGAAACAGTGAAATAAATTAAAAGGGGTTCAGGAATAAAGAGAACCTAAGGATCAGGAAGAGCGCTGTCTCTCCCAAGGAACAAGAAGAGATTTCTTTCTCTTCTCACCCGTCCACTGAAGGGCCGCCGCCGCCGCCAGGGTGGTCTCCGTGGTTCGTTCTGCCCCCAGACCTCAGCCTCCAGAACGAAGCCGGCGGCCCCTTCCCCCCCGACTCCCGGCATGCAACACGTTGGAAAAGATGGGGAGAGACGGTGGGGGCGGGGCGAGGGGCCACCCCGGTGGCGGCCTGGGCGCCCGGGACTGCAGTTTCCCGTCGCACCTTAGTCGATCCGAATAAAAAACCAACGATCCTTTTGATTTGGGAAGGGGGCTCGGGGCACGTAGGAGAAGAAACGCAGGATGACACAAGCAGAGGGGGGGTGGCAGACGGGAGGGAGAGAGGATGGTGACCACGACGGGAGCCAAGGGAAAGAGACCGGGAGAGGAAGGCGGGGTGGCAGGTGCTGGGGGAGAAACGGGGCGCGAGGTAAGAGGGGGTGGAAGGCACGCTCCAAACGCACAGGTGACGGACAGGCGGGGAGACACGGGATGCGGGAAAGAGGGGGGCGAGCCAGCACCTAGGTGAGGGGACCGGCAAATCCGGGGAGGCGGAGTTCGCAGACGGCAGGGATGGGAGACCGGGCAGATCCACCGAAAGGGCGAAGATGGGACTGCCCTGCGCGTTACTCGTCCCCACGCCCGCAAATCCAAACACGGTGGCCCCGGCGTCCACCTTCCTCTGCGGGCCGGCGGCGGCGGCGGCTTCCCAGGCCCCGGAGGTCCGCGTGTGTGTCGGGGCGGGGGCGGGCGCGGCCCGGGCGCCCCTAGCGGTCCAGGCTCAGGGTCCAGTGCTTGACGCCGGCCGCGCAGCTGTCTCTGGCGGCCGAGGCGGCGGCGGGCGCGCCCCCGCCGGACGGGCCGCCGGCGGCCGCCTCGCCCTCGTTCTTGAGGTCTTGAAAGACCTGCGTGAAGAAGTGGGGGTCGGCGTTGAGCCGCAGCATCTGCGGGCTGAGCCGCTGGATGAGGCGCAGGCAGCGCTGCCAGAAGCGCTCCTTGTCGGGCTCCACGAGGAACGGCTTGAGCGGGTAGGAGATCTCGTTGCCCATGTAGGAGTAGGCGAGGTAGAGGCAGGTGAGGAAGGCGGCCTGCAGCTCGGCGGCCGACGCCAGCTCGTCCCCGCGCAGCGACTCCCGGCACAGCAGGTACACGAACACCAGGTTGGCGGGCGTGATGAAGGCCTGGTCCTGCCAGCCCTGCAGCAGCAGCGAGCGGTCCACGCCGCGGAACCAGCCCACCAGCTCGCCGGGGCTCAGCTCCTTCAGGCGGTAGCAGCGGCGGCACACGAAGTCGCCCAGGCAGCGCAGCAGCTCGCCGGTGGACGCCTGCACGATGACCCGCCGCGGCGAGCCGCCCGGCACCGGGGGCGCCGCCTGCGGGGCCGGCGGCGGCGGCGGCTTTCCCCCGCCGGGGCCGGGCGGCGGGGAGGCGGCGCCGCCCCCGGAAGGCGGCTCGCAGGCGGCGGCGGCGGCGGCCGCGGGCACCGTGGGCACCGGCACGGCCAGGGGCTTGGCGGCGCCGCCGTCGGGGGGGTCGCGGCCCTTGCGGAGAAGGTTCTCGCGGTTACGCTGCTGCACCAGAGGGTCGGGGCCGGCGGACGCGGGCTTGGGCGTCACCTTCTTGCTGCCTTTCTTCTTCTTGGCGGACGCCGCCACCAGGCGCTTCCAGGTGAGCGCGGAGATGAGCACGGACGGCCGCTTGAGCCGGCTCTCGCCTTTGCCGCCCTTGCCCGCCGGCGGCGCCCCGTAGCCCCCCAGAGCCTCGTCCCCCGCGGGCGGCGCCTTCTTCTTCTCCTCCGGCAAGCCGCCGGGCCTCCGGCCTTTGGCCGCGGACGCGGGGGAAAGCGACAGCACCGTGCCCATCCTGCAGAGCGGGGCCGGCGCCCGGGCCTGGCGGGAGCCGCGGGCGGCGCCGCGGCTGCTGCAGCCCCGGGGGACCCGGCGGAGGGGCCTGGCCCGGCCCGGGCGCGCGGACGGGCGGGAGGGAGCCGCTCCGCTGCTCGGCGGCGGCGGCAGCGGCGGCGCGGGGTCTGAGCTGCGCCAGCTGCAGCGTCGGCCCCACCCCTTGGGCCCGGCTTTCGGCGCGCCGCGCCCGCCTCGCGCAGCCAATCACCGCCCGAGCTGCCTTCCTGAGCGGCGGCTCCTCTGACCAACAGAATCCCGCCTGCCACCTCAAGTCACGCCTTCTCTCCCACCCTCAGCCCGGGGTCCTTCCCTTCACCCGAAAGGAGCAAGTGAGGGAAGGGGAGGCGGCGGCGGTCGCTCGGTGGTCTGTCCTAGGCTCGGAGGTAGGGAGGGGGCAGAATGGCCGCTCCCACCACCTCCTCCAGATCTGTAGGCCGCGGGTCAGCTTGTTTTGATGCACTGGGTCGCTGTAGCAGGGTAGCAGAAAAGCCGTGGGAACAGCCCTCCCATCCCCTGCCCCACCTTTGAGAGAGAGACAGACAGAGACAGAGTTGGCGGCAGCTTGGCAGCGAGTGCCTTCATCCAGATGCCCCCATCCCAGCTGGGGTGCGCTGCACTGGCTGCTCCAAGCTGGTCATCAAGTCGGTTTCCTCTCCGCCGCCCTCCCCACCCCCATGTCACTGGGGAGAGAGGGCCACAGGCACGTTCTTGCTCCGTCTGTAGGAGGAGGGGGTGTTGGCGGCTGGGACTCCGACAGGTCAGAACCTGCTTTCATGGGGGCGGGGGTCTTTGCTTTACGAAGCAAGGCGGGGAGGACACGATGTATGTTGTCCTTGATACTTCCGTTTGCCGGCCTGATTTTCAGCAGTGAGCCTGTGGCCGTGGTTCTGGCAGCTCGTTTTGTCCCCACCGACACACACTGATATCACACTTGAGTGGGTGATGGATGGTTGGTCCCTAGAAATTGGATCAGCTGGTCTCCCCAAGCTTGGACAGTGGTTGGGCCTTTGGTGTGGAAGAAGAGCCAGGAGATTGGCCCAGTTCTAGGTCTAGGAGGTGAGTTGTCGTCCTTAAATGCTTCCTACTGCTTTTGTCCCAGCTGTTCTCACTCCCAGCTGTGAGCATTTGCCTGGGTCCCGCCCATTTCTCTCAATCTCTGTTCCTTCCTCTGTGCCCACAAGGCCTTTATCTTGGATTCTGGATCCTCCAGGCCTTACCTGCAGGTCCTGTGTGCAGCTCTTTCTGAGCCTGACCTGTGTCCCTTGTAACAGTATCCACCTATGGGTGGGCTTGCTTTCTGTGGCTCCCCAACACCCAAGTATTCCAGTTTCTTAAATGGGCTTTGGGACAAGGTTATGGAATTGATTCAGTAAAATCCTAAGAAGTGTCTCTGGGGTTGCCTACATGCTCCTCATAGAGCCGATAGAGCACCAAGCAAGGATCCTCCACTGTCAGGGTCAGCATGTGCATACGTGTGTGTGTGTGTACGTGTGTGTGTGTGTGTGTGTGTGTGTGTGTGTGTGTGTGTGCGATTCATTCCAGATAGGATGTTCCAGAATCCTCGTGGGATGCAACTCTAACCACCAGAGGTCTCAGCTTTTCTCTGCAGTCTCAGAGCCCCCATTCAATTCCACCTTCCTGGAGGTCTGCAGCCTGGCTGACTTGAGTCCCTACCCCTTTACCACAGTCATAGTCACATACAGATTTCTACTTCCTCCATGATAGGCCTCAACAGGGTCTCTCCTGCTTCCTTGCCTCTGATCTTTATTCTCTGACGGCTCAAGCTGGCCTGCAGAACTCTCTCATTCTCCCCACAGTCGCAGGCAAATGTTCCCTCTTTTCAGCTCCTGTAATTGGCCCCGCTTCCTCCTACAAGGCCTTCTGAGTCAGCCTTTATTTGACACCCAAGGAACAGTTGGCTCACTGGTAGTTAAGGACAGGCCCCACAGAGACTGAGTTGCTGGCAGAAGCATTGGGCACGTGGATCTGAGTGGCACATAGGTCCTGCCAGCTCTGCTCTCGGGATTTCCTCATTGACGTAAGGCCTATTGCTGGTGTCATTTAGTACAAGATCACTTCAATGCCCACAGGTATCCCCACTGTGGTACTCCTACTCCACTCCCAGTTGTCCTGCTGTTCTCTAGGTTAGAATCAAGAATTTCTTCCTCTGCCTCAGGGTCTCCAAGCCGAGTGCCTCAGGGAGTCTCATTCCCCCTAACTACTCCTCACCCTGCCCTGCCTCACACCCGTTTCTGGCTCACATATGCCCCTCCTTTCTGCTCTGGTTTCCTCCTCAATCTCCCCCTGAATTCCCTCCTGAATCTGCATTTCTCCCACAAGCCAGAAACCTCCCTCAGATTACTACCCTATCTCTGTCAAGCTTTTTAAATCCCTCTTTCTCCAGGAAGCCTTGCAGGATTGCTAAACAACTTTGTTGATAGTGAGCCTTGGGTTCCCTAGCACAAGATGTATGTGTATTCATAAAGATTTATTTATTTAGAGACAGAGTCTCACTCAGCAGCCCAGGCTGGTTCTGAACTCACTATGTAGGCCACGCGAACCTCGGACTCATGGGCAATCCTCCAGCCTCAGCCTCTGGAGTATTACAGCCTCAGCCTCTGGGATTACAGACAAGTGCATCCACACCCAACTTTGTGTGGTGCTGGGGAATCAAACTCAAGACCTTGAGCTTGCTAGGCAAGCATTTTAACCATTGTGTCATTCCTCTAGCCCCTGATAAAAATTTAAAGGGCAAACAGACAAATGAATTCAGATACACAAAGAGTGACAGTATTGCCATTAAAGTTTAGGGGAATAAAGATGATGAATCCAGGAAGACTCCACGGAGCAGGTGAGCTTTGCAGAGCAGCAGTGGCTTCCCTGCCCCATCTGCACATGTGCTTTTCTAGTTGGGCTGTGTTTAGGGTCTGTTCTGTTCTATGAATTGCCTAGGTATGTTCATATCTGGAGTTTGCTTCTCCCTGGCCACTTCTTGTGTACCCCTCCAGGGCCGTGCTGGCTGTGTGAGACTCCCTTAGATGGGAGACCCTCTGAGGCCAAGTTCCCTGTCTGTCTCCTTCACTCTGTAGGTTACCTAATACAGTACTCAGTCCAAATAACTGGTTATTCCTGAAGGCTCCTCAAGGCAAAAGTGCAGGCTCAGACCAAGAGATGCAGAGCCAGACACGTTTTTAGCCCATACAAGATCACAGTCTTATTGATGAAAATCACCATCAATTTCACCTTAGAAGAGCCCTCATTCACCTCTCTGGGCAGGTGAGCCCCATCTTTGAGGGACAAGGCAGCTGGGACTCCTCTTTGGCTGTCCCTGTCTTCTCTATGAAGGGTGACAGTCCATGAGGCAGGAACCAGAAGTTCTAGTCCACAGCTAGCCAGTTGTATGATGTGGGGGAAGTCATTTTAGCTCTCTGAACCTGTTTCTTCATATACTAAATGCAGTGACTCTCTGGACCTAGCAGCACAGGGCCTGTAATCCCAGAACTCTGGGAGGCTGAGGCAGGAAGATCGCAAGTTTGAACCCAGCCTGGGCAACTTAGTAACTTAGCATGACTCTGTCTCAAAATCAAAAATAAAAATGGGTGGGGATTTAGCTCAGTGTGAAGGCCCTGGGCTCGATCCCCAGTTTTACACACAAATACACACAAATACAGGGACTCTACATATTTTACATTTATTATCAGATAAAAATGAATATTAAAAGAATAAGATAATAGTCTAGGAATTATACTGAAAAATAATTTCTAAAAGCTCTTCCAATTCTGTAGTTCTGATTTTAAATCAAATCTGGCCTATGAATCTGTTTGCATCTCGAGCTCTAGTCTGTCTGGTTCTCCCTAATCTGTTTCTGTCTGCCAGGCTCAGTCTCTGTGTGCATAGCATCCATTTGAGGTTTGTGCTTCTGCAGTCAGCCTGAGAAACAAAGGGGAGAGGAGCTTGAACTCTAAGCCATGTAAATCCCCGTAGGTCCTTCTGAGCTTTAGAGGGACCACCTAGAGGTGGGAGGCGGAGAGGAAGCCAAGAAGGCAGAGGTCTAGTGTCCCCCCAATAAACAGCAAGGCCGGAGATCCTGGGCCCCAAGGTTGTTGAACCCTCATATCTAGTGGAGGCCTCTACAAAGAGGCGAATGGCACCATAGTTTTTTAAAAAGTCAGGATGGAGACCCAGTTTGAGCATCTGAATGCCCGGAGCCTGCTGCAGCCCCCTCCTCCCAGCCCCTTCCTGATCCAGCATCCCCACCCGGGCTTCCAGCCTCTGGGGGTGCAAAGAGGAGGGTGTGCACTGGCCCAGCCCTTCTCTCTCCTGAGGACCTGAGCCCACAGAAGGTGGGGTGGAGAAGTCATGGAGGGGAATAGAACTCCTTTGCACAGAGAAGACACTGACAACAGAAAAGGGCCAGGAAGGAGACTCCTCCCTTCTCGCTCTTTCTCTAACTATAGGCTCTTGCTCAAAGGAACTAGCTCAAGATCCTAAATGTGCAGCTTCTTTAAAACACACGATGGGGGGAGGCAGCAATGAGGTGGCGGAAGGCCCCAGAAGAAGGGGACCGAAAAGGACAGAGGTGATCTGGAGCCTCCTTTTCCCTGTCGTGATTCTGCTTCCACTGATGGAAGGGGAGCCAGGCCAGCCCTCTCCCATCCTCATCCCTGGCCTTCCTCCCCAGCTGCCGAATCCTGCCTACATCTCCTTTGCTTCCCTGTGCAAACAGCCTTCCCTGCCTAGCCCTTCCCCGCCCCCAGCAGTCTCTCTCAGTTCACCTTTTCCTGCCTCCCACTTCACCCCGCACCTCAAGCATCCCGCCCCCCCCCCCCCCCCCCCCCCCCCCCCCCCCCCCCCCCCCCCCCCCCCCCCCCCCCCCCCCCCCCCCATTCAGTCTCTTCCCTGGAGCCCAGGATAGCACTACAGATGTAGGAGCAGATCTAGAAGGGCGGGGGTGGTGGCTGTTGCTTGGCTGAGATATTCTTAGACTGTCTGGGGGCTGGAGCTGGAATCAGCGTTTCCATCTCAACCAGGCAGGTGGCTGCCAGAGCTGCTGCTGTGACTGGGTCTTCCTCTAGTGCCATGTCCTGTTCCCTGTCCTGATTCTTCACTGTGAGCACAGAGCCTCTAAGAAGCCTGCCTTCCTACCCCCTGAGCCCTAGGCTAGGAGATTCCATCTGCACCTGGCCTAGCCAGAGGAGGTCAGCAACCTTCAAGGGCCTCTGAGAACTCCAGGGAGAGGTGCCCCAGGACTACAGAGCCTTCTCCTCTCTGCTCCAAGGCCACTTTCATCCATCCTTATCAATCTCCACGGGGTACTTGGTCCCTAGGCTCCAGCCAGGAACCATGAGAGCCTTTCATGTCTGTCGGTCTGCCTGCCTGTCTGCCTGTCTGTCTGTTTAGAGACAGGCTCTGTAGTCCAGGCTGGTGCTGAACTCACTATGTAGCCCAAGCTGACCTTCGGCAATTCTTTTGCTTGAGGCTCTTGATTGCTGTGGTAGTAGGAATGTACCACCACGCCTGGTTTATGTGGTGCTGAGGGTTTGAACTCAGGGTCTTGCATTTGCTAGGCAAGTACTCTAACCATCTTTCTTGCTTTTTTCTTTTCTTTTCTTTTCTTTTTTCTTTTGAGATAGACTGTTGCTCTGTAATCCAGGCTGGTTTTGAATTCACTGTGTAACCCATGCTGGCCTCAAATTCACAGCATTCCTCCTGCCTCAGCCCTCCAAGTGCTGGGATCACAGGCATGCACCACCATACCTGGTTTATGTTGTGCTGGGGAATCAAACCCAGGTCCTTGTGCTTGCTAGGCAAGTACTTTAACCACTGTGCTATTCCTCCAGCCCTGTACCTCATATCTTGATTTACAGGAATCACTCCTACAGCTCGCCCAGTGGTGCAGGATTATAATCCCAGCACTCAGGAAGGCTGAGGCAGGAGAATTACAAGTTTGAGCTTGCCTGGGTAACTTAGTATTTTACAATGATCCTTGTCAAAATCAAAATTAAAATAAGCTGGGAGTGTAGCTCAGTGTAAAGGCTCTGGGCTTGCCTCCTAGTACCACCAAAACAAAAAATCACTCCTGAGCAAGGCTGACTCCTGAGAGTTCTAATCATCCTTTGGGTCCAAACAAGGGTCTCATTGGCCCAGATTCTGTGATTAGCAAAGTTAGTGGCCAAGAAGAGATCTGACTCATTTACAAACAGCACAGAACACAATTATTACCACCTTAAAAGAGACTGACAGTGTATGTGTGATGGGAAGACTGCTTCTATATGGGTCCTAGAGTCACTTAGGTTAGAGTTCCAGTCCAGCATCTCCACTTAGGAGCTGGGACCTCTGGGCAAATTTCTAATTCCTCTGAGATCTATTAAGGTGAACCATCATCATGAAGTTATTATAAGAATGCTGATCAGTGCTTGTATATCACATACCTATGTTACTCGGCATTCAAAAATGTTAATTGTCACGAGCATATTCTTATTTTTACAGAGCAGGAAATGTTTGGTGTACATAAGAAGCATGGTCTCTGTCACTGGAACTTTCTTCATGAAACCGTGAGGGTGGTGTTGTAATTTCTTCTTGTTTGACTTCTGAGACTCAAATTTACAGCTGTTCCTTTTCAGCCACCATGCTGGCAGCCACTGAGAATCAGACTGTTCCTAAAGGGTTGTTTGATTTGATTCCTGAAGTTATGAGGACCTGGCAGTGTACCAGGCATGGGTCCCCTTCTCTTGTCCCACCCCAGGCCTCACTAATGCTGTGAACCTTTTCTGCAGCAGGCCCCACACTGGCCCCGAGTTCTGGCTATTCTTTTTAGGGAGCACTCTCTGCTACTCACTCCACACCCCACTATCTCCCTAAAGCTCTAGAGACTCTATGGAGAGTTGATTCTGATTTTCCAAGGAGTTGGAAAAATATTTTGCAAAATTTAAAAATCCATGTGAACAAACACCGTTTGAATAATCACAATATTCTAGGAAATTGAGGCAGCAAAATTGCAAGTGTAAGCCCAACCTGGGTAATTTTATAATTTAGTGAGATCCTAGCTCAAAATTTAAAAAATAAAAATAAAAAGCCTGAGAGTGTAGCTCAGTGCAAAAGTTCTGAGTTCAACCTCCAGTACTGTAAATAAAACTATTTGAGAAACTCTAGCTTGTAAGGTGCTGGGGCTGGGTGGTAGAAATGCTGAAAGGTATGAGGTAGAGCTCCACCCCCCAAACAATGTACAACATAGGTAACAGAGATGAGAGGGAAAAAAAGCAACAATAAATGGTACCAAAATGACCAGCATGTAGGATCAGTTACAGAAGATGGGATTTGTAGACTCTGCTAATCCTGCCCAACCCCCACCACCTTCCATCATTGCAGCTAATCCATCTCCAGCTTGTCCTCAATTCTCATATGCAGGGAATTAAAATCAACTTTTAACTGAGGTCTACCTGATACTGAATCCTCTCCAGTCCGTGCCCTTTCCTGCCTGACCCCAAACAGTCATGATAATCACCTTTCCCAAGGCTTCAGTAACCATCTGCCAGGCTAGAGGAATTGCTCGTCAATTAAAGTGCTGTCCTAGCAAGATCAAGACCCTGGCTTCGATTCCCCAATACCACAGAGGGCAAGCGTGGTAACACACTCATGTATTCCCAGCACTTAGGAGGCTGAGGTGGGAGAATTGCCATTATGGGCCCCATAGTGAATTCAGGATCATCCTGGACTGCAGAGCAAGACCCTGCTTCAAAAAAAATATGTCCAGAGACTAGATACCATGTTAAATGTCCACACACCTAAATAAAAATAAAGAATATGGGGCTAGAAGAATGGCTCAAGGGTTAAAGCACTTGCCTAGCAAGCACTAAGTACATGGGTTCATTCCCAGCGCCACATAAACTGGGCGTGGTGGCACACACCTATAATCCCAGCACTTGGAGGCTGAGGCAGGAGGATTGCCATGAGTACAAGGCTAGCCTGGGTGGGCTACATGGTGACTTCAGGAGCAGTCTGGGCTACACAGTGAGACCCTATCTCAAAAAGAAAAAAAAAACTTTAAAAAAAGTAACCATCTGCCCACAATGACAAAGATTACCACCCCAAGTCATAGTGTGTCTGCTTACTACTCCAACATCTTTATCAGAGGGGGCCACTTCTGCTTACCTCTAATTTGTCCAGGTGGGGAATGGGCTTTGAAATATGTTCATTAATTTTTATCTGCCTCACCCTGGTTTCAAAATATAAAGACAGTTCTTTATTTGACATCCTCTGAGGAAAAAAAAGCATTCCTAATTTTATAATCTAGGACCTAAAGTGTAGTTGCTTTTGATTTTGAGTAGGGAGCAGAAAGGGGTAAAAAGGCTGTCCGCGCAATTAAACTACCAGCCCAGCAGAACCACCTTGGGAAATTTCGTAAAGATACAACTTCGGGGCCCTGTCTCAGATCTATGAAATCATTTTTGATGGAGGTGGGGGAGCTCAAAATGAAATCACTGTAAGAAAAAAATTAAGAGGGAGATGGCTATGTTTCTGAAGAGCACCACTGTTGTTACTGGCTGAGAGCCAGCCCCACACTTCGTGGTAAAAATATCCCAATTTGCCTCTCAGAAGCTACTTTCCCACACACACACACTATCTAGTGGTTTACATAGAGTGAACCCCTCCCTGGACCCCCAAAGGTAGATTCAAGACTTGGACCTGACCAACTGCCATCCTGATCTCAGTGGTTCTGGGATGGGCTGGTGACCAAACCAGTTCGATGTGACTACACTTTTATAATTTTACTATTTTGGAAGAGAGATGCTTTCCCTCCTCTGAGCTGCTGCAGCAACGGGAGGGAAGCCTGGAGCTGCTGGGGACTCTTGCCCCCATGCGGAGAGAGGCCCCTGAAACAAAGCAGAGGAAAAACAAAGTCAACAGAGAGAAGCGGATCATAGTTTGGTTCCCTGAGTCCAGCTGGACTTGATGTCATTGTATGTGCAAATAACTAACCCTCGTGAGTCTTTTCCTAATCTTCTTTCCTTTTTATTGATAGGTATTTGTGACACATAATAGTTGCATTCAACTCAAGGAACTGGTATATATATATATATATATATATATATATATATATATATATATATATCTTGATCATTTTTACCTTCCCTTTTCCTAATTTTAAGGTAATTGAAGCTTACAAACAAAAATATCCTAATAGAGATTCCTGCCTGGGGACTCCTCAGGTCATCTTTCTATGACTCCAGAGAAGTTCCTATTTGATCTAAACAACTAAGGAGGAGGGCGGTCCATTCATCTCTCTATCAGTGAATAAATCTGGATGAGGCGCCGTTGACCTCAATCTGGATTCTGACTGTAAGGCCCTTTTCTTGCTGAATTCCTCTTATCTCTCTGTCTAAACCATAGCTGATGTTTGGAGTTCTTCCTTGGGTTCTAATGACCTCTCCTCAAAGTCAAACTATGGCCCAGTTGGGTGAGGTGATGTTGGGCATGGTAGCACATGCCTGTAATCCCAGCACTCATCTGTAATCCCAGCACTTAGGAGGCTGAGACAGGAGGCTTGCCAAAATGAGCTCCATAGTGAGTTCAGGATCAGCTTACAGAGTGAGACCCTGTCTCAAAAATAAACAAATAAGTAATTAAGTAAATAAATAAATGAAACTTTGGCCTAGAAAAGCCACTTCCCTACACCATATGCAAACATGATGTCTTCCTTCTGGGCTGCTGCCAGGTTGCGTTCTGCAGGTGTCAGCTTCCAACTCGAGTAAGAAATGTGATTCTTCACCCTCTATCACACTTCTGAATCCCATTTGCCTCCAATCAGCAGCTGTGGCCACACAGAAACATTTGTTATCCTCGGGGCTATTAGCACAGGGTCTCTGGGGACCATAGACGGGGGTGGGCAGAACTTGAAGCGGCCCAGGGTTCCTGGTGTCCGGGACTGCTTCTCTGGCCCACCTTTGGACAGCATTCTGGAGCTTCAGTCAAACCTTGATGACTCAGTTACAACAGGATTTATGTCTCTCTCTCTTTTTTTTTAACACTTAAGGCTATTCAAAGTCATTTTTGGATTGTTCTTCAATGGGACAAATTTTTTCTCTCCTAAACTGTGATTCTATAGGTAGGTAAACATTGCTTAGATGTCCTCCGAAGATCCCTGTATTACAGGCTTGATCCCCAGAATGGTGGCATTTGGAGGCACTTCCTGGTGTGAGACTGGAGCTGTTGGGGATATGTCCAGAAGGGGGTGTCCTTCTTCTCTTTGCTTCCCCACCTTTAGGTGAGGTGAGTCATGTTGCTCTCCCGGGTTGAACTCCTGTGGTGATGTGCCACCCAAGGCCCAAAGTATTGGGGCCAACCAATCACAAACTGAAACCTCTAAAACTGTGAGCCAAAACAAACTTTTTTCTTTATAGGTTAATTATCTCAAATATTTGCTACATAAACAAAAAGCTAATAACATAGGTATCCATTTGTCATTCGTTCTTTCATGTGGTCAATACAAATTTAAGTGTGCAAGAAATGTTCATTTAGCTAAATCTGACTTTTAAACAGATCCTGCTGGGGTGAGAGGCCTTTCAGTCTTAGTAGTTATGACACCTCTCTCCTCCTTGCAAAGGTTACATGATGTTTCCAGAAAATGGAAGAAGGTCTCTAGCTCAGTTCTTTGGAGGAACTCATGATCCAAGCCCACAGGCCCCACAGAGTCTGACATTTATGTAGCAAACATTAGTTTCCAGGCTACGATTGAGGCCTAGGAATCTTTAAGGTTGTTATGAAATATATGAGACATACAAAAAGGTATAAAATTAAAATAATATGTTTACAACATAATTTAAATAATAAAATACTCTCTCCAGCTCGACCTGGCAGTGTAGGCCTGTAATCCTAGCACTCCGGGAGGGTGAGGCAGGAGAATCACAAGTTCAGGTTCTGCCTGGTTAACTGAGTGACTTAGTGAGATCCTGTCTCAAAATAACAAGATAGCTGGGCGTGAAGGCCCTGAGTTGAATCCCCAATGTTGCATGCACACACACACACACACACACACACACACACACACACACACACACACACACACACAATGGATTTAATCCGTTTTAACTTCTCCCCAATAACCTCCTCTTGAGACAGTGGGGTTATAGGCAGTCAGGGATACAAGGTTCCCCAGAGATGGAGAGGTTGCTGGAAAGCAGGATCAACTCTTGCCCTCCTGCCATTCCTTGCAGCTCCTAAGAACTACTTGATGTGCTTAGGGGTGGGCTTCAGCAGCAGCCTAAGGCTGGAGAATCTGCCAATCAGCTTTAGTGACTAAACTACTCAGCGTGGGACAACTCCTAGACACTGAGCCACAGGGGTAACCACATTTCCAGGTCCCCCTTCTGACTAGCAGAAGCGTTACCCTATCTTTCTTTCCCCTTTTGTAGGTTTTGCAATAAAACCTTTCTTCACAACCCACCTCCCGTCTTCACGACTTATTCTTCAAGCCTGTGGAGACGTGAACTTGGCACAGAGGCCTGTGGCAATTGAGACCTGACACCACAATGACTAACATTTCTACCAACCCAAGAAGGAATAACCAATGTTCTAAATCTGGTTCTTAACCTTTTCTATATATGTAGATATCCAATTTTAGCAAGTGTGTGTGTCTGTGTGTTTTATTGCTATGAAGCAATGACCACAAGCTTAAAATTTTAAAGACTTAAAACATTATTCATTTATTAGCTTACTTCTGCAGGTTGGAAATTCATGTGAGCTTAACGGATTCTCTGCTTAGGATTTCACAAGGCCATAATCGAGGGCTGGATTCCTATTGTTGCTCTTCCTTGTGGCTGTAGGACTGAGACAGCTTTCTTCCTTGATTTCAGAAGGTGGGGTGGTTCTCAGCTCCTGGAGATGGCTCACATGCCTCATTTGACTCCATTATGGCTTCCTCCGTTATGGAAGTCAGCAGTTGTGCATTGGATTGCCTGAGTTTGAGGCCAGCCTGGGCTACATAGTGAGTTCAGGACCAGGCTGGGCTACAGAGAGAGACCCTGTCTCTGAACAAATGAATAAATAAATACAAAAATAAATGACATATGGTCAGATAAATTAGTCCTACCCAGATAGTCCCACTATTTTAAGGTCAACTGATCAGTAACTTTAATTATACCTCAAAAAATGTCCCTTTTGCCATATAATGTAAATATAATCAGGGGGAGGGGACCATGTTAGGATTCTATCAGTACATAGCCTTTCCTATATCTGTCTACCTTTGGTAAATGACCCAGCATCATGAAACATGTGAGATTGGAGGTGGTATTATAAGATAGATTTGTCCTACAGCACCAAGAACCTTCAGTGTATGAGTAACCAAGGTTTGGCACGTGTGGAGCCAGAAGCCTGTCTCTAGAAGATTCTTCCAATGTTCAGACACATAAAATGGAGATGCTCATTCTCATTGACAAAAATAATGGAGAATATATTTGGTTATAACCTGAAATCACACAACTCATACATGGAAAACTAAATAGTTTATTTAAATGAGATGGCTATATTAAATTTTACATGGCATTACTAATAAGTTTTGAGGCCCCAAAATTTATCAAAGCTATAATTATCCAGGTCTGATGCACGTGCCTCAGCAAACTCAGCATTCTTAGAGGCTGAGGCAGGAGGATCGTTAGTTCAATTTTGACCTGAGCAACTTAATGTAGTGAATTATGAAAAGCCTGTCTCAAAATCTAAAATAAAAAAAGGGCTGGGGATACTGTTTGGTGTGAAGGTTCTGGATTCAATCCTCAGCACTGAAAAAAAGAAAAAAAGCATCCACACTAGAGAAAAGACTGGGCTACCTTCCATTATGGTTGTATTATTTCTTAGACACTGTTAATTTCAAAATTATTCTCATAGCGCCTGGAGTGATGGCTCAGTGGTTAAAGCACTTGCCTGTCAAGCGCTAAGTACCTGAGTTTGATTCCCCAGAACATAAGCTGGGTGTGTTAGCACACGCCTGTAATCCCAGCACTTGGGAGGCTGAGACAGGAGGATTGCAGTGAGTCCAAGGCCAGCCTGGGCTACATAGTGAGTTCAGGAGCAGCCTGGGCTATAGAGCGAGACCCTGTCTCCAAATAAATTTTTAAAAATTGTTCACATAGGAAGATGTGATGACAGAGTATACAGTCAAGAACACAGTAAATATGTATTATAGAAGTAGATATGTGAAGCAGTTAATGAATAGATTATGTCACCTTCAAAGAGGTTAGTTGGGAGGCTGCAGTAGGGAGATTAAAAGCTTGAGGACAGCTTAGTGAGAGAGACCCTGCCTCAAAAAAAAATACAAAAAGCCTTTTCCTCTTGTCCTTCCCATGTGTCAAGTCCTGGGTTCAATACCCAGCACCACAAAGAATAATAATAGATACATAAATAAATAAACCTCTGTCCTTTCTGATATCAAAAGCAAATAAATAAAAATAAGGCTGAAGATGTAATTCATCTCTCCTTGAGTTCAATCTCTAGCACTGAAAAAAAAGATTTTTTTCCAAACTTTATGATATTTGTAGTATTTGTCAGGTTTTTAGAACTTTTTGTTATGATTTTTTTATCATTCTAATGGTGGCTCTCCTGCCCAATAATACACTCATAACTTTATAATCTCTTCTTTTCTATTTAAAGGTTTTACACAGGGGCTAGAGGAATAGCCCAGCAGTTAAAGCACTTGTGTATCAAGAACAAGACCCTGAATTTGATTCCCGAGCTCCACATAAAGCTGGGCATGGTAATCCCAGCACATGGGAGGCTGAGGCAGGAGAAAGCGCACAAGCATTCAGTCCATTCCAAAAACATTCTCTAAAACTCACCATGCAAACATTAAAAGTTAGGACACATCACTACTAAACAACATATACGTCTTACTCAAATTCACAGATTATCTCATTAGTATTCGTTTTAGTTACAGGAACCAATTCAGAATGCCACCTTGCATTTGTTGTATCTGTTCCCTGATTATTTTGACCTTGATCGTTTGACGAAGGTGATATCTGCAAGCTTCTCAGATATCTTTTTCTTTGAGACAATAAATATTCCATCTCTTATAAAATTTTTAATTTATTTATTTGTTCATATCATGCATTTATGAATTCTTATTTTATATAATGCATTATAATCCATTACTATATTTTGATGTTCAAATTGTTTCAGATTTGGCCGATGAGAGCTCCTTCAAGTTAGTTTCTATGTCCCTTTGGATATAATTATTTGAGCACTTTATTGCCTGGCACAATAAAATATTTTGCCTTATCTCATACTCTTTGCATCTCAGATCTGGAACCAATGATTTCTCTGAAGACCAGTTTGTATTAAGAAATAAAGAGATTTAGGGGCTGGAAGAACGGCTTAGTGGTTAAAGCACTTGCTTAGCAAGTGCTAAGTACCAGAGTTCGATTCCCCAGCACCACATAAGCCGGGCATGGCGGCGCATGCCTGTAATCCCAGCACTCGGAGGCTGAGGCAGGAGGATTGCCCTGAGTCCAAGGCCAGCCTGGGCTCCATAGTGAGTTCAGGACCAGCCTGGGCTACAGAGCGAGACCCTGTCTCAAAAAAGAAAAGAAAAGAAGAAAAAAGAAAAGAAAAAGAAATAAATAGATTTAGAAACTAGGATCTAGGCACTATCTATGCCCACCACCATCAGGGTGTCACTTTTCCTAGGGGACAAAACCAACAAATATGCCCATGTATGCCCACGTGTAATACATAATCCCCTGTGCCAATCATTTTCACCCAGTATCTGCACTATGGAGCAGTTGAGTGTTACATTTTAAATGGTCACAGCGTCTCTTGTGAGTTTAGAGTGAGTGTTGCAACGGAGGGGTTGCAGTTATTTGCAGACTGGACTGCACTGGAGGACACATGCCCAATTCATTCAGACGGGCTGGGATGTGTCTGGTGCCCTGGTCCCCACCTCAGGGCCTCCACATCGTGTCAAGTCGGCTTCTTTGCCTTGATGTTCTCCTTCAGGAATTTCCACTTACGTCGTGATGGGCCTTGTTCATCCTCATTATGTTTTCCTTGAATTTCTTTCTATCCTTCAAAATTTTTACTTCAATATTTAATATTCTCCTCCTCCTCAGTTCCTGTTTCTCTTAAGGCATCATCTGCTGTGATAATTCACCCTAATCCTCTTTCAGAGTAACCTTTTCTTTGGAACTGTCCTTCCCTTTCTTTGCTAATTCTTTTCTGATTTCTGTCACATTTCAGAGCTTGTCTCATTCTGATTATTTATGTTACTCTTTCCTGTCATGCATTTCCTTAATGTCTTTTATCTCCTTTACAAATAGCTCTCTTCTCTGTCTTCCCTGCTCCGTCTTTCTGGTGTGCTCTCTGTGTCTGTGGGTATTGTTGTTCTACACTTTATTGTTTTACAATAACTGCATGTGATATGATCTCAATACCTTTCTGCTGCTTATTTTTATGTGAAATTAACTTTACTCAACTATTAGAGGTAGGTATAGGGGCTGGAGGAATAGTTTAGTGGTTAAAGTACTTGCCTAGCAACCACTAAGTACCTGAATTTAATTCCCCAGCACCTTGAAAACTGAGCATGTTGGTGCACACCTGTAATCCTAGCACTCAGGAGGCTGAGACAGGAGGCTCGCTGTGTGTTTGAGGCCAGCCTGGGCTACAGAGACCCTGTCGAAAATTTAGAAAAAAAAAAAAAGGAGGTGTGGTTCAGGGTAGCTCTTCTAACTTCATAGGATTCCCTGTTATTTTCATGTAGAAATAAAATATACTCCAGTCATCTGTTTTCTGAGATTTCTTGGCTTTTCTCTCCTCCCTGTTTCCTTATGGGCCTTGCCTTTTCTTTGTGTTTGGTGTCCCCCTTCTGCTTAATTTTGATTTTCCTCCATGAATTTTCTTTCTGTCCTAGAAGAAGACCTTTACAACTAAGGTTAACAGGTCAGAAGATCAGAAGGCCTAGAGTGCTCCATTTGCCTTTATTTTATTTTTATAGTATTTTATTTTATTTTATTTTATTATTTTTGTGGTACTAGAGATTGACCCCAGATTCTTCACAGTGAGTTGTATTTGTATCCTCAATCTTATTTATTTGTTAGTTAGTTAGTTTGTTTGTTTATAGCAGGGTCTCACCAAGTCATTAAGTATCCCAGGTTGGGCACAAACGTCCCTAGTATTACAAAAGATAAAACTTGTCAACATCAACCATGAGGGCTTTCTTCTAGGACAGAAAGAAACTTCAAGGAGGAGAATCAAAATTGAGGAGGAGAGGATCAACAAAGCCAAAGCCCAGTGAGAGATTTATTGTAAGGAATTGGCTCATGTAATTATGGAGGCCAGCAGTCCATAACTGGCAAGTTAGGTCAAGGTAGGAAACAAGTTTGACAGTGTGAGAGGAGACAGCAGGGTCATAGGCAGTTATGGATACAGGGCTCCCCAGAGATGGAGAGGTCGCTTGAGGGCAGGATCAAGTCCTGCCATGCCTAAGAACTACTTGATGGGCTCTTAGCAATGGGTTTCAGCAGCAGCTTACTCTGGAGAATCGACCAATCAGCTTTAATGACTAAGCTGCTCAGCACGGGACAGCCCCTGACCCAGCTCAACTATAAAAACCCCTAGACACTGAGCCACGGGGGCAACTACATTTCCGGGTCTCCATTCTGACCAGCAGAAGCTTTACGCTATCTTTCTTTCCCCTTTTTTAAGTTTCCCAATAAAGCCTTTTTCTTCACAAACTGCCTCCCGTCTTCATGACTTATTCTTCAAGCCTGTGGAGACATGAACTTGGCGCGGAGGCCTGTCAGAATAGGGGCCTGACACTGCAGCAACTAAGGAAGGCCATCTTAAAATTGATGGTCACATCCATAAGAAAGAATAGTAATTTGGATTTACAAATGGGACTTAAACCAGTCCGGTGGCACAGACCTGTAATCCCAGCACCCTGGGATGCTGAGGCAGGAGGATTGCCAGTTACAGCCCACCCTTGGCAACTCTGACCTAGTAAGACCCAGTCACAAAAAACAAATAAATATGTGGGCTGGAGGAATGGCACAGTGGTTAAAGTGCTTGCCTTGCAAGCACAAGGCCCTGAGTTGGATTCCCCAGCACCACATACAACCCAGTGTGGTGGTGCATGCCTGTAGTCCCAGCACTCAGCAGGCTCAGACAGGAGGATTGCCATGGGTTCACAGCCAGCCTGGACTTGAGAGGGAGAAATTGTCTAAAAAAAAAAAAAAAATCAGAATGCCTTCAAATAATGGTTCAAAGAAATTAGAAGTTGGGGCAGAAAGATTGGCTCAGAAGTTAAAAGAGTTTGATTCCCCAGCACCACATAAGCCTGGTATGGTGCCGGGCGCCTGTAATCCCAGCACTTGGGAGGCTGAGACAGGAGGATTGCTGTGAGTTCAAGACTAGCCTGGGCTACAGAACAAGACCCTTTCTTGAAGGAGAAGAAGAAGAAGAAGAAGAAGAAGAAGAAGAAGAAGAAGAAGAAGAAGAAGAAGAAGAAGAAGAGGAGGAGGAGGAGGAGGAAGCAGAAGAGGAAGAGAAGGAGGAGGAGGAGGAGGAGGAAAGCTTAAAAGTTACTCAGCGTGACTATACTAGTCCAGGCTGTGATAACCGCTGCCTGATGGCAGACGCGGCTCCCCTCTACTCTGTTGCCTTGCCATCCTCCACACACACTTTCACCTCGATTTCTAGGACGGCTCCTCCAGCCCCCCAATGTCATGTCTGAATTCCAGCCAGTGAGGAGAGAGGAAAGGAAGTTAAGGGCTGCCCCTACATCTGCTTGCATCCCACTGACCAGAACTTAATCTCATGGATGAACCTATGTGCAGAGGAGTGTGGGAAATGTCTTTTAACCAGATAATTATGCACTAAACCAAAACTTTGTTATTATAATACTAAAGAAATAAGGAGAAAAATGGATATTGGGGGACAACTAACACTCAGTATCTCAAGTTACAAAAATACTTGACACGGCCTCTGCGGCCATAGCTCATGTTCTGGCCTCACCTCTCACTACCTTCCCCCTCACTCCCCACCTTATAGTCACATTGGCTTTCCTTTAATCCCTATATGTTTGATGTCCCCTTCTTCCCAGGGCCTTTTCACAAACTGCTCCTTCTGCCTAGAATGCTAATGCTCTTTTTCCACATCAATCTTCAGTGATCAGGCCTTTCTTGATCTCCACTCTATCACAGATAGTAGAAGGGTGAGAGAGAGAGAGAGAGAGAGAGAGAGAGAGAGAGAGAGAGAGAGAGGAGAGATTGCGATTGAAACCCAAGGCCTTGTTCATGCTAGGCAAGCACATCACCACTGGGCTGCATTCCCAGCCCACAAGTACTTTTTAAACCACTCTTGCCTACCATGAGCCTTCTCTCTGTAATACACAAGTCACTTGTAATTGTGCACCTCTGATACTTTCCAGCTAAAGGCCATCCCTCGTCTAGACTGTAAGTCAATAAAGGTTTTGCTCCCTGTTGTCTTGATAACCCTTAGTAGACTTCGGGAGACAAATATTTGTTTCTCTTACATACATGGACAAACGGATCATTAAAATTGTCTGAATAATAGTGACAGAGCAATTTTAGTTGTGTAGGCAGGATCTGAGACCACAGGCTTGATTCAGACAGTTTCAGCTCAGCTTTGCAGTCATATATCCAGTTTGATTGTCTGGGTCCTGCAGTGGCAGAGAGTGAGTTGTGTGAATCCGTATCATAATAAGCTTTGAGTCTAGAATTGGTTACATTACCCTCTTACTCCCTGATTGCAAATAAATTATGTCCAGCTTTTCGCTTGTTCTTTGATAAGGCTGTATTAAAAAAAAATAAAAAGGACAGACAGGCTGAATCCTGCCAAATCATATCTCTACACAGCCCACCATTCTGCATGTGTGAATGGCTGGCTGCTCTGCGGGTTACAGCGCAGAAGACCTAGAGAGGGAACACACTCAAGATGTCCACCAGAGGTCAGACGGGGTGAGATGGAGAATTTCTGCAAGTGAAGTTAACTTCCTCTTCAACAATATTCTGGGTCCAAATACAGAGGCCACTGCAGACCGTGGAGCTGCGTATTTGGGTGTTTTTGGTTATAAGTCATAGAAGATTCCTCAGGTGGCTGGGATAAGGAGTTCCCTGTCACCAACCACAAGGGGTCTGGGGAAAAGGCAACCCACAGTTCTTTAATTCAGCAGTTTGAACACTCTATAAAGAACTTGGATTCTTTCCGTCCCCATTTTCTTTGCTTAGTCAGCCCCTGCTTTTTTTTGTTCATGACTTATCCCAGGAATCATTCTTAATGAAACGGAAAGTTACCTTATTCCTTCTACTCCATTTTTCTTGTTTTGTCTTTTCTTCTTTTTAAATTTTTATCTTTTATGGTTCATTTTTAAAAGCTATCAAAATTTATTTAGCCAGTCCTTTACTGAAGAGCATTTAGTTTTCAGCCTTTTGCTGTTACAATGATGTGATGAATACCTGTGTGTAGGTTATTTCCCACATGAATGTATTCATCTAAGGATGAAGTTCTAAAAGTGAATTTGCTGGATCATGAGTATAAACATTTGTAATTTTGATAGACGTCACCAATCTGCCATCCATAGGGCCTCTATCATCAATTCACACCCCTCCTCCATAATGCTCACAGCAGCTCTTCTCTCCTTTTTGACATCTTAACTTAGGTATATTCTGGAAAAATTATGGTACATTTCTGGGTGATTTCTACATAGAAAAACATGAGCGAGTTGCTTAACAATTTAGTCATTAAAGTGGTACCAACAAGACTCAGTTCTGCTTTTTAACAAATGGTGAATCTCTCTGGACACCCCTTATCTTCCCCTTGTCTAGGTGTGCCAGATTGTCCACGCATAGCTGTCTAAGTTCTAGATATCAGAACCTACAAATTGGTCACCCCCCTCTCTCTAGGTGTCTTTTCTCCCTGTTTCCTGCTGGAAGCCTGCTGTTCTTCCCTCGGAACCAACCAAAAGGCTTGCTCTTCCATTAGACATATCAGACACTCCCAGGGAGAGTTACTCTGTCTACTCTCATAAGATTGTTCACACCTTGATCACAGCACAAGTGATATAATAATCCATTTACTTGATCTTCTGCCACACTGCGGATCTTAAGAATAGAAGCCTCACCTTCATCTCTGAGCCAGAGCCTCTGTACATGATGCCATGCACATCAACTTTGCAAAAGGAAACAGGCAAGCACATAGCTTTGTAGTACCTGATGTCAAAATCCGTGGCATTTATCTTGTTTTTTTCTTTTCTGGTGGTGTTGGTGAGAGGATAAAAAATGTAAATAATCTCTCTCTCTCTTTCTCTCTCTCTCTCTCTCTCTCTCTCTCTCTCTCTCTCTCTCTCTCTCATTTTTCTGGACTTCCTGAAATCTGTCTTGTTCATATATGTGTTCTCAGTGCCTAGAACAGTGCCTGGAACATAACAGCCCCTAAGTAGATTCCTCCTCCTCCTCCCCCTCCTCCCCCTCCTTCTTCTTCTCCTTCTTCTTCTTCTTCTTCTTCTTCTTTTTCTTCTTTGAATCAAGATCTCGTTATGTAGTCCAAGTTGGTCCTCACTCGGTACCCCTGACTGACCTTGAACTCACAGCAATCCTCCTGCCCCAGCCTCCCAAGTGCTAAGATTATACCCCCAACCCCCTAAGTATACTCTGAATGAATCAATACCTTTGATCAGAAGAACCTTCTACAGTGCAGCTGGGAATTATTCGTGTCTACTTCATGTGGCTAGAGGGTATTTGTAAGTCTTTCCAAAGCATCAAGCTTAGTCTCTCAGGCACCAATTCTGTGTATTTGAGTTTTACTTCATCTCAAGTTAATGCATTGGAAAGTGCTTAGAACAGTGCCAGGTACTTAGTAAGCAGTCAATAAATGCTGACTATTTATTATTATTATTCCTACCAGATGAAACATGCTCCTATTAGTTCAGCCATGTGCTGAGCTCTGTATCTTCCTCCTCAGCAGATACTGTGGCCTCCATCCCTGCAAAATATCCAGTTAAGAGCACAGGTTTCAATTTACTACCTATGTGAACTTGGGCCAGTTATTTAACTTCTTAGAAGTTCAGTTCCTTTATTTGGGAAGTGGGTGTTAACATTACCTCTCTGTATGTAAAAAAAAGAAAAAAGTTGACATACATAAAACAATCCATATCGATGAACCATGTGATGCTTTGATACATTTACATTATATAATATTTAAATCAGGGAAAGCTAATCTCTATCTCCTCCAACACATAGCATTTTTTGTAGTGAAAACACTTAACATCTGTGTTAGTCACTGTCACCAAATACCTTTCTCTTTCTTGACCACTAAAGAAGCAAAGATGCATTTTAGCTCATGGTTTCAGAGGTTTCTGTTCATGGTTGGCTGGTTCCACTCTTTAGGTCTGTGGCAAGGCACAGACAGCACAGCCAGAGGGGTAGCAGGAGAAATTTGCTCACTAGGAGGCAGATAAAAAACAGGAAGGACAGGAAAGAGCAGGAGATAAAGGGGCCAGGCTCAGATATACCCTTCAAAGGCATATCCACAGTGACCTCTCATCCCATGGGGTCCTACCTCCTGATAGCCCATTCATCCTTGAGAATATCCACATGCTAATCCATTCATGAGCTCAGCACTGTCATGATTTAATTACCTCTCTAGGCCTAACCTCTGGGCATTGCTGCATTAAGGATTAAGCCCTCACTAGATGGATCTTTGGGGCGGGGGTACTTTGTAATAAAACCATAACAAAATCCTTTCTTCTAGCTTTTCTGGAATCTGTAGTACATCATCACTCTGAGTTGTTTTGAGGATTAAATGAGATGATCCATGCTTAAGCTGAGTACCATGCAGGATGCAGAGAAAGCATTTAGCTCCCCTCAGCATCACCATCACAGGTGTTGAGGGCCTTTTATGTCCTCTTTCTGGAGGCTGCTCCCCACAGCTCTTCAGGTGGATCATAAACCTTGAGTTGGCTCTGACATTTGAAGCATCTCCAAGAGGCTTTGTTGACCATGTGTGGATGAACTACTTGCTCTTCCTTCCTTGCCCCGTTGCCTGGATTATCTGAAGTTATTTATCTCACTCCTACAAAAATATTTTGTTTTGACCTATTTCTGAAAGCCAGAAATAGACTGTGGGAACTCTGACTCAAGCACAGTGCAGCTCACTTTCCTTGACCATTTTCCTGACAGGTATCTCAGAACCTATTTCATAGCACCTTGGAAGGGTCAAGTGGTGACCCAGCCACATCCCTGCCAGGTGCCCCAGTTTTGATGAGTCTCGTTTCCTGTAGATTCATGTATCACCTTGCCCTAAAGACTTCCAAGGGAAATGAAGTCTCTTCTGACCCAGAGACTCTGTCATCTTGCCTTCTCCTTGGGACCTTTACCTAAAACCGTATGTTCTCCTTACCATCCAGCTGTATGCGTGTTTCTCGGCTTCATGAAACAAACAATATATGTAGAGGAATTCAGAAAATAGAAAGCACAAAGAAGACTAGCAAATAAATGTAGAATACAAGGGAGGCTGCCTCTGTGGAGGAGGGAGAATTGTGGATGGGCCCACAGGGAACATATGAGACCTTTGTAATATTTGTTTCTTTACCTGAGTTGTCCGATGTATGAACAATGAACTATTAATCTTTAAATTGCACATATACATTTAGCACATTCAAGAATTCATGATGCATCGCATAGTTATTTAAACAGAAAATATTTTTTAAAAAAGGAAAGAAGAGAAGAAAACAAAGAAGGAGGGAGGGAAACTAGATTTGCTAACAGAAAGAGAACATATCAATGTCAAGTCCACATTTTGCTATGTTCAGAGGGATAAACTTATTAGTACTCAGTATATGGGAGGATTATTTAACATATGAATTGTGCAGTTAATTCACGTTCAAAATCAAATATTCTTAGTTTCTTTTCTGTGAAAGCCTTCTAAAAGAAGATGACTTCTCTCATGGCTTTAGGGGACAGAACTCCCTGGCAAATCTCAGCCTTTTGTAGGTGTTCCTCCACCAATGGTAGGACAACCACACATCAGGCCAGAACTACAAGGAGATTCTTTAGTTTTCATCTTAAAATCAACTCTTTCCAAATACATTAACTCTGTTACCTTCAGGATTCATAGCTCAAGAGACACACTCATTGATAGTAACATAAACTCTTAGCACCAAAATGTTCTATTTTGAATTATTTTCAATCATTTCTGGCAAAAGCCTTGCAGAAACAAATGGCACTCCTGCTCAATTAGGCTCAGAATTCATGGTATGTCTATAGCGCCTTCCTAAGATAGCTATTTTCTTCTTTCCTTCCTTCCTTCCTTCCTCCCTCTCTCTCTCTCTCTCTCTTTCTTTCTTTCTTTCTTTCTTTCATGTGATACTGGAGATCTAACCCAGGGCCTTCATAGTGAGCTACATCTCTATCCCATTATTAATTATTTTTTATTTTAAAATCAGGTCTCACTAAACTGGTAAGTCACTCAAGCTGAACTTGAACTTGCAATCCTCCTGTCTGAAGCTCCCAGAGTGCTGGCATTACTAGCCTGCACCACCAGTCCTGGCAGGGCAGTTTCTTAAATAATGATCTCTATGCTGTAACTACTTCATGACCCACCTAATGGATAGGCATTCTGGAAATAGACCAGAGGTGTGTGCATACCTGTCAAATAAACAAATGGCTAAAGTAGATGATTATGAGAGAGCCTGGCACAAGCACTTTGCCCAACCAAATGGATCATGTCTGAATTGAACCAATCAATTTACTCTCTTGTTGAGTTGAAGTTGAGATACAGAATTTGGACATTGAAGGACGGCATGGTGGCACAGCACTTTTGGGAGGCTGAGGAAGGAATATCCCAAGTTTGAATCTAGTCTAGGTGCCTTAGAAAAAACATTCTAAAAAAAATTTTTTTTTTAAATTTAAGTGGCTGGGATGTAGTTCAGTATGAAGGCCCTGATATCTAATACAGCAAAAAGAGAAAAAGTTGAAAATTGATGACATATTGAGAAACTGAGTGACCAAACAGGGGTTTTGAGGCCACCAGGAAATGGAAGCTGTGTGTAAGCAAAACCAGTAGGAAAAAATATGAGATGTGATTAAGAACTCAGTGATTGTTTAAATTTTTAAAAAGTTTATTATAGTGAATCCATTATCACCATGAATCCATTTCGATATTCTCTCCCTAATATGATGTCATCTGTATTTTTTTTTAATGTCACTGGGGAATGAAACCAGGACTGTCATACTAAGTTACATTTTCAGCCTTTTTTTTTTTTTTTAAGACAGGGTCTTGCTGAGTTGCTGTTGTGACTTGGATCTTGTATGGCCTCCAAACCCCCATATTTACCTATGGATCCCACCTGCTGTTGGAAGTGGAGGCTGGTGGGGAGGGGTGGCTCACTGAAGGTGTGGCCTGGAAGGACATACTCCTGCCCCAGATTATCCCCAAGCCCTGATCCTTCCTCTTGTGATGTCATGAACAGCTTCTCTTCAGCTAGTCCCTCTGCCATGTGCTTCCACCATTGCCAGCGGCCCAAAAATGGGTTGTGACCTTCTGAAGCTGAGCTAAAGTAAACCTTTCCTCCCTCAAGTTGCAGATATCAGATTCTGCATCACAGTAATGAGAAAGTGGCTGAGGCAGTAGCTAAGGTGCCCAGGGTGGCCTCAAATTTGGAGACCTTTTGCCTCAGGCTTCTAGAGTTTCGGAATCATAGCAGTGTGCCACCTCATTAGGAAGTTATAATACTTTTTTAAATGGAAAATAACAAGTTTCAGAGAGTGTATTAATTTCCTAAAATGACTATAACAAAATACTATACAGTAAGTGGTTTAAACTACAGAAGCTTTGGGGCTGGAGGAATAGCAAAGCAGTTAAAGCACTTACCAAGCAAGTGCAAGGTTCAATTTCCTAGCACCACATAAGCTTGGTGTGGTGGTACACACCTGTAATCCCAGCACTCAAGAGGCTGAGGCAGGAGGATTGCCATGAGTCCAAGACTAGCTTGGGCTATGGAGTGAGACCCTGTCTCAAAAAATAAATAAGTAACAGAAATTTATTGGTTCACAGTTCTGGGTGCTAGACACCCAAGATTAAGGTGTTTGAGGGCAACCCCATTTCCAGGCCCCTTTCTTACTAGCAGAAGCTTTATTCTCCTTATTTCCCCTTCTATACCTTGCCAAATAAAGTGTTCTCTTTACAAACTGCCCAAGAAAGAGTTTAGTTGAATAAATTATGCTCTTTTTGTATTAGCCTTTTTGTAATAAAAATTTTAGCTGTGATCCTTATAAGGAACGAGCAAAGCATTCACCCACTTGCTACCCCAACACAGTGTAATTCCAGCCCTTGCCTGGTGTCCTCCCTGTGTGCATGTCTGTGTCCGTATTTCTCTCTTTTATAAAGGACATCAGTTCTATTAGATTAAGAGTCCAAACTACTCGAGTGTAACTTCCTTTCAACTAATTACATCTTCAATGCCTCTTCTTCCAAATAAACTCAATTTCTGAAGGACTGGTGGTTAGGTCTTCAACACTGACTAGGAGTTGGGGACTCGACTCAACCTAAGGATGTGGACAAATCAGAATCCTTATATATGCTGGCAGGAAGCAAAATAGTGCAGCCACATTGAAAAACATAATGGCAGCGTCTCAGAATGGTGAACACAGAGTTGCCATATGACTCAGCAATTCCACTCCTAAGAATTTACCCAAGAAACTGTATGTTCGTACAAAAATTGTACAGGAACATAACAGTATAATTCACAATAGCTGAAAAGTAGAAACAATCAAATGTCCTTCAACTGATAAACTGGATAAACAAAATGTGGTGTATCATACAATGTTATCTGGCAATTATTTTAAATAAAGTACTGATACACGCAACATCATAGATGAACCTTAAAAACGGTATGTTAAGTGAAAAAAGCCAGTTATAAAAGACTATATAATGTATGATTCCATTTATATGAAATATCCAGAATTGGCAAGTCCGTAGAGACAGAAAAGTGGATCATTTGCCTAGAACTGGAGACACTGAGGAGAAAGAGGAAGCGGCTATTAATGGATACAAAGTGTCTTTCTGAGGAGGTAAAATTGTTCTAAATTGGTTGTGGGGAAGGATGCACAACTGAATAGGCTAAATTGAATAGTGCCTGGTAAGTGAGTTTTATGATTACTCTGTGTGTGTATGTGTGGTAGTAGGGACTGGACTCAGAGAATTCCCACCAAGCTACAATCATAGTCCTTTTTATTTTTATTTATTTATTTTTGAGACAGGATCCTGTTAAATTGTTAACTTTCCCGGGGCTTGAACTTGCAAATTTCCTACCTCAATCTCACAGAGTGCTGGGAGTACAAGTACGTTCCACATCTGGAGAATTGCATGAATTTTAAAGTATATGAATTATACCTCAATAAAGCTACTTAAATATCAGTAAGTTAGTTTTAAAAAAAACAAAAAAGATATGGGAAGAGCATTCCAACAATAAAACAAAACAAAGCTGGGCATGGTGGAGGATGCCTGTAAACCCAGCACACAGAAATCTGGAAAATTCCAAATTCAAGGCCAGCCAGAGCTACATAGCAAAATAAGAATAAATCAGTATAATCAGTGGAAGGTGAACTCCAGAATAGCCAACATTTTCATCTGCTTTGTTCCCTATTGTATCTCCACTACCAAAACAATGTCTGGCAAATAGTAGGTAAAAATATAATAGTGACTGAGGAAACGTGTAAAAGCTGGGTATCAGGAAAGCACATGGTTCTCTGGAGAAAGGAGACATCAATGTATGTACACAGGGTAACACTGGAGATTGGGTACATCTGCTTGAGTCTTAATCCTAAAATCAGTAAGTATTTTCAAGAGACAGGGTCTCACTCTGTAGTCCAGATGGGTCCTGAACTCATTATGTAGTCCAGGCTGTCCCTGAGCTCATGGCAATCCCCCTGCCTCAGCCTCTTGAGTGCTGAGATTAGGCCTGAGCCACCACACTCAGCTCGTGTGGTGCTGGGGATTCAAACTCAGAGCCTTGAGCTTGCTAGGCAAGTGCTTTACACACTAGGTTATCCCTCCAGTCAACGCCCCCCAACCCACCTCCCACCCTTTTAAATTTTGAATTTGATACAGGATCTCACTAAATTGCCCAGGCTAGTCTGAAACTTTTGAGATTCTCCTGCTTCGGCCTCCTAGAGTACTGGGATTACACATGTGTACCACCAGGCCCAGTGCTACTGGCAGATTTAAATGGTGGTGGATCATACTGACATTTGAAAAGACCACTGGCAGTAGGGAAGCACAGATTAAGATAGGAGCCAAAAAGTTGGTTTTAGCAACAAAGACGTTGTCCGTGACCTTGGAAAAACAATTCCAGGTGGAGAGATGGGTTGACTAACTTGGAGATTTAGAAAGGAAGTAGAACTGGCGAAATTATTCTATACTTGGTAAGGCCTCTTCTTATTCCCTATAGATCTCCAGGGAGACAGACCAAAAATACACTTGGCTTTAGAAGCAACAAAAGACACGTTTCCATGCATATTCACACACAGCCGGCTCACTGGTCTATTCCTTTCCATTCGAGGATTGCACCCTTCTTACCCTGACACAGGAAGGACTTGTAGCTGAGCTCTTCAGCCCCATCTCCCACCAGGTACTGGCCTTTCTTCACTGGAGGAGAGCTGATGGAAGGACACTGAGAAGGCAGCTATCAGCTGAGATTTAGAAGCACTTCAGAAACACACCTTGAATGCTTCCAGCTTTGCCAGGCCTCTCATCTGAACCACGTACAACCTATAACCCAAAGTAGGCCAAGAAGGGACACTCCAGGCTTACTCACTGAAGGTGGTGAGAGGATTCAGAACGATCGTTCGCTCCTGGAATGACTGGATATCTGAACTGAGAGCCAAAAGAGCTAGGTTTGAGTTCTAATTGTGTCAAAGTTACATGCAGGTGACTTCGCCTCGCTAGGCTTCCATCTTTTCATCTCAACAATTAAGAAGCACATGCCCCTACAACCAGAGAGGTTGGGATGGCATGAAACCACACAGGGGCAAATCTTCTGATGCAAGAACTTCATATAAATTCATCTTTTTAAAAAATTTGGGGGTTTTTTTCCTTTTTTTTTTTTTTTTTCCCAGACAGGGTCTTGCTATGATGTTGCTCAGGCTAGTCTCCAAATTCTGGGCTCAAGCAATCCTCCTCTTTCAGTCTCCAAAGTAGGTGGGACTACAGTCACAGTCACAGTCACTATACAGGGCTTAACTGCATATTCTTTGATAGACTTTTTTTTAACAGTAACAATTTTGTAATATCTTCTATGAAAAAAATAAAAAGCTCTCACAACTCACCTACATGTTATAATAGTGTCCCTTATCCTTGGAGGATACATGCTTATTCTTCCCAGGAGGAATCCCAAACCACTGATAGTACCAAATTGTATGTAAGCTGTTTTTTTCCTACATATATATATCTATGATAATGGTATAAATCAGTCACAATAAGAGATTAACAATTACTGATAATAAAGTAGAATATAAAATAGAATAATAACACATGACAATGAAAGTTATTTAAAATTTATAATTTCTGGAATTTTCCCTTTTTTTAACCAGTTGGCCACAGGTAACTGAACAAAGTAAACTATAAAAGCAGACTAATGTACTGCTGTACTTCCCAACTCCTTATTTAAGGATAGTTGTCAAATTTTGAGAAAATCTTTCAAACTTTTTTTTTCAGTACTAGGGAAAGAACCCAATCCCTTCACACTGAGCTATATCTGAAGCACTTCAAAAGAAAAAAAAAAATATATATATATATATATATAATTTTGAGACAGTGTCTTGCTAAGTTTCCCAGGCTGCAACCCTCCTGCCTCATCCTCCCAGTGATGGGAGGGCTCGGCCACCACCCTCCATTTTCAAACTTTCCTTTATGAGCTACAAGGTATCAAGGAATTTCACACTGTTTTGTGCAGTGGCTAATCTTCTATAAGTCTCCCGATTTTTCTGATGCCGGATATTCAGATCAAAGAACCTCTGGCATATCCAGGTCACCGCGTCTGTAAGGCATTGCAGTGTAGGTTGGAAGTATTTCTACCAGCCTGGGCAATTTGGTGAGACAGACCTGTTTCAAAACCAAAAAATAAAAAATAAATAAAAATTTTTTAAAAGCTGGGAAGCTGGCAATGTAGCTTAACATGGAGGTGCACGGGCACTTACTCCTACCAGCCATCCTCCAGTGGGAAGGCTAGCAATAACTTCAATGTATCTACAAGACTCAAACATATCCCACTAAACTCAAATTCATAGTATTCCCTATTCCAAAATGCCTACAACGCCCACAGCCACTCCAGTGACCCCAGACAGGAAAATTCGCCATAGAGACAGTGAGTGGTCTTTACAAATTTAGGGTGAAGTATCTTTGCGTTGCTTTTATAGAGGCGTGAGTGTGCGCATGCTGCTGAAACTTCCTTCTGTAATCACAGAAGGGGCCCGGACGAGTCAGCAGCTCTGAAGCCACAAAGGCTCCGCACCGGGCCAAGAAGCGCGGCTTGTTTGAGCCGCCGGGGGTCCACGGCCGGGAAGCACCGGGAGGAAGACACCGGCTCGCCAGCCCCACCAAACCCCACGTGGAACCCGCAGACCCAGCTCTACTCTCCGGCTTTATTCCCAGAAGACACAGCGACCGCCACTCCCACCAACCCCCCACTCCCCGTGGTCTCCGGTTTCGGAAGGAGCGCGCTCCCTTGGACCCTCCCCTCACTTCCGGCCGGGAGCCGGTAGGTCCCGTCAGATCTCGCGATACCGCATCTTTTCCCCTCCCCAGCTGGCTGGCAACGGAAAGCCCGTGCGGACCTTAAGATGCTGGCCGGTGTGGCAATGTTTGGAGAGTGGATTTGTTGCCTGACCTGTTTTACAGCAACAAAAACAGAGCCATTAAGACCACTGATTCGTTTTTAAGTGCACTCTGCCGATCAGGAGGTGAGGTGGGATGAGGTGAGGTAAGGGCAACCCTCGAGGTGTTCCGCCTTGTAGGGGTGATCTAAGGACTCAGAATGCCAGAATTCACCGGGAGGCTGAGGCAGGAAGACCGCGGTTTCCAGCCTAGCCTTAGCGAGACCTTGTCTCAAAATTCAAAACTAAAAACTGGGCTAGGGATGTAGCTGAGTGTGAAGGCCCGGGGTTGGGCTCTCAGCACCATACGTTGGGAAAATGGCTCCTAGTTTCACTTAGTCCCCACAATAATCCTGAAAGAATTTTTGTTTAACCCTTTTACAGCTGGAGAAATGGAGGCTCAAAAGTGAGCGAATTTGCCAAGAGTCACAGTAAATTGTATTGCCAACATTCAGACATAGCCTCACTCCAGCTCTGAAGGCCTCATTTTGCTTTCTCCAGGCCATTCTGCACCCCAGATCCCTAAGGGGCACAGCAGTGAGATGAAAATGTCCCCAGGCTTTGAGCCCACCCCGATGCATGTGAAAATCTAAACATATTCTTTGCTGTGTAACCACGAACAACTTGCTTAACCTTTCTGAGACATATTCTTCAACTGAGTTAATAATAATACCTCATAGGACTGTAGTGAGAACGATGCAGCATTTACTCCATAGAAACTGTCAATAACTATTGACTAATGATCTTTTTTATCCCCTTACAACTTTTACATTGTTCAGTGTTGTAGGAAGACCTAAATAAACTGTTAAGTGAGTGGGTGGAGGAAGAAATAAAAAATTTGACCAGACACCAAGTCCTCACCTTCAATCAACTAGTCTCTTATTTCCTAAATGTAGTGCTACCTCACAGGGCTTGAAGTGAGAAATAACAGTTCATCCTTCTTTTCTCAAAGCAGTGTGTGTGTGCTTGAGTGTGTTTATGTATGTATGTATGCACGTGTGTGTGTATGCATGTGAATCTGTTATTGAAACAACATTCGGATAAATGCACACATCTAAAGGACACTTGAGTTGTTGCAAAATGAACACAGTGATGTAACTACCGGTAGGAGCTTGATGAAGAAAGAAAACATTGCCAGTTCCCAGAATGCCCTTCACGCTTTCTTCTAGTCACTTCTTCCTCTGCAGGGGTGCCTCCTAACGACATAAATTAGTTTTTCTGGCTTTTGTACTAGATTTAACTTGGAATCCTGCAGTGTCTGGTGACTTTTCAGATTTCCATGTGTCCTCATCTTCAGAGAGAGTCCTAGAAGAAACCTGCTTAGGGACACTTTCCACAGGTCATGGCTGCTGCCCCATGACTTTACCCACTGCCTCTCTGCCTGACCCCCCCACTGTGGTCTGGCACACCTACCCCTGTCTATCTGCCTCCCCACCTCACTCCTGCCAACACACCAGATGAGAAAGCATCTTAGGCTTCTTGTTCCAGATCTTTCTTTATTCCTCTTTCTATCCTTTATTCTTTCTTCTCTCTCTCCCTCCCTCCCTTCCTTCCTTCCTTCTTTTTGTGGTACTGTCAGTTGAGCTCAGAGCCTCCCCACTGAGCTACATCCCCAGTTAATTTCTATTTTGATTTTGAGACAGGGTCTCACCAAGTGACCAAGCATCCCAGGCTGCGCTCGTGCTTACAATTCTCCTGTCCCAGCCTGAGATTGCAGCTGTAGGCCACAATGCCCAACGATCTCAGCTGTTTCTCAGGGGAATCTGCAGCAGAGTTGTCTGTGCCTCCGGTGATCCTGTCCTGCCCACCTGATCCCTCTCCACTAAGAATGCCTTGAGGAAGAGTGAGATGGGGATGCACTGAGGCACAAGATGGTCATGCCCAGCGTCCCATCATTTATTCCAAATGAGACTTCTCCATCTGTTGGGTTCTGTGTGTTCCATGCCCCTCCAGAAAAATATCTTTCTCAGTCCAGGTGATGAGCTCATGGGACTCATGATATCCCCACTTATAGACTGGTGCCTACTGCAGTCTTCTAGCCCATTCAAATCTCCCTTTAGTCTGGAACCTAAACTAGACATCTAGAAAATCCCTGATGCCACATTCGTTAAGGGACAAGGCTCAAAGGTCTGGGGGTTTGACCTCAAGGGGGCAGTGTTGTGTAACACCGCAAGGCAGCCAGACAAGAAACCCCATTACACAGACATTATCACCAAAACCATGTTATGTATGAGGAAGGCGAGGCTCAGAGAACTTTAAGGGACTTGTCCAAAATTGTGTCATTCATAAACAACAGGAATGTAACCTCAGGGTGCCATCTGATACAGGTCTAGAAGCCTGGGTGTTACCTACCATTCAGAGAGACCAACAGTGACCAGACCCATAGATACAATCCCTGGGGATAGGTATTTTTACTTCATGAAGCAGATATAGATGTGGAGATTCAGAGAGATTATTTTTCCCAAGGTCACAGGGCTAATGAGAAAGGAAACTAGAGCTCAACCTCTACTTCAACAGGCTGACTACAAAGCCTCCTGACTCTTTCCTCTGCCCTGTGCCACACTCACCAGGGGTTTTTTGTTTGTTTGTTTGTTTGTTTGTTTGTTTGTTTGTTTGTTTTTGCTTGTTTGGGTTTTTTGGGGTTGGTTTGGTTTTGCAGTCTTGGGGATTTAATCCAGGGTCTTCAGCTGCAAAGTACCGGATCCCATCCTATGTTAGTGAATCCTCCTTAGTGCATAAGTGGGAAATCATATTTTCCCTTTCCTGATGCTGATCAGGAAGGTCACAGCCAAGTCAATATTCCCACTTAAGACTGTGGAACTTCAATACATATCCCAGGGAAGTAGACGACTATCTGTAATTTATCTCAGAGGCAACAATGGCCAATGCTCAGGATGGTGGCAGCTCTATGAGGGCAACCTCTAGAGCCCAGTGGCTGCAACTGTCGATTTAGGCTGCTCCTGGGACAAGATGTGGCCAAAATTCTGACTGCCCAGCCTATCTTGGCTCCTGCCTTATTCCCAAGTTTGATTTTTTTTTTTTTTTTTTTTTTTTGGCGGGGGGAAGGATTACTGAAAGACCGACCCAGGGCTGTCACACTAAGTTCCATGTCCTTAGCTTTGCTTTTATTTTATTTTATTTTAACAGTCCAGGCTAATCCTAAACTCATTGTGTAGTCCAGGCTGGCCTGGAACTCATGGGAATCTTCCTGCCTCAGTCTCCCAAATGCTGGGATTACAAGCATGTGTCATCATGCCCAGTTGATGTGGTGATGGGAAAGTGAACTCAGGGTCTTACACTTGCTAGCAAGCACTCTGACAGCCGCAGTATTCATCCAGCCATTTTTTTTTTTTTTTTAGTTTTGATTTTTGAGATAAGTTCCTGCTAAATTGCTAAATTTCCCAGGCTGAGTTCAAACTTTAAACTCTCCAGCCTCAGCTACCCAGAATACTGGGATTACAGGCCTGCATCATTGGGCCAGCTCCAAACTTTATTCTTGAGGCATCTGGTCAATGCTGTAAATTGCCTGATACCATTCCAGGATATTCCCTTTCTACTGAAGTGAACTAGATTCCTTTTCTATTGACTGCAATTATGAACCCTGAAAGGTATGAAGACTAAAAGCTTCAGTCAGAGGAAATGATGTGATTGAAGCACATTATGAGAGAGGACAAAGATGGATTGAAGAGTTTGGAGAAGGGGGAGGCCAGCTGGGAGGCAGCCGAGGGGGGCAGGGTGCTGGGTGTGTGAGTGGGGGGGAGGATGGGCAGACCTGGGCTATCCACTAAATGTGCGCAAGAGAAGAAGGTGGTAACTCCTAATTCACAGCCATTCTGAGACATGGTGACTGGGAAAACAATGCTGCTACAAAGAGAAATGAGCAATCCAGACAGACCCAGTTTTGAGGGTAAGGCCATTTGTTCACTTGTTCAATAAATATTAGATGTCAGCTGTATGTGGGGTATTCAAAAGCATTGTGAAGATGGCAGTGAGCAAAACAAGGTCAGTTTTCTTATTAACAAGTACATGCATAAAATAATAAATCTGTGTTGATAAAGCTTTGGTTTGTACTGCCACAGGTTCATGGCAAAATATGGAACTTCAGAAAGATCCTAGGAATAAAGCTGGGCCTGGTGGCGTGGACTGTAATCCCAGCACTCAGAGGGGCTGAAACAGGAGGGTCGCCAAATTCAAGCCCAGCTTGGGCAAATTAGCAATTTAGCAAGGCCCTGTCTCAAATAAACAATAATAAACTTGGGGGACTTGAGAAATTGCACAACGGCTAAAGCACTTGCCTTGAAGGTGTAAGGCCCTGAGTTCGATTCTCCAGCACCACATAAAGCTGGGCATGCGTGGTGGTATACTAGACATCTGTAATCCCAGCACTTGGGAAGCTGAGGTGGGTGGATTGTTCTGCGTCTCCTTACTCTGAGCACATTTATCTCATCCTTCTTGCCACTTTCTGAAGCAGTTCTGTAAGTCCTATTTTATGCATGTTAGCTGTGCTGTTGTGGCTGCCCTGATGCCCTAATTGATTTCAAATATTTACCTTTGATGATCAGTTTGACTGTGGAGAAGAGCCAGTAATTGTGCAGTGCCAGGCTTGGTGAATAAGCTGGATGAAGACACACTGAAATGTTTTCCACGCCTCACTTTCCAATGATGGCACTTGGCACTTCACCATATGTTTAAGATTGCCCCTATAAAGTCCCTCAGGAGGAAGACTTCCAGAACTCCTTCAGAAGTGGCCAGAGCAGGCCCAACAGTGTAACCAGTGATCTCAGCACTCGGGAAGGCTGAGCAAGGGTGATTACAAGTCTGATCTCAGCTTGTGCAACTTAGTGACTTAGTGACACCCTGTATCAAAACTGAAAAAAAAAAAAAAAGGTCCTGAGATGCAGGTCGGTGCTCAGTATGAAGACACTGGGCTTGATCCCCAGTACCACAATAGAAGAAAGAAAGAAAGAAAGAAAGAAAGAAGAAAGAAAGAAAGAAAGAAAGAGAGAGAGAGAGAGAGAGAGAGAGAAAGGCAAGAATGGTAGGACAAGTATGCTTGAAGCAGGGGGAGAGTTTTGAAGGGTATTAATAACAAATGTGTCTTTTACTGTGAAATTTTTAAAATGTTAAATATTCACCATATATTTTGATTACATCTTATAAAAATATAGCAGAAAACAAAAAAAAACCTTCACTCTCTTGGAGTTTCTAATATACATGCAGAGGCAGACTGTGATTAAATATATAAAGATGTCAGATATATATACTATGAAGAAAAATAGTGCAAGGTAAAAGCAAGCAGGACCTTGATATTTTCTGTAGGGTGTTCTGTAAAAGCGCTGTTACAGAGATGTGCTTGAGGACCTAGAGGAATGGCACAGTGGCTGAAGTGCTTACCTAGCAAGCACAAGGCCCTGGATTTGATACCCTAGCACCACATAAACTGGGCATGGTGGTACACGCCTGTAATCACAGCACTGGGGAGGTGGAGACAGGAGGATTGCCATGAGTCCAAAGCCAGCCTGGGCTCCATAGTGAGTTCAGGACCAGCCTGGGCTACAGAGTGAGACCCTGTCCCCCCCCACCCACACACACAAAAAAAAGATACTTGCTTGAAGTCCTAAATAAAGAGAAGCAGGAAACATGTAGTTTTTGGGAGGTTATCTATTGCAGGCAGAGGAAATAGTAATTGCAAAGGCTCAGAGGAAGGCTAGTGTTTGAGTAGTTCAGAGAATTTGCAGGAGGCCTGAGTTGCCAATGCAAAATGAATGAGAGAGATTAGCAGGAGAGGAATGAAGGAGGTAGTGAATAACTAGATCCTGTGGAGCCTTGTAAATCATTGTAAGTGCTGTGCTTTGATCCTCATTTTAAGGCAGATAGGAAGATTTCAGAGATTCTTAAGGATAAAGGAAACATACAATATAACTGACATTTTAAAAAGATCACTCAGTGGGTGTGGTGACATACACCTGTAATCTCAGCACTTGGGAAGCTGAGGCAGGAGGATTGCTGTGTATTCAAAGCCAGCCTGCACTACACAGTGAAATCCTGTAAATAAATAAATAAATCGATCACTCAGGCCCAGGCATGATGTTGCACACCTATGATCCCAGAACTCTGGGAGGCTTAGTGCAAAGGCCCTGGCTCAATCACCAGCACCAAAATAAAAACAAACACTCAGCATGCTGTGTATAGAATAGACTGAAACAAATAGGTCAGAAATAGACCAACCAGGAGACTATTGTATTAACAGAAGAAAGAGGGGACTGGAGGAATGGCACAGTGGTTAAAGCATTTGTCTAGCAAGCACAAGGCCTAAGTTCGATTCCCCAGTGCCACATGAGCCTGGTGTGGTGGTGCACACTATAATCCCAGCACGCAGGAGGCTGAGGTAGGAGGACAGCCATGAGTCCAAGGCTAATCTGGACTACATAATGAGTTCAGGATCATCCTGGACTATAGAGTGAGACCCTGTCTTAAAAGAAAAAAAAAAAAAGATGATGGTGGCTTGGACTAGGATGATAATGATGGAGCTCATTTGATGAAGGAGATGACATGATTAGACTCTAGATATAAAGTCTTAGGGAAACCAGTAGGATTCGCTGATGGATTGAATGTAAAATAGAGAAATAAAGGGGCCTGATGACTCCAGAGGTTTTTTTTTTTTTTGGGGGGGGGGATAGTTAGATCAGTTGCCACTTGGTGAAGAGAGGATTGAAAAGTTAATAATGAGTAGAAAAGTTTAAGACTGAGTAGAATTGGAATTATTTTCAGCCTTCCCACATGCTTGCCTTTTTTTTTTTTTTAAACTGGACTATGAATCCAGAGCCTTCATACTGAGTTACATCCTAGTCCTTTATTTTATTTTATTTTATTTTATTTTATTTTATTTTATTGAGACAAGGTCTTACTCTGCAGCCCAGGCTGGTCCTGAACTCACACCAATCCTCCTGTCTCAGCCTCCCAAATGCTGGGACCACAGGCGTGCACCACCATGCCCAGCTTATGTGGTGCTGGGGAATCGAACTCAGGTACTTAGCACTTGACTTAGCACCTGCCAGGCAAGCACCCCAACCACTGAGCCATTCCTCCAGCCCCCTAGTCCTTTATTATTTATTTATTTAGCGACAGGGTCTTGCTAACTCACTAAATTGCCTGAGTGGGCTCCATCCCCCTGTCTCAGCCTCCCAGAGTGCTAGAATTACAGGTATGTGCCACCATTCCAGCTTGCCTGCTTTTTCTCTGAATAATTTTATTCAAAGCATGACATAGGACCATGCAAGGTAAGCATCCAGGTGGGCAGAGGGAATGGGCTGGCAGAGGTAATAGAATCCAAGATGAAAGACTAGAATGTCTGCAAGGGGAGTGGAAGGAGAGCATCTACAGCGACAGGGAATTGTTGAATTACAAAAGGATTAAGCCAGTAAAAAGGCAGAAGGAAATGAAAAATTGAAAAGGAGAAAATGTAAATGCTGTTAGAGTTGAAGGTGCACTCGTTTTTTAATATGGAGAGGTGAATAGAGGACAGACAGACAAATAATAAAGTATATTTCATCTATACATTTGAATATTTGAGACAAGGTCTTATTTTGCAGACCATGCTAGTCTTGAACTCATAGCAATCCTTCTACCTCAGCCTCCTAAATGTTGGGATTACAGGTGTGTACCACCACACACAGCTACTTTACTTGGTGCTGGGAGTTGAACCCAAGGCCTTGTGCATATGAGGCAAGTGCCCTAACCACTGAGATATACCCATAGCCCATTAAACATATTTCTTAGCACTGTCCACTGAGTGGTATGAGAGCAGTTAACAATGAGTGCATCTAGTACCCACATCTTGACTTCTACATATCATTCTCCACCAAAAGAAATGAAAGTGTCTTGGGGGAAGCACTCAAAGAATTAGCAATAAAAGCCAGTGTGGGGTGCTAGAGCACATATGGGAAATTTTGAGCATCAGAATAGGTAATAAAGCAGTGAAGGAAATACCTAAAATCTGTAATGTGGTTGCCAAAGACACATAGCATGGTGACACATGCATATAATCCCATCTACCCAAGAGGCTGAGGCAGGAGGATATAGCTCAGTGGTAAAGCATTTGCCCAGCATGCAGGAGGCCCTGGGTCTAATCTTCAATACTGTGATGAGGAGAAGATGCATAACCCACATCTAATCAGGAGAGGAAACCACAGATAAACCCAAATTAAGGAACATTCTGTGATATAACTAGTAATCTTCTAAGTTGTCCTCATCATGAGAGTAAAGGAAAGGCTGGGAATATAACTCAGTGGTAGAGTGCCCCCGCCTAGCCTGTGCAAGGTCCTGGGCTTCAATCTCCAGCACACGTACCCCCTCCCCCACCCAAGAAAGAAAAGGAAAGGCTTCCAAATCCTCTCAGATGGAAGGAGGCTGAAAAGACATGGTGACTAAATGAACACTTCTGGGCCAAATTCTTATAAGAGCATCATCATTGGGCTAGCTGAGGAAATCTAATAAGGCTTGGGAGCTAGATGTCACTAATGCATCAGTTTTCTTTTTCTTTCTTTCTTTTCTTTCTTTCTTTCTTTTCTTTTCCTTCCTTCCTTCCTTCCTTCCTTCCTTCCTTTCTTTCTTTCCTTTCTCATTCCTTCCCTTTATTGTGGTACAAGTGGTTGAGGCCAGAACCTTCACACTGAGCTATGTCCCCAGCCTATTTTTATTTTTGACTTGGAAGCAAGGTCTCATTAAGTCACTAAGTTGCTCAGGCTGGGTCTAAACTTGCTATCCTCCTGCCTCGGCCTCCAAGAGTTCTGAGATTCCATGCCTACGACTCTGGGCCAGCAGAATATGTCAGTGAGAATTTTGTAACTGTGTGCATTGGATTAGGTCATGCATGAGAATGTCCACTTGTAGGAAATATGTACTGAAGCATTAGAGAACAGTAGGCCATCACAAGTTACCTCATCTTATGTGGTTTGAGGAAGAGGGAAGTTCTTTGCACAATACTTGTAACTTTTCTATACCTTTGAAATGATTTCAATAGAAAAAGACAAAGAGTGAATGAAACCTCTGATACAGTAAAGAGTGACAATGACCAGGTAATTGATCATCCAAGAATACCAAAGGGTCACACATGTCCCTGAGGAGAGTAGTTGCTGATGTGTAGTATTGTAAAGATACCAAAGTGGATGGAGACTGAGAAAAAGAATTAAACATTTGAGGGGCTGGAGGAATGGCTCAGCGGTTAAAGCGCTTGAGCAAGCGCTAAGCCAAGTGCTAAGTACCTGAGTTCGATTCCCCAGCACCACATAAAGCCAAGTGCTAAGTACCTGAGTTCGATTCCCCAGCACCACATAAGCTGGGCTTGGCGGCGCACGCCTGTGATCCTAGCACTCGGGAGACTGAGACAGGAGGAGTGAGTCCAAGGCTAGCCTGGGCTCTGAAGTGAATTCAGGACCAGCGTGGACCACAGAGCGAGACCCTGTCTCCAAAAAATAATAATAATAAATAAATAAAATAATAAATAATAAAAAAGAATTAAACATTTGATAATTTTTCTGTTGTGCTAATTCTGGCAGCATCTTCATACATAAGTAGCACAATGAAGAATACATCGGGTACTTCATCAATAGATGGTACTGAATATGCCTATGAGCCTGAGGTGGGCTTTGTGGTACATGCCTATAATCCTGGAGACTGAGGCAGGAGGATCACAAATTCCAGCCCTGTGTAATAACTTCTTGGCTTCCATGCACCAGGAGATTCAGAGGCTGGGAACTGTTCTTACTTCAAACCACTGCAATTTTAAAGAGAAAATCCTCAATGACATAACCCTATTAGCTCTTGTCAGGAGGCAAGGTCTGTCAAATCCTAGTCTTATAGGAGTTCCTTCTAAAAGTTAGCATATTCTAGTATTCTAATATAATTTCGTGCTCACGTTTTGAGCCAAAATACCATGTATGCAGAATCATTGTTGTGTCCAAGTGATATGTTTATTTTAAACAAATGAAAAAATGCAGATAAATCATACATTTGAACCACCTGTAATTTCCCATTCAAAATAATGTGCTAGGATTTGGGTGCCCATTTTAGACTTTTAAGTGCCAGTTACATTTATACATTTCTGAAGTAAAAGAGGGGGCCTTGCCCTGTGCTGTTTTGTGACTGGCACTCCCCAATATAGAGCAACTGTCTCTGTCACTAAATTGACTTCAACCGCCTCATTTTTAAGGACGCGTGAGGAATTCCGTTGAGCAAACGGGCGGTGATTTATGTAATCATGTTCCTATTTTAGGATTATTACACTGGGCGGGGAGTGATGGCTGCGAGCGGAGAGATTCGCAGAACCCGCGGGCTGAGCTTTACTACGAGGGACGGTGTAAGGCCCCTGCAGCTAGCCAGGTCTCGGGACAGGCTCTCAAGCACACAAGAACGAAGAGGGGAGCGTTAGGAAGGCGGTGGCCGGGCGGCAGCGAAAGGGCCCGTGGAGTCGGAGTTGGTAGCGACGCCGAACAAAGGTCCGGTGGTTCCCAAGGGCCAAGGACCCCGAATGGCTGAAACCTGAGATCCGCTGAGCCTGGGGCGCCAGGCCACCTAGGCACAAGGGTGATCCAGGCCGAAAGCTGGTCGGCCACCTCTGCGTACCGACAGAGGGCGCCATAGCCTCAGTAGCTTGCAGTCGGCTGCACCCAGCTGCAGGCCAGATGTGGACAGCTGGACTGCGGGGGGCGTGAAGCTCTACACGAGCCCCTGCAGACTCGCCGGCAGGGGGGAGGGCGAAGATGGGTCGACAGGGGGCAAGGGTAGTGTCAGAATACTCCGCTGCCGCTGCTTGGCTGACTCCGGACTGCCTTCCTTCGTAGGGCAGAAGGGGGTGCCTCTTGCCCAGAGGGGCCGCCGGTTCTGATTCTCACAAAAGAGCAATATGGGCTAACAGCTGCCTTAGGGTGCTTCAGCAAACCTAAACCGGGTCCAAGGAGCAGGGCGCAGAGCCAGTCGGGTGGGAAAAGGAGATGGCCTTGAGGGTATTGAACTTTTTGAGTGCCAACCCTGGATATCCATCTGCACACACGGTAGACATTTCCCTTCCTCTCTCTCTCTCTCTCTCTCTCTCTCTCTCTCTCTCTCTCTCTCTCTCTCTCTCTCTCTCTGTGTGTGTGTGTGTGTGTGTGTGTGTGTGTGTGTGTGTGTTTGTGTGTGTTTGCGTGTGTTGGGGGGTGCCTTGTGCTCTCTAGGAGTGAGAAACTGAGGCACAGTAGGAAGGAGCACGGAGTAACCCCACCTCCCCATATTGTCTAGTACGCGAAGTTAGGCGAAGGACGCAGGCCTATAATCTTAGCCTGGGCAATTTAGCAACTAGGTAAGATTCTGTCTCAAAATTTAAAGTAAAAACAGGCTGGGGATGTAGCTCAATGTGAAGGCCCTGGGCTCGATCCTCAATGGGGTTTGGGGCAGGAAGCCTGAAGCTCCAATTCAGGACCCCGAGGGCCCTGCCACTGTAGACCCGCCTGCAGTCCTCAGCTCCAGCCGCTCCCAGGGCTGGAGGTAATCAGCTGCTTCGCGCAGCGGTAATTGGCGGTGCAGACGCAGTCTGGAGCAGGGCCGTCGAGGGGCGTAATTGCAGGGCTCAGGCCTCAGTCCAGGCTGCAGCTCCACTGGGAAGAGGGTGACAGGCTGCCTCGCTCCTCCGGGACCGGCCTCCGGAAGAAGGAAAGAGCGTCTGTGGTCGGGCGAGGTCTCTTGCCTGGAAGCCGAATACTGGGCAGTTTCTCCCGGCGGGGACGAGAGGAGCGAAGTGCGGAGACCTGCGGGAGGGCGGATCCAATCCCCGCGCCAACCCCAGCCGCTCTGGCTCGGCGCGTTCGCGACGCCTCCCCGGCTCTGACCACCCCCTGCTCCCCTTTCTTCCGCCCCCGTCACCCTCCTTCTCGTATCCCCGGGGCGCTCCCACCCCGGGGAAGAATGTGCCCTGCTAGCGCACCGTCGCTATGGGAACGACACACCCCCACCCCCGCGCGCCGCCGCGGCCAGGAGAGCGGGGGGCGCGCGCCGGCCTTCGGGCGCACTCCGGCTGCCCTGGTTGCCACAGCAACCGGGGAGTTTCGAAGTACGCAGCAGCGAAGTGACCACCGACCCCTGTAACACACCAGCAAAGGACCCAGAATCCAGAGAGAGGCGCACGCCCCCTAACTTCAAACACACGGCCCGGGACGGATCCCGGACCATCTCAGCCTCTGCACCCCGCTAACCGTGGAAGAAGAGGCTGGGAGCCCAGAGGGCCGGGAACCCAAGAAGGGATCCCCCGCAGCCAGCCCGTCCCTCTCCCCAGCAGAACCCAAGGGGGGCGCTGGCAGCAGGAAGCCGGGGGAGGACCCGGAGGCGTGCAGGCCCCACAGCGGGGCCGTGATTACAGGGACCTGTCCCTCCCGCCCCCGGCTCCCACTCTCATTAAGTCATTTTTTCCCCTGTTGGAAAGTCCCCGTGACTTGAGCACAGGGGCTGGGGCGACCGCAGGCAGCTGCCGGCAACCACATGAGAAGGGGGGAGCGGGGGACGCGACTAGGGTCTGGCCCCTCTCCAGGGTGGAAGGCCCCCTGCTGGGACGAGCCGGAGGCACATTAATTCGCTGTGGAAGGGAAGCCTTAATGACCCCGACCTTGCTTCTCACTCCGGGAGCCTCAGTGCCCCCACCCTTCGTTAGGGGACCGAAAAGCCCAGCTCTGGCCTGTGCGTCTTTCTCTCTCTCTGACTCAAACCCCACTGCTACCTGCTGCTGTAACCACCGGCCTCCTTCAATGCTAGTTCCCTCTCTTCATGCTTTTGGGGAAATCTGCGCTCACATCAGATCCTACTACCGTTTCTGCCTGCAAGGAGGTAACCTGCTTCCGTTGAAAGATGGGGGTGGCTGGGGACAGGGGAGGTCCTCTATTCCTCTGAATAATCTCTAGTTACCTTCGGTGCCCCTTTCCAAGTGTCTCCCCTGGTGTTCCCCAACCCTGTGCCAGTTCCATCTCCATCCCATCTTCCTACTAATTTCAGCCCATTTCCCTGTTTCCCACCGCCACATTGATTTCTGTCTCACCCTTCAGCCAGGACAGCTAAGCCCTTTGCCTCTGGGAAGCCCTTCTTCCTCCCCTCACCATCTCTTTGTCTCCCTTTAGGGTCCCAACCAAGTCACACACACTTCTTTCTCCTGTGAGGTCCCAAGACTCAACTTCTGCCCCAGGGAGAAGATGGGCAGTGGGCAACAGCCTATTTGTCCCTTTCCCAATTCTTCCTCCCCTTTTTTACAGATCAGATTAGCATATATCAGTTCTCCAAGGCTTGACTCACTGGAACACGTCCGCTACACCTCAGAGCCCAGCCCCCTGCCCCACCCTGCCACCCACCCTCCCCTCCGGAAGCCGCACTCAGCAGTATCTTCACTCCTACTTCACTTCCCCAGCTGGATGCTAGAACTCTCTGTCTCTCCTCCCCAACACGCTGCTCAGGCCTCTCTAAGCCTGGAAGGCAGAGGAGGGGAAGGCCAAGGCTAATGCTGGAGTGGACTCTTCTGGAGGACACACACACTCCCAATCCCCAGCCTTGCTGTCTCTCATCCTCCCTGGGGAGGGTGCAGGGAACCCAGCCCCCACAGCTCTCTCCGGCGTGAACAAGAGGAAAGGAATGAGGCAGGTGTGTCTGGCTGCTCCTGTCTAACCCCCCTTCCCAGGGGACTCTTACCTGCCTGCCTTTAGGGCTGTCTTTTCGGGGGATGGGAAGAAAAACCCTGTTCACAGACACAGGGCAGAGCATTTAGAAGGGTCTGTTGCTTTCGGCACGCCTGGGAGCTGCCGGGAGGCAGGCAATTGCCGGAAGAGCGGAACTTAGGGCACTAAATAAATTTACCAGCTGGAAGATCCTCAGGGGTGCATGGTGCCAGAGCCCCTTTCCTTCCCATCCCCAGCCAGGCTAGGGAGATAGGGGGTAGAGGTGGAGAATTAAGGGAGAGATGGCCAGGCTAGGAACTAGGGGAAGCAGAGGCTTTGTCCTTATCTGGTTTGTCAAAGGGGTGTTGTTCTGGGATAAACTGAGGCAGCTAGCAGGGTCTTCAACAAGAACAACAAGAAGCCCGGAGAATTAGGTGAAGTGTTCTTTCCCTCATATCCTGAGGGTCTCTTCCAGGAAATCATCAGATCTGAAACAAGAAGTTGCAACTCTGGACCCAAACCGCTAGCTCAGCAGTGTCTTGGTGGCCATGAGGGCATTTTTGGAGTCAGGGAGTGATTATTGCCTGCTAAGGGCACCCTGGGCAGGGCTCTGAGGGCACAAGAGGCCCAGAAAAGCTGCCCCCTAAGCGTTGTTTAAAAATCACATACCTAGCCTTTCCTGCCCAGACTCCTAGAGCCCAGCTCCAGACAGTGAGTCTGTAGCCCTCCCCCTCCGCCCTCTTCCCAGCCGCACCTCTGGCCCCACCTGCTCCCCGGGGCGCTGGGCCGGGTTGAGCTGGGTCTTGCCCAGGATTACTCCTCTCAGAGTGCCTCCTGTCTCTACTGACGGTTGCTGCTGGGCACAGCCACTCGTCCTGGCTTGTGGCAGAGGGCTCAGGCACAAAGTGGGCGGTGAGAGCTCTGGCACCAAGGGCTTTGGATCCAGCCCCTTCTTGTCATCTCCACTGCCTCTAACCAGTCCAGGCCTCACTTCTGGTTTGGAAGATGGCTGTAGCCCCCTAAGTGGCCTGCCAGCTGTCACTATGTCCCCTTTCGGCCAGTTCCTTATACAACAATCCTTGGAGGTCCAGGCCAGGGGCCATAGGCCTGTAATCCCAGCACTTTGAGAGACTGAGGCAGGAGAATCACAAGTTCCGTTTCAAGTCCAGCCTAGGCAACTCAGTAAGACCCACTCTCAAATAATGAAAAAGGGCAGGGGATGTAGCTCAGAGTGATGGAACTGCGCTCAACCCTTTCTCCCCTGGGCCTTCCGCACTTCATGGCTTCTATCTGAAAGTCTTTCCCCTACATGTCCACGAGGTTCCCCTTCCTATCGGGCAGGACGCTGCATGAATATCACAGTACAGAGAGGCCTTCTGCCACTGGGACCTGTGGTTTTATCCCACTTCCCACAAATCACTCTATATTCCATGCCTGATTTATTTTCTTGACAGCACATGGCACTTTCTCATGATCTTGTTTGTGTGTTTACCGGTTTATTGTCCATCTCCCTCAGCAAAATGGAAACTCTGAGAAGGCAGGTGTTGCATCCACATCCTCAGTGCCTCCCCGCCCCCACAGAGTGCCACAAACACGGTGCAAAATAAATATCCATTACAGGCACTGTGAGGTGCGCCAGGTAGAGGCCGGTATGGGCAGAGCCCAGGGCCGTTAGGGAATCGCTTCCGCTCAGTGGTGTCCGCTTCCTCCCCCTGCCCCTCAGCTTCTATTCCAGCCCTCCACCCCCATCTCCAGAGAAAGGGGAGAGAGGATGACGGGAGAGAGGCCCGAGGGGTTTGGATTGGCTGGTCGACCTAGGTCCTGGAGGGTGGGACCTTCTCCCGTCCAGCGGATCTGTCTGAGCTCGGGGCAGGAACAGGGAATCCGATCAGTCCCAGAGTCCACAGAAGTGAGGCCGGGAGCCAGGCAGGCCCAGGCCGCCCAGGGAGTGCAGAGCCCGTGCCCCGACACCCTGCCCCAGGAGCTGGGCCATATTGCCCAAAGCCCAGCCAGGTCGCTCGCTGCCGCCGAGGCCTGGCTCCGGGAGGGGGTCTTGCTCTGGGCCGCTCATTTGCACACGCTGACCCACTCGGTGATGCGGCACTCTTCGCAGACCACGAAGCAGCACCAGTGGAAGCGGCAGTGACAGCGCTCGCTGCGCGTCTGGCGCAGGATGTTGTGGCCCCGGCCGCAGCACATGCTGCCGCAGCCGTCGGGGCCCGCGCTGCTTTTGTTGCACAGGCGGCCCACGGTGCCCGCGGAGTCCAGGCGCGGCTCGCGTTCGCAGAAGTCGGGCGACTTCTCGAAGTAGACCAGGTCGGCGGGGCTGGCCCGACGGCGTGGGCCCGAAGGGCCCGGGGCGGGGGACGGGGCGCCCGCGGGCCCCGACTCCAGCTGGCCGCCGTTGCGATTATGGGGCCGGATGAGCGTGGCGCGGTGGAAGCGGCCGCGCAGCAGCGCCCCCACGGCGCGGAACTCGGGCGTCACCTGCCAGCACGTCTTGAGCTGGCAGCTGCCTGACGTGCCGTGGCACTTGCACTTTCGCCGCATGTTCTCCATCACCGTCTGAGGAGAAACACACCGTGAGGGTGACGCCGGCCGCCAGACCCCTGCCCGCCTCCCACCACTGGCTCCGGTCTTAGGACTCTAGTAGGTTTTGGAACCAGTTCCCATTGAACAGAAGCGCACCCTGAGGCCGGAAGCGGGAGCCGTACAGACCCCGAGCCAAGCGATCAGAGCCCCTCGGCTGGCTGCTGTGCGGCGCCCAATGCGCCTCCCCCATGCTAGGCCCTCGGGGAATTCCCTCCTTCCTGCTAACTCTTGCCGGCCTTTCCAGCAGCTGCGGGGGGGGGGGGGACCCCTTGGGGCTGGAGGCTCTTGCTTCCTGGGGGTGGGGGGGATCCCAGATCCTCAGGGAAATTCCCTCCTCTTCCATCCCTGGTATAGGGACCAGGAGCAGAGGGGTGCCAGCCTCACTACCTCCATCCTCTTAGCTACTTGGCCTCACTCCAGGCTGTGAGTTTGCGGAAAACTCCATTCTACCACCACCACTCTGCCCTTGGCCTCCTAGCTCATTAATCTAAAAGAGGAGGTTCAGGGCTTAGGGCGACTGGCCCCTCCACATCTGCTGACTGGGGATTATTCTGCCCTTAGCTGAGCGCCAGCCTTGGCCAAGGCTCTACCTGAACACCTAACAGAAGCCCAGAGAGAGCCTGGCTCTTACTCTGTGACAGTGGAGAGAGGCCCCCAAGCCTCACGGAGAGGTAGGTGATTATGGAAACACAACCTGGCTGTGCCCCACCCAGCCCTCCACCTGCTCTAAGGTCCCCTCACAAAGAATGCCCTGGTGTTATCCTCACCAGACACCATGCAGGAAGTTAGCCATATCCTCCTTTTCCCTATTCCATTCCCAAAAGACACTCTCAGATGGAGTCAGCAAAGATCTGGGCCCTAAGCCTGGGCCAGAGGGACCCTGCCATGGGATCTTAAAGGTTGGAGAGCTTGCATACGCAGACGCAGACCTCGGTGTCAGCACCACGTGGGAGCCTGCCTGATGCCTTCCCAGGCCAGCAGCTCCAGAACATCTGCTTCCCACAGGCCGCAGTCATTAATTAGCCAATTTAATAAGGAGAGGAGGAGGCAGGGTTGGTAAGTCTGGGATAGTATTGAAACTTGGAGAAAGAACCACATACACAGGGCAAGGCTGAGTGAGAGTTGGAAGGGACCCCAAGGGTAGACGTGCCTCAATTTACCCCACCTCTAACTCAAGATGAGAACTGCTGAGTCAGTGGGGAGTCTTTGTGAGGGGCGAGATGAGCCAGAGTGAGTGGGCTGAGAGGCCAAGGAAGGGAGAGGAAGCTGGGAACTAGGCCTGAGGAAGCTGGGTAGGTCAAGAGAAGGGGAGGGACAGAACTGCCAGGAAAGAAGAGCGCTGAGCCACCCAGAGGGCCAAGAAGGCATCAGACTGTGGACTACACATTATGTACCAAGTGTGTCAAGTGGAGTGGACTCCACTCCACAGGCAAACAAAGTGCAGGCTCAGAGCTCCACTGCCGGGAGGAGGGGGAGCTGCTGCTGCACTTTCTCACTAATTGCTAATTGTCTAGCAGGCTTCTTAGTCACCTGTGCCTCAGTTTCCATATCTGAACAGATAATAACAGTGTTCATGTCACAGGCAATTGTAAAGATTAAGTAAGCTGATACGTGGTAGGTGCTCAGGACAGTACCTAACACATATAAGTACTGCATAAATGCAGGCTATTTAATACTATTCCTTTCCTTCTTTCTGCTGCTTTTTTCCCATTTATATATAGATTGAACACTTTGCACTGAACTACATCTCTAATCCATTTTTGATTTTTATTTTGAAACAGGGTCTCACTAAGTTGCTAAAATGCCCAGGCTAGGCTTGAACTTGGAATCCTCTTGCTTTACCCTCTCAGAGTGCTAGGATGATACGGCCTGTGTCACCAGGCCTGGCTTTTATTTTATTTTGAATGAGTATTGTGATCTTTGAGGTAGCATGAGCACTTGAGGGCAGGGGAGGAAGATCCACAGTGACCTCCAGGACCTTCACTTTGTAATGATCCCTCTGCACCTCAGGCCTGGGGTGGGGTGGGGGGGGGGCACAGCCCAGGCCTAAACCCCCGTGGTCCCGACTGCCAGTCAGCCTAACCCTTTGTCGCGTCAGGGGGCAGTGGGAAGTACAGGCTGCCCAGCAGGGGTGATCCGGGTTGGGGATCCTTCAGCACTGTACTTTCCAGGCCTAGTCCCAGCCCGCAGCAAGTCCTGAAGTCACGTGCTGACTGAATTAAGCGGGGATACTGAGAAGGTTACTGAATTGGGAGAGCAATGTGGTCCACGGACGAAGTAGCCTGGGGGAGAGGCGGGCCGAGGGAGAGGGATCGGAGGCCCTGCGGGGCGGGGCTCTCACCTGCCTCCCGACTCGGTTGTTGTGGAGCCTCATGCGTGCATGGATGTCTCTGTGAGGCTCCCGGGAGTCCAGAAAGTCTTTAGAGAAGCGCTCCCCGAAGCCCACGTCGGGGCTGCAGCCGCCCCACTCCCAGGAGTCCTGTAGGCCGGGGCTGGCCGGGGGCAGGGCCGGATGTTCGGGAACCCCGTGGCTCAGACCCTTCCCGCGCTGCAGCGCGTCCAGCTGCAGGCGGTGCAGTTTCCGACGGAAGGCCTCCTCGTCCCCGCGCCTGGAAGCGTCGCAGCCACACGCCTGCAGTTTGCCCAGGGCGCACGCATTGGACACCGCGTGCACCACCCCAGCTGCGGCGATGGCGTAGGCAAAAGCGCTCTCTCGGAAACCTGTGGTTAGAGACCCAAAAACATGGATTCCCGAAGGGCCGACATCTCAATCCCCTGCCCCCTCTGCCCAACCTTGCCTTCAAACCAAGGAGAAACTGAGGTTCAGTGTGGAGGAAGGTTTGTTGGAAGGATGGAGAATCGAAGAGTGGCAGGAATCACACCAGAAACAGGCATTCTGCTGGGGAGCCAGAGGGGCATCATCCCTGTAAAGCTCTCCGCCTTAAGTCACCCTTAGCAAGTTCAGAACGTGCGTGTAGATCTTTCCCTTAGGGCATAAAGCACCTGGTAATCACATTCTTTTTCAGATCATGGATTTAATCTGTTGCCTTTCATGGTGATATCTGCAATTTTAAAAATAGCCTGCAGAAGGTAAAGTTTGACCTAAAGAGTAAATTACCAGTGATGGAATTCCAGGCCTCAGGAGATGCCAGTGGGCTGGAACACAAGAGGAGATGGTCTTTTCCTAATGTGCCCTACCCCAAGTTCGCCTGTGGATGTGTGTCCACTCTAGGTGCAGCCCGCAACCCTCCCTGATGATCTCTGTCCTACTTCCACAGGATACATCCGATGCCCACTCAGAAACAGGCACCAGGCTGAAGCACAGCTCAATGGCTAAAATGCTTGCTTAGCACGTGTACAGTCCTGTGTTAGATTCACCAGCACCACATAAAGATGAGCTGGGTATGGTGGCACATATTTGTAATCAGGAGGCTGAGGCAGGAAGATTGCCCCAAATTCCATGCCTGCCTGGGCTACATAGTGAGTTTGGCACCAGCCTGGACTACAGAGTGAGACACTGTCTCCACAAAAAAAAAAAAAAAAAAGGAAGAAAACTGTGTATAAGCATGCTGCCTGTGATCTAAGTCAGCTGACTTTTGAGGAATGACACAGAGGGACTAAAGGGTCCAAATGGGGCCTGGCATGTAGTGGTGTTGAACATTGAAGGGCAAGGGAAAAAGAAAAGAGGACTGAGAGGGAGGATACCTTCCAATGATACTCAGGAGGTACAAGACTCCCAGACGAGGCTGCCATCCAGGGCTGGCCTGGCCTGGTCAATTACTTGTCTGTGCTGCTTTCCTTCCTATTGCTCTGGCCTGAGCCATCCTCTCAGAATGACCTGGACCCCTGGCAACAGGAGGCCTACTTCCAGCAGTGGCCCACAATCTAATACTTGCTTATTCCACACCTGAGAAAGGACTAGCTAGGAGCAGTTTGTGGTATAAGTATCCAAACAGCTTCTGGACCTCAGAGTGTTGGCAGTGGGAGAAGCTAGGAGCAAGAATAATCCCCACACAGAGAGGAAAATCCACTCAGTGTGGCCCCCATGGAAGAAACTCAGAACCTAGCAGGAAGCTGTTGGAATCAGGGGAGGTCAGAAATTCAGAGGAAACAAAACCTCTGGGTCCTTCTACCCCAGCATCAAAGTCTTGAAGAACACCCTTTCTGAGGATTCAAGACTCCAGAGAGCCAACCAGGATGGGACAGAGATCCTAGCCCTTCTACTCTTGTCCCCATTCCTGTGTCACAGAGCTCTGTCTTCACCTTCCTACCCAGACAAATAAGAATAATGATAATGGTAAGACAAGATGGTCAGCAGATAAGAACTGATCTCTGGAGCCAGACTACCTGGGTTCAAAACTTGGTTCTTCTACCTAGTCTCTCTCTCTCTCTCTCTCTCTCTCTCTCTCTCTCTCTCTCTGTGTGTGTGTGTGTGTGTGTGTGTGTGTGTGTGTGTGTGTGTGTAAGACTCTGGAATCAAGCCCAGAATGCTCACACACACCAGCTCATTTTTGATTTTCAGACAGGGTCTCACCAAGTCACTAAGTCACCCAAGCAAGGCTTGATTTTGTCATCCTCCTGCCTCAGCCTCTCAGAGTCTTGGAACTACATGTCCTTGCCATGAAGACTGTCTCAATTACTAGTTATAATGGTTATGTGATCTTGGCCAAGTGACTTCATCCCGACGTGGTTCAGTTCATCTTTAAAACAAGATTTTTATTATCTGCCTTATTGTTAGTTCCAGAATTAAATGAGTTATTAAATGTAAAGTGCTTTTCTCACAATCAGTACTACATGAATACTAGTTTTTATTGAATAAATTCTTCCTTCTGTCCTACCTCATTCACTACTGCTGCATTTTCAAGTCATTGTTTCTTGTTTTACCAAGATCAAAGACAGAGCCCAGAAGTTCATGAACCATTCTAAAATAAATCACTTGAGCTACTGGAAGCCCATGAAGCAGCCTCTCGGTGTTCTTTTCCAGATCGTGTTATCTCAGTACCATTTTTCATAAGAAGCCTAGCTATGAGCAGACAGAAGGGGATGGGGATTGTGCTGAAGCCTTCAAAGAGATGCTGAGAATTGGCAAGAGCTTCAGGGAAACAGAAACTGCTCTGGGCTGGTGAGGCCTAAGGGGGAAAAGGGTGGACCCAAGTCCCTGGGAAGCACACCCTACATTTATCCCTTGCCTTTTATCTTTGGAACTCTGTGCACTTCTCTTATTGCTAGGGGAGTCATTAGCCTATTCTAGGACACATGGCAATACTCAGTCTTCCAAAGGCGGCCCAGACCTCAGAAATCACCTCATGTCACTGCCACTACCAATCACACATCATTTTATGCAACTGGGGAAGCCCAAGGTCATAGGAGTTATAGGGCTATACCCAAGTCCAGCTCTTCCAGCTATCCAGAGGGAGCCTAGCTGCTGAGAAAGAAACCCAGGTAGCCCGCTCGGCTCTTGTTCCTCTGGTCTGGTCAGGGGAGATATACAAGGCCAACCACAATCTTCCAGACACTATCACATTCAAATCTAGAAAACATAACCTACAGCTTTAAGAGAACATTACTACACCATGCAGCTCAAGTGCCTTTCCCTATACCACCTATGGCCTCTGGCAGCTGTCACAGCCACCCGTGAAAGTGACCAGGCAGGGCCTGTGTAATCACCCTTTGCTCCAAGTATCCAGAACTCAGAGAAATCCATCCTACTGGGTCTGCCCCAGCTCCCATTCAGGGCCCCAGTTTCGATCCTTGACTGTCTGGGGCAGACCAGGCACTGTGCCATCTGGCCAGCTGGAGGGGGAATGGGGTGGGGCCATGGCCAGCTGGGCTGCCCGGAGCAGAAGAGGAGGGGGCTCGTTAAGATGCACAATTAGCCGTTCTGCCTTTGATCTGGGACAGGGACTGCCAGCATCTAAGTGGAGTCAGCTGCTGCTACAGGCTGCAGCCAACAGCCAGAAAGGGGCTGAGGGAGGAGAGTTGGAGGGCAGGGGAGTATGGCGGAGAGTGGATGAGAGGGAGCGAAGGGAAATAGGAGGGGCTAGAGAAGCTGAGCCCTGCCCACTCAAGTAAAAGAAGAAGAGAAGGGGAGAAGTCTGGTTTCCATCCCTCCTTGCAAGTAACTTGTGTGTGCTCATGTGCCTGGGGTGGGTGGAGGATGAGGAGAAATTGTGTGCATGGGTGAACGCTTCTGTGGGACACTGAATGGGGCGACACATTTGCACAAACATTAATGGGTATGTATGTGTATGCGTGTGTGTGCTTGTCAGTGGCATTTCTTGGAGTATATACTCCCATTGCATCAGCTCACCTCTGGGCACATAGTAGGAATTCATGCTGGCTTTGCGGCTTGGGTGGCAGAGGGCTGGGTGCAAGCCCTAAAGTAAGCTGGCCTATGAGATCACTTCAAGCTGTGTGACTAATGGCAAGTTACTCAACCTCTCTCAGCTTCATTTGTAAAATAAAGATAATAATAGGATCTACTCCATGGAGGCAGTTTGAGGACCCTAAACCTAGACTAAGTGTTTTAGAAAAAATACCAAGCACATAGCAAGTACTTAATACACGTTGTCTAATTTAATGGGTATCATAAGAATAATAAGAACTTAGGTGATCCTGGAATATGACTGTGCCTTGGTTTCACCATCTGAACGTCACGTCACCATTTACCACAGCCCTAGAGGTCCGGATGTTAAACTCTGACTCTCTGAGATGATCATTGTAAAAGTAAGTGGGAAAAGGGAAAAGCCAGACCTTTAAGAGCGGAGGCCAGACACTTAACTACTGGTTTCTTGTAGGCTAGCGGGCTAGCTTGCTGCAGGGCCTGACATCCCCTTTCTATCCATTCCAGATAGGATGGGCCCTAAGGAGAGCAGCCCTTGAGCTGTGTGGGAACCGCCAAGACCTGCTGTGTGAATCCACCATGCTCCACCAGCCTGTCCCTGGCTTCCCATCCCTGTCCACCCTAGTGCCTGAGCTCAGTCCCTCAGATTTTCTCTTGTCCCCATTTTGAGGGTCTGTATTCTTCACCTAACAGACTTTCTATCCGGCACCCAGGCAGGTACCAGCTTGTCTGGGCTCTCAGTTCCAAAAATCTTGGGAATATCGGTGGCCTTGGCACTGAGGTCATTGCCATTCATGGGGTAGGTAAAGCAACCCACGTGGGCTTAGGGTACTCCCGGAGCCCCCTGGAGGTCCTCATCCTTGTCTATGCCCTTCCTTCTCAGGCCTCCAGCACTCCTCTTTGGTAGGCTAAGTGCCTATTACATTCCCAGGCTTGTCCAGCCCTGGTGCTCAAGTACCTCCTTCACGGGATACATTCTTCCAGCCCAACTGCCTTCTGGAGAAGATGTCAGGACAATAGAATGACAATAACAGCGTTAAGGAAAAGCCCAAGGGGTCACCTCCACCAGCAGTCTCTGAGATTTAAACATGGCAGAACATACTTTAAGAGAATCCCTTTGGCAGCCTGGATAAGATTGAAGGATTAAGTCCCCAAATCTGTCCTCCTCCCCCCTCTCTCCATCTCCCCCTTTCATATTAGGGATCAAGCTCAGGGCCTTCACACCAAGCTACATCTCCAGCCCATTTCTTCTGTCTAGGTCACTAAGTTGCCCAGGCTGGCCTTGAATTGGTGATTCTCCCGCCTGGGCCTCCTAGTGCTGAGATGACAGGCCTGTGCCACCAGGCCTGGCTGTCCCCTGATATTTCATTTGAGGAAAACTTGCCAGTGGACGGCTCAACGGACAATCCATAGTCCTAAAGAACGGGATACTGGAGAAAAGAACCAGACTGCTGGGGCTGGCTGCCACTGAGAGCGGGCCCCTGGCGCTCCAAGTTAGCTAGTCCGGGAGGAGGTGCACCACAACGGGCCAGGCAGTGACTCCGGAGGAGGGTGGACCCTGCGCGGAGCGGAGCAGGGGGTCAGGGGCGTCCCGGAGGAGCTGGGGGTAGGGGCAGGCAGGGGGCAGTTTTCCTTCCAGAAGCCCGGAGTCATCCCTTCTGAAGAGGGAGAGGGAGCAAGGAGGTGTTGCAACGGGAGGGTGGTGGAAGGAGAAGCGGGAGGCAGGGCCTGGTGCCGGGGCCGAGCGAGCCCAGCCCCCTCGCGGGGCGCGGAGCCGCCGTCCCGCCCCTCCGCAGCCGGCGCCGCTGCGCCCGGCTAGCCTCGGCAAGTCTCCCTGCACCGAGCCTCTCTCCCCGCCCGCCCCCCGCTCACCTCCCGCTTATTAAACTGCAGGTGAACCCGGGCGCCCTGGCGCCGCGCCAGCCCTGCGGGGTCCCTCCGCTCCGATCTCGCCCCCGGGCCCTGCACCGGGCGGGCGGCACGCGAGACGCCTGGGCTCCCTCCGTGCAGATGGCAGGGAGGGCCGGAGGGGACGCGCGGCCCGCGGGGTCCGGACAGGGCCGGCCGGGCGGCCACAGGGCCGGGAAGGCGCCGGGGCTGCCGCTGGTCAGCGGAGGGCTCGGGGCCGGAGCAGCCGCCGTCCGCCCGGGAGGGGCCAGGCGCGGGCCGGGCAGGGGCGCGCTCGCGGGGCGCTGCGCGGCCGGCCCGGAGCTGTCTGCGGAGGCCCGCGGGGATTAGTTCGCGGCGGCATGCCGCCACACGCGCCGGGCTGGGCTCGGCCAGGTAGAAACAGAGCCCCGGGCGCGCGGGGGCGGGCGGGAGAGGCGCGCGGGGGCGGGGCGGCGGGGCTGGGCTGGGGGAGGCCGGGGTGGCCCCCGACTGGTGCAGAGGGAAGGGTCCTGGCTTTCCGAGCTCCTCCCGGAATGGGATGGGAGCCTGACTCAGAAGCCTCAGATCCTATAGGTAACCCTTCTCCACCGTCGACTAGGACTGAAAAAGCACCAAGGATCCAGGACCGCCGGTCCTTGCCGCATCCCACCCAAGCAGCTGTGAAGTGGGGGGACAGGTGCCCAGCTAGGCAAATGCAGGGGGCCGGGCCCCATTTGGACCCAAAGACCTGATTCAGGATCTAAGATACTAAGTCTCCAGGTGGGTGTGAGAGGAAGCCAGCGACAAAACCTCCTGCTGAAGTTGGCCCAGGGATTATCAGGGTACCCCCTGGGTCACTCGGAAGTTGGGAGAGAGCATGGGGAGGGGACTGCTGCTCCTCTGAGCTGTAAGGGGACAGGGGCTGGCAGGGCGGGAGGCCTGCTAGGCCAGAGCCACCTTCACAAGCATGCACATACCCAGGGCTCTGATTCAGAGAGGGCTTTGGGGGTGGCGAGGATGACACAGAGGCTGGTGGTGTGCCCTGCCCCGGCAAAGCTGCAGCAGCAGTAGAGACAGTTTACCTGCCCAGGCTTCCCCACCCGCACCATTTGGCAAAAGATTCCCACTTCCACTTTGTGCCAAAGCTGGATACTTTCTTACATCTTAAGTGTGGTTTTCTCAGAAGACGGGAAATTGAGGTTGGTGACAGATGTGAATACTACCTGGGCCTGAAGTATGCCATGCCAGTGACAGGGTAGTATAACCCAGGAGTCCAGATTTTAGTGATGAATCTGCCCCATAACCCCCACCCCACCCCACCCCTCAAGGCAGGGCCTTGCTGGTAGTCCAGGCTAGTCCTGAACTCAGTATGTAGCCAGGCTTATCTTGAAGTCACAACAATGCTTCCTCAGCCTCCCAAGTGTTGGGATTTCAGGCATGTGCCACCACACCTGGCTTATGTGGTACTGGAGAATCAAACAGGGGGTTTTACTTGCTAGGCAAGCTCTTTAACCACTGAGCTGTTCCTCCAGCCCTGTCCCATTTGTCTATCCTACCTCCAATAGATTTTCTGAAACCAGGAAGAGGCAGGAAAGCAGCCCCATGTGGCATGGGGTAGCATGGGGGACTGCCAGCATGAGACTGGATTTTGGATGGCTAACAGATTCTGGGGTGGGGGGTGCTGAACAGGATGGGTAGGGGCAGGGGAGAGGGTAGCTACCTCTGCTGAAGATGGGACTTTCGTAGGGAATCTTATTCCGAGTTTCCAGACTAGAGCAGTTCCAGCGCTGGTCCCGGAACTGGTGTTGGCATTCATGGATGGCGATCTGGATGCCCTGGATGGCTGAGGCTGCCACATCAGGGTGACGCACGCACACTTCCATCTGCCGTCGGCTCAGGCCAGGCAATGTCAGGCACACAGTATTGGCGTTGAGCACGGGCTCTGGGGGGAGGCGGAGGCCCAGGATATCGTTGGGTGCCGACCTACAGGTATGTGGGATGACATGGGTAAGCATTCTGGGGGGATTATGAGGGCCTCACTTAATAACATACACTGTCCCAAAGGCCATAATCACTCTGTCTCCAACTCCTGTTTCTGTAGTTTGGGCTCATCAGTACACTACTGAACATTCTTCTTCCTTTGACCTGCTCACAATCACCGCTTCTGACACAACCCTCCCAACTGCACACCCACACAGGCAAGTGTACAAATGCACACACATATATTGTGCCTGTGTATACACTATTTCTTCTTTCTTTCTCTCTTCCTTCCTTTCTTTCTTTCTTTGTGAAATTGGGAATTAAACACAGGGCCTTAGTTTTGAGCTACACCCCGGCCCCTTTTTATTGTTTGAGACAGGATTTCACTTAGTTGTTAAGTTGCTGGGCCTGAGTTTGAACTTGCAGTTCTCCTGTCTCAGCCTCTTAAAGTGCTGGAATTACAGGCCATTGTACATAATTTGTAAGTATGTCCCTATGCACAGATGTATGATGCACAGGGTGCTCCAGGAGCCCACTCTGAAAGGCATGTTTTATTTTGCAGGGTGGCAGGAAGGAGGGATCAAGCCCAGGGCCTTCAAACTGAGCTACATCTCCAGCCAGGATTTTTTTTTTTTTTAAATGAGTCAGGGTTTCACTCTGCAGCTCAGGCTGGTCCTGAACCCTGAACTCACTATGGAGCCCAGACTGCCCTTGGACTCAAGGCACTCCTCCTGTCTCAGCCTTCCAAGTGCTGGGATTATAGGCATGGGCCACCACACCCTGCTTATGTGGCGCTGGGGAATCAAACTTGGCTATGTAGCACTTGCCTAGCAAGTGCTTTAACCGCAGAGCCATTCCTCCAGCCCAATTTTATTTTCTTTTTGAGACAGGATCTCACTAAGTTGCCCAGGTTGGGCTCAAACTTGTGATCCTCCTGCCATAATCCCCCAGAGAGCTGGGATTACAGGCCTGTACCACTAGGCAGGGCCCAAAGGCATGTCTGAGACAGTCACAATTGCAAATATGTGACGCACTTCTGTATACATCGTGGTAGATCCAGTAGACCCAAGAGCACTTACACACGTGCACACTTCATGAGATAGGTACACACACAAGCAAAGATACATGAGTTTGTCTTAACATACATTGACCCATGAGCTCTCATATAATCTTATACACATCTACACACTGACTGCTGTTTACCAGCCCAGCTTGCTGGGCTCACAGGATCCCATAGACACGGCCTTTACAGCTAATCTTTTGATTACCCCACCTGTGATACCCCCTCCCAGCCCGACTCCTGCTCAGGCCTGAAGGTGACAGGCAAGGTGGAGTAGGGAGCTGGAGAGTAGCTCTGAGGTGGGGAGAGGGGTACCTTCCCCCTGGGGCAGGGTCTTCAGCCTGTCACTTGTCCCCCACTCCATCTCCTTATCATCACTCTCCTGTCTCCCTGCACTGGCCATATTCTGTCACCAGACCAACCCCCTCCTAGCAAGAAGCTGTCTTTTCTTGGGCACCGGTGACCCTGTGACCTTGACCCTTCCTCATACCAGGGTTCCTGTCCCAGCAGGAGTGCCAGAAGTCCCTGCCCCGGGGGTCCCAATTCTCCAGAAGGGCGGAGCACGAGGTGTAGGCTCACCTGGGCACGGCGGCAGCCAGCAGCAGGGAGAGGAGCAGGAGCGCCCAGAGTGCGGGCCGGGGCTGGGGCCGGGGTAGGAGCCGCAGCCAGGGGTGAAGGTGGGCGCTGCCCATGGCGCGCGGGCCGTGATGGGCAGGGGCGTGGGGGCTCACAGCCCGGTGGGACTGGCGAGCCAGGGGCGGTGACGCATGATCGGCAGGGGCAGGGGCCGGCTGCGACACGCGACACAGCTCCAACTCAGGTCACAGCTCCGGGAGCAGAAGGCGCCCGCCTCCCCGCTCCATGGGGCAGCGCCCCCGGGCACCGCCCTCGGGGGTGGGGTGTGGAGCGGGCAAACCGGGCACCTCCTGGCACAGGGGTCCGGGGAATTTCCCGCCCCCCCACCACGCGACAGCTCCTGGGACTTCTCGAGGGTAAGGGGGGTCCGGAGGTGCAGCGGGCTGGGGAATCGAGGCTGGGGTGCAGTGGAGGAGCCCCCCCCCCAGCGCAGCGCAGCAAGCCTGCGCTTCCGAGGGTGTGCGAGGAGGGCGGTGGGGGGCTCGAGACGGGGGAGGCGCTGTCCGTGCCCTGCCCCACAGCCTGGCGAGTGACTGTCCCGGCTCGGGGAGCTCTACCGCCTCCCCCCTCCCCCATAGGGGTGTCATAGGGCTCTACCCCAGGTGACGTCACGACGGGAGGGTGGAGGCGTGTACGCGTCCCGAGGCCACTGCGTCCGCTCAGGATGGGGGTGGGAGCGGGTGTGCTGAGGGCGGAGGAAAGAGAGGCGCTGGGGTCTGTGCGCCATGCCCAGGGAGACGCATGTGCGCGGGGTACGTTGGATGCGTGTGTGACCGGGAGGTGTGTGCGCCCGACTGGAACTGGGACGCAGCTGGGGAGGAGCGCCCCGCCCCACTCCAGCACGCACCTGCGGGGGCTGGAGGAAGGGAGGGGCTGATCCCTCGGTTTCCCTCCTTTAGGAGGGACTTCCCGGATCCAGCCTTAGGAGGCAGGTGAGGAGTCCTGCGGAGGGGTTGGACAGCCTCACGCTCTTCCTCTCCTTTGCTGTGTGACCTTAAGCGAGTGCCTCCTGCTCCTAGATCCATCCCGGGCGCCCTTTCATAGCGAAGTCAACAAACCCATCTCATCTGGCTGTTGAGACGATGAAGGCCAGGCCTCTAGTAATGTTTGTTTGGGAGCCTAGCGCCCTAGGATGGCATGCCCTGCGAGAGGGGATTAGAGAGCCTTTTAATCCCTGAAGTGAAGTCACCTTATTTAGCCCACTTTTTTGTTTTTGACAGATTCTCGCTCTGTAGCCCGGGCTGGTCATGAACTCGCTATGGAGCCCAGGCTGGACGTGGACTCATGGCAATCCTTCTGTCTCAGCCTCCTGAGTGCTGGGACTGAGTGCTGGGATTGCAGGCGTGCACCACCACTCCTGGTTTATATGCTGCTGGGGAATCGTACTCAGGTACTCAGCACTTGCTAAGCAAGCACTTTAATCACTGAGCCATTCCTCCAGCCCTTTAGCCCACCTTTATTTCACAAGAAAATACTGAGGTGCAAAACAGCTCATGATCTGCTTAAAGTCACAGAGCAAACTAGTGAAAGAGCTAGAACAATCCAGTTCTCCCGACTCTCAGCACTGCAGCGGGGGCCCCGCGCTGAGTGGTGCTTGCCTGTACCCTCAGATACTCAGACTCTTGACTTGGTTCTGTCTGCCACTGGTTCTCTGGGTCCCATCCTTCTCTCCAGCCTCTGGCTGAGCACTGGGCCCATTTCCAATGTGGGACAAGTGGGTCTGGCCCAGACAATGGCCCCAAATCAAGCAGGTTGAAGGGAGGAGGCTCTGCCTTTTTTTTCTGCTTCCAACCTGAGCCTGGGTGATGAACCCTAGGCCTGCCATGGCAGCCTCAGCGTCTACTTCTGTGAAGTGGGCAAAAGCCTCTCCTGCCGTAGGTAAACACCCTACTGCCCGGTCTTTCTAAAGGGAACCTCCCCTGGCTTAGAGACAGGGCTGATGGAGCCCCTGGGCTCTGAGACCAACGGGCCCATTCCTAGAAACGCCTATCCTTGGGGAGCTGGAGCGGGGAGGGGCCTCCCTCGGTTCCCCATTGTGAGGTGGTGGGGCGGCCTGAGCAACAGCAGCCCAGGGCTTGCTCCCCTTCCTTCCCGGTCTCTGCCAGCAGCCGCGCAGCTGTCAGGAATTAAGGGCTTGAGGCTGCTGGGGGTGGGGGTGGGGCAAGGGGAGCAGTCTGGCTGGACGGCAGGAAAACAGCCGGGGGCAGGAAGCAAACTGCGTCAGCCAGAGCCTTGTTTGACCCCAGCCACCCCCTGCCCTCCCCACTCCCCCACCACGCTGCAGAGACAGACTGGGGACAACCTGGACTAGAGTTTGGGAAGAGGGTAGGGACAGAGTAAGACCAGGCTCACACAGGAAGGAGGCACAAGCCCAGGTTGGAGAGACTATTGACAGGCTGAAGGGTGAAGCTCCCCTTGACTGGTGGGGAAACTGAGTCCCAGAAAGAATTAAGAACAGGTTCCATATCCCGTAGGCATTAAGGTCCTACTTTGGTTACAGACCTCCTTGCTCCCCGTCTAGTGCTTGTGCTGGTGTTTCCCGTGCTTTGGTGCGGCATATCTATCCCCTTCTTTAGGCCATTGTGGGAAATAGGGTTCCAGGTCCCAGGCCCCACGCCACTGAAGCCGCCTGGGGGTGGCAGCCCCTTTGGGACGTGTTGCTCACCTGGTGCACCAGCAGCTGTTCGGTTTGCTCCTTGGATCTTCCTCTAATGAGGAAAGGTCTCTTTGCTCCATCACACCCACTGTTCGTGAGACACAGAGGTACAAGGAAGGAAGCGGAAGAGACCCCAAGACTTTCTGTGAAAACCTCAGAAAGCAAATAAGGATCCCAGAGCTTGTGCTCCTTCCAGCGTAGTTCTGGCCGGATGGGTCTACAAGTGTCTGAGCCTGGAGTACCTCTCAGGCCAGGGAGAGAGGGTTGTATGTGAGCATAGGGCCTTGACGTACATGCAGCTGGGCCCCAAACCCATATGAGCCAGGCTATGGCCAAGCCCCTATCAACAGCCCCAGTCCCCACCCCAGCCCTTCTTTGGCCCTCAGCCCAGCCCCAGCCCCCGCAGCAGCCTCTGCCTGAGACCACAATTACAGGGGCCACTGGGGGCGGGGGTGGGGGTGGGGGGGAACACAGAGGATGAAAGGCAGCTTAAAGAATGGTTCCAGCTGTGGCTGCACTGAAGGGGGTCAGGGAAGAAGGATGAGAGAGGCACCAGGGTGAGAACAGGTGGGACCCTTGCAGCCCCGGCCTACCTCAGTCCAGCCCCCACTCTGTCCTGAGATTCAGCTGGAGACAGTGTGTCTTGGTGAAGAAGAGAGGAAAAGAACCCCAGGAGTGTAAGAGGGCTCTTTGTCCTATTGTCCAGGCCTCAGCTAGGTAAGGGGGGCAGCTTGCTGCTTCTAGCTCCCTGAGCTCTCTCAGTGTGCTTGGTCACTGAAGGGAAAGGGATATCTTTTCTGGGTCCTTGCCCTCAGGCTGTTCCTAGGCCTTTTACCAGGGCCTCCTCACCCATCTGCCTGCGTTCTGCCTTTTCCTGATGTGGTCAGACACACATCTGGGGTGTCTCCGTGCTCTTCCCCCACTGGCCCAATTCCACATGTCCCCTACCACTCAGCCAGCAGGGGACCTTGACTGTGCCTGGGGCTGAGCAGCTGGGTGAGCGCGAAGGGGGGCACCCCTGAGCTCTGCTTTTGACCCTCTTCCCAGGCAGCAGTGCAAAAGCACAAAACCATCTCTGAGCTTAAAGAGGACTTGGGGCCTGGTGATACAGGCCTGTAATCCTAGCACTCTGGGAGGTTGAGACAAGATTGCAAGTTTGAGCCCAGCCTTGGCAACTTAGAGAGGAGAGACCCTATCTCAAAATAAAATAAAAATAACAGTGGGCTGGAGATGTAGTTCACTGTGAAGGGCCTGGGGTTGGCCTCCAGTACAAAATAAATAAATAAATAGGACTTGGGTTTTGGTTCCACTTGTGCCTCTGGGCCATCACTGTCACCTTTTAGGGAAGGTAGTCCCCCCAAACCTCTGTAAGGCTTGGTCACAGATGTGGAATCACTGGCATGTGGCTGGCAGTAGATTTCACTGCACTCATGATGTGCTGAGAACTGCACTCTTATGATGTGCTGTTTTATAATGAGAAGACTAATTCAGACAAATTAACTGATTTGGCCAAGGTCAAGTTCATAAGCTAAGCCTGTCCCCCTTCCATACTACTTCTTCTAAATTCCTTTCGACCTCATTGAGGTCACAATGTTTCATGCTACTGTCTTAGTTTTCTTCTCGGGCATGATGGAGAAGATACCCATCCATCTCACCCCTGCCACCTAAATATGCACCTGCGGGGAGCAGCAGTAGAGACTGTGAGACTTGGAGACTGGTGCCCCAGGGCAGTTGGCCATCCTAAAGTCCTCAGACAGTCTGGAGCCTAAGCAGCTTGTCTCAAGCTGTCCAAGGTCTCCCTGCTTCCTTCTAAACCAACAGTTCTGCTCTAAACCCAGATGTCCCGCTCTTGTAGTCACTCCTGTTAATAGGGAAGCAAGGCTTTGCGGCCCTCTGGCGGTCTTCGGTGGAATTGCAGAAAATTAAAAATCCCGGGGCACAGTTCTGAAGAAGGCTTGAATACGAACCTCTCTGCGCCTCAAATAAATTTATTTCTCCTCTGTGTGGCCTGCATGTCAGTTTCCCATTCCCCTTTCCTTGGAAAATTAATAGAGGAGATAAGCTCTCATTCCAAATTCTCCATGCTCTTACCTTGAAGTCAGGTATTTGATCCAACCTCAGGTGCACCTTCCTGCCCTCTGCAGCCTGAAACCCCTGAGATGCCTAAGAGCTCTGCCCACTAGATCCCAGAGTAGATGCAAGGGCACTGTGGGGGAAAGATAGATGCACTGGAAGGCATGTTAAGGCCTGTCACACCTGGAATTCTGGAATGAGATCCCTTTCCTTCTGCTCTATTTTTTTTCCAATTTTCTTTTTTTAGACAGGTCTTGCTCTGTAGTTCAGAGTGGTCCTGAATTTATTGTGTAGCCAAGGCTGGCCTCAAACACACAGTAAACTTCCTGCCCCAGCCTCTCTGAGTGCTGGGATTACAGGCATGTGCCCCCATGCCCAGCTGATGTGGTGCTGGGGAATTGAACCCAGGGCCTTGCATTTGTTGGGCAGGTGCTCTAACTGCTGAGCTATGCCCCTGCCCCTCTTCTGCTCCATTTGAAAAACGCAGTCCTCTTCCTTGTGCCCTCCTCCCCTTTGTCTTAAGAGGGATATCATCCCAGTCCTGAAAGTACATCTCCATGAACAACGTTATTGATTCAGGGACAGGCAAATGACCAGACTGGATAATTTGGAGTCTCCTTGAGACTTCTACTGGAGAAAACTAAGGTCATTCTTTTTTGGATCACGAGCTCTAAGAAGGTTAGCACAGAGTGTTGTCTATAAAGTATGCAGGAAGGGACTGAGGACAGTGTGCAAGGAGAGGCAGAGGTGAGCAGAAACTAGATTTAGGGACCGGGAAATGGCACAGTGGTTAAAGCACTTGCCTAGCAGGCACAAGGCCCTGAGTTTGACTCCCCAGCACCACATAAACTGGACCTGGTGGCACACATCTGTAATCTCAGGACTCAGGAAGATGAGGCAGGAGGATTGCTGTGAGTCCAAGGCCAGCCTGGGCTTCATAGTGAGTTCAGGACCAGCCTGGACTATACAGCGAGACCCTGACTCAAAAAAAAAAAAAAAAACCTAGATTTAGGAGGTGGGTCATGAGCAAAGGAGACAAGGAAGAGAAACCCATGATGTCATGTGAGTCTCTGGCTTCAGCTGTGCCGGAATTCAGACTTATTGGATTTCCTGTTCTTTATTTCTCTTTGACTAATCTAAAGTTGGGTATCTTCACTTGCAACCATGGCCTGCCCAATATCTGCAAAGCATCATTCCCACAGTAATTACCCTTTATTAAATATAAACTTGGTATAAGTTGTGTGTCAAATGCTGTGTTAAGGGCTTTTCATATCTCAAGAAAAAAAATCCAAGCCTTCCCAACCCAGAAGTCTGTGAGGATAGGGGTGGATTGTGATTGATGCTGCAGAATTGAGAGGTGGTTTATGTCCCTTCCCTTCAATTCCTGCTGGCTCTGTTACTGTTTTTGACCAATACAAGTGACAACAGTGCTATGGAACTTCTGGTGCTGGACCTCAAGACCTTAGTTTCTGCCTTTGTGTCTATACATTTACTTTAGTCAGAAGTTTGACAAATTGTGAGGCAGCCATGCTGTAAGGAAGCCCAAGTCAGCTATGTGGCAAAAATGAGACCACTGGAAATACTCTGACATCCTACGCAAGAAAATGAAACCTCTTGGAGGGGCTGGAGGAATAGCACAGTTGTTGTTAGAGTGCAAGGCTCTGAGTTCAATCCCCAGTACTACATGAACCAGGCTTGGTAGCACATGCCTATAATCCCACCACCCAGAAGGATGAGGCAGGAGGATTACTGTAAGCTCAAGGCCAGCCTGGGATACATAGTGAATCCAGGATCAACCTGGACTACAGAGCAAGACCTTGTCTCAGAAAAGAAAAAGGAAACCTCTTGGACCATCCAACACCAGCCTGGTCTTAGCTCCAGCAGAAGGCCACCATAACCCCAGCCAATGGGACTGTCACATGAAGTAGAACCACTCAGCTGAATTCTAACAATTGTTAGACCTAAAGAGTCCTGAGATGCAATTGCTTTGAAGTTATTTGTCATGTAGCAACGGATAATTGAAACAGGGTGATATCCTCATTGTAAAGGTAGAGAAACTGAGGCCATTGGCCTAAGTTATCAACTTCTAAGCAACAGCACTAGCTTTAAACCCAGAGCACCAGAATCCAATTTCAAGTGGTACCCCACATGTTCTGATGGGGGAGTCATTCTTTATTCCAGTATTTGGACAGGGGGAAGGTGAGGGTCCTGAATCCCCACAGGTGGGCCATGGAGGAAGATGGGGCATGACCTCCAGCTCTGAAGAACCCAGAACTGTCTCCATGTCCCTTCACTTTCACCACCATCTTCCCCAGAGGACCCAGAGTTAAGACCATATGGCTAGGCCCCAAGAGAACCCTTCAGACAATCTTGCCTCCCTTATTCCTGTGTTACTAGAAGTGCTGTGCTTGCTGGACTTTTCAGTGCTGGGCATGGTTGGGGAAGGGAATTCAGTTTTAATGGTAACCAAACCTGGTGCTGCTAATCACCTAGTTTCACCCTATTCTATGAGTCATAAAGGGCTTTAATCCTCTGAACGTGGGTAGCCCCAAAAGTCGGTCCTCAAATTTCCTGGGGAGGTCACAGAAATAGATACTATGCCCTAAAAATTAAGCAAGGGCTGGCCTGAGAGCTAAGCACACCACCAAAAGTTTCCTGATCTGTTTTTAAATTCTTGCTCTGACCCTGAAAAGAGCAGTCACTGGTTCTTCCCCAGAACCAGGTCTGCATTGTGAGGCAAGGAGTGGCCAGGGAGAGTGCTCAACCTGCTGGCTTGGGGACAACCAGGAGATAGGATAACCCCTGGAATTCAGGTTCTGCGGAGACCATTTTCCTTCGCACAGCAGCCTGCAGAAGACCAGCCCTTATTGCTGTACATATTTTTAAAATGTGGTTCCAGCCCTATTGGTTTAAATATCTTTATTGATAACAAAAACACACCCACCCATCCCATGGCCAGCAGTTCTGAGGAGCTTCCAGAGGCCTAGAGGCTGGCGGTTTGGCTTCCACCTAGAGGCCAAAGGGAGGGAGGGCCTTGTCGTCTCCTGGGAAGCTCCCAAAACACCTGAACTTTCACAAGAAGGCTTATTGTCCCAAGCGCCGGCGTCACAGTTTACAGAGGCCAGGGCGACCATCTTTCCCCAGGGCGAGGCCGGGCCCCGCAGCGCCCCCTGCCGGAGCCCCGCACAGTTCCGCGGGGCCCCGGGGGTCACAGGCAGAGGCTGAGCTCTTTGCGCACGCGGCAGCGGTGGCACTGCACCACGCAGCACCAGTGGAAGCGGCACAGGCAGTTCTCCTCCAGCTGCACGCTTTCCTGGCGGTGCCCGCGGCCGCAGCACAGCAGGTCGCAGCCGCTGAGGTCCGGGGCGCTGCTGTTGCAGGCGCGGCCGCGCGTGCCCGGCGAGCCCGTGCGCCGGTTGGGAGCGCAGAAGTCCGGCGAGTCGGCGGCGTACAGCAAGTCGGCGCGGCCGGGGGGCTTGAGCGTGCGGACCGCGGGCAGCAGGGCTTTGCCGTCGTTAGTGCCCATGACGCGGGAGGCGCCGTGGAAGCGCTCCAGCAGCCTCGCGCCCACTTCGCGGAACGGGGGCAGCTTCTGCCAGCAGGTGCGCAGGGCGCAGGAGCCGGACAGCCCGTGGCACTTGCACTCGGTGCGCGTGTGGCTCCGCACGGCCTGAGGGGAGCAAACGAAGGCAGATGGGCGAGGGCGCGGACGGGGAGAGGGCCGGAGGACCGACCGAGAATACCATTGGGGCGCGGTGGGAGCGGAAGGGACGAAAAAGATGTAAAAGGGAGGGCCAGCGTGAGCAGGAGAACATCAAAGAAGCGACAGATGGCCAAGGAGGCAGGAGCAAGCCCAGCAGGAGAGGGAAGGGTATGCTGGACAGAGACGCCAGGGGGTGGGCAGAGAGCAGAGTGGGCGGCGGGAGTGAGAGTCCCCACGAGGGGGCGAGGTGGCAGCCCGGTCTTACTGTCACCCTGGCCTCTCATTCCTGCCCCTCGCGGCCCCAGGCGGGCTGAGCAGACACAGAGCCAGCCGCCTGGGTGTCTGTCTCCCGGCTTCTCCCCGGCCCTCTCCACTCCACAGGTATGTGGGCCTGTCCAGGCATTCTTCTCCTGGCCGCCTCCTCCCTGCCTCCCAAGGCCCCAGGCCAGAACCCTGAAGGACACAGGATGTGTGCGAGGGTGTCCCTCCAGCATTCTAAAACCCAGACAAGGGGCTCAGAACAACTATAAAAACTGTACAACTGAGAGTAAACCCGGGAGTCCAGTTCTTGCTGTGTTTGAAGCTGGCGTCTAAAATTGACAAGCTGCTAGAAATGTGCAGGTGAGCTGACTCAGGAAAATCCCCTCTGGAAGCCTGACCTGCAGGTTTGTAGGACACCTCCCCCCCCCCCTTCCTAACTCTGGCTTGCATACCTTCTCGAACTTTCTGACCCAGGCAAGCTGCTTGTCCTTAAATAAGCGTCCTCTGGGTCCTCTTCATAGCAGATGGAATTGGGTGTGGGGTATGCTATGGATCTCGGCAAGAGCCAGCTTGCAAGTGTCCAGAATTGGTCACGGTTTTCCTGGTCTCCACCTGACCCTTTCCTACTTTCACCAGGATCAGCCTTTGTGCCTTTCCAAGCTGGTTTGACCCTTTGGTCTGTACACCTAGTTGTTGTCCTTGTTGTTGGAGACAGGCTCTCACGCTATCATCCAGGCTGATCTCGAACTCACTGTGTAGCCTAGGCTGGCCTTGAACTCACAGTAATCCTCCTGCCTCAGCCTCCTGAGCGCTGAGATTATAGGCATGTGGTGCTGAGGAGTCCAACTCCGGACCTTGCTCTTGCTAGGCAAGCACTCTGACTGCGGTGCTATTCCTCCAACCACCCCTAGCCCCTTTCAACGTCTCCCTCTCCTTTGGGTCCCCTGCCTTCCAACCCTATCGCTTTGTCTCAGCTTTCAGCCTGTGTCTCATCTTCGGTTTAGTGCCCTGGCCATGGCCACCGATGCGCACCCACCTTGGCCCCCCCCATGGGTCTCGGAGGTACACCTCTCTACCTCATCTCCAAGGGCCCCTCAATCCCACTCTGCCAATAGCACCTCCCAGCATCAGGCCACCCCGTCCCAGCGAGCCCGCCCCGCTCCTACACACCACCTACACCCCTCATTCTTGCCCACACTCCAAAACCGTGCTGCGACATCCCTGGCACTCCCCCGGCGCCCGTGCCCCTGCAGCCCCGACGCACCAGCCGGCCCGCCTCGTTGTTGTGCAGCTGCACCAGCGCTCGGATGTCTCCGCGTCCCCGCTTGTGCTGCGCGTCCATGAACAGCCTCGACTTCTCATCCCCAAAGTCCACATCGTCGCCGCAGCCTCCCCACTCCCAGGCGGCGCTGGCATCCGGGGATCCCGCTGGGCCGGGGGGCCCGGGCGTACCCGGCAAGCCGGGGGGCCGTGGCGGGGCCCGCCCGCGCGGAGCCTGGCAGCCGCACTGCAGCAGCTCGCCCATGGAGCAGGCCTGTGTGACCGCGTGGCTGGCGCCCGCCGCCGTAATTGCGAACACGAAGGCAGTCTCCCGGATATCTGCGGATGCAGGGAGGGGCAGTCAGCGCGCCAGACCGGACCGGAGCTGGGGCCGGGCCGTCGCAGGGTGGTGCGGCGTTTGTCTTGGGGCCTCCGGGAGACAGCCACGTGCAGCACGCGGTGGAGCTAGGTGAGCTGGGAGATGGCGTTCAGGCAGCCTCCCCAGATTGCGCCCCTGTCCTCCAATCCCCCAGCAAGAAGTAGCCTCTGCCCCACGTCCTCTCCCCACACTGACCCTGCTGCAGGATGCGCCCAAAGGCCTTGCTGTGGCTGGAGCAGTTCCAGCGGCGGAAGCGGAACTGGAACTGGCACTCTCGCACCCCCAGCCGGGCGCCCCGGGCCAGCTCTGCCACAACTTCTGGCTCAGCCTGGCACAGCTCTGCCTGCCGCCCTGCCAGCCGCCGCGCCTTTCTGCAGATGCTGGTGGGGTCCATGACGAGCGGGCTGCCCACGGCCCTGGAGAGCAGAGAACAGCAGGTCAGAAGTGCCACCGGCCAAGAGTTTGGGGTGAAAGAGAGAACACCCACATCCAGGAGCTGTGACAGCCCTGTCCCTCTGACCCTCAACTGCAGCTGAGTTTGTTTTGTCTGGTTCTCTCATCACTCCATGCCTGTGTTCCTCTTTCATTAGATTCTAGACTGAAAATTGCTAAGAAGCAAAGATTCAAGCTTAGCCTTCTGTGTATATATTTATTAACAAGTCCTTATAAGAGAGTTCAGGACCACCTTGGACTACAGAGCAAAATCTTATCTCAAAAACATCTCTATAGCAACTTGACTCACAGTTACAGTCAACAGGCTGAGCCCAAAAGGGAGACACCGAAGACATTAGCAGAAGACAGATAAGAATAGGTGGTCAGAGGAAAGAAATCAAGTGTCTTTAAGAGACATCAAGAAAAGAAGTCAGGAGGACAGGGAAGGGTCTGGTTTTAATGGCCCACAAGCTAGATATGCTAGGCAGCCTGAATGAAAGGCAAGCACCATCCCAGGGGCACAGAAAGCCCTGAAAGTCATCAGTCTGGGGAAGGAGCCTCTGCGGAAAGACATGTCCCACTCCCTCTACCCAAATTTCTCTTTATCTGCAAGGGAAGAGTCTGGCCCTCCCATGCTGGTAGCCTGTAGCTCGTGGCCTGCAGAGCAGAAGGAAGGACTGAGCCTCTGCAGCATTGTTGGGAAGTGGGTATCTCTGACCCTGCTCCTGCTCCCATCTGCGGTTTTCCCACAGTAGGGTGGCAGCAAGCCGAGGCCTGTGTACTGGGGTGACTTAACCATAACCAGGGGAGGTGTGGCTTGGTGGGTAAAGACCTCATAGGAAGTTCCACACACCTTTATTTAGTTTTGGTTGGTTGGTTTGTTTTGAGACAGAGTCTTACTCTGTCTTCCAGGCTGATCCTGAGCTCACTGTGTAACCCAGGGTGGCCTTGGACTCAAGGTAATCTTCCTGCCTCGACCTCCCAAGTGTTGGGATTACAGGCATGCACCACCAAGCCCAGTTTGTTTGGTGCTGGGAAACTGAACTCTGGCTGGGCAAGCACTTTAGCCATTGTGCTATTCTTCTAGCCCCTCCACACACTTTTAGAAATCCCTCTGCCGCTGCTTTCATTCCAGATGAGAACAACCATTTGGGTTTCCTCAGTTTTCAGTCAAAAATTCACACCTAGAGGAAACCACTTTATTCAGATGGCTCCTGTTGCAACACTGAGCTGGGATCACTGTCCTGGAGGAACACAGAGGAAGAGCACTTGGCAGGGTAACACAAGATCATCCCAGCAGAGGGCAGAGAAAGACAGACTCTGGGTGGGGAGGGCACACGGGGAGAGAGAAATGTAGAGGAAATAGGATGTTGTGAAAGGTCAAGGTGGCCTAGTTTGCAGTTCTGCTTTGGTGTATCACTCCACTGTCCCCATTTGCTTCACAAATATTGGCTGCCCAGGCATGTTCTGAGATGCAATGGTCTTAAATAGCAGCAAGAAGAACTTAGATCCTGAGGCAGAACTCTAAATACTGAGGCACTGGGAGAGGTGGAAGCTTGGTCCTTTAAAGTCTTCTAACACAAAGCCAGGGAATGGTGGAACACACGTGTAATCCCAGCACTTGGGAGGCTGAGGCAGGAGGATTGCTGTGAGTACAAGGTCAAAGTCAAGAATGAGACTTGGTCTCAAAAAAAAAGGTTTCTAACACATGTACATACATGCACACACACATGTGTGCATGCACACACATGCACACACACACACACACACACACACACACACACACACTTAGTGCCATCTTTTCTATCTTCACAGTTCAGAAACCAGTTGCCCAGACCTCCTTTCCTTTGAATGTAGGACCGGCCCAGCACCAGTTCTAGTACTTTCCCAATTCTAAACAAGTAACGCATGGTGGATGGGCCAAGGCTACAAGCGCCAAAGTTAGTTCCGAGCAGCCCAGTGAGCCCGGAGAGTTGACCAGTCTCTAACTGTCCACCCACATGTTTACCTATGCCTCTTCCATTTACTATTCCACTCACTGTAAGAAGAAATTGAGGGCTGAAAGCATTGCACAGTGGTTAGAGCACTTGTCTAGCAAGCACAAGGCCCTGAGTTCAATTCTTGAGCACCACATAAACTGGCTGTGGTGGTACATGGCTATGGTCCCAGCACTCAAGAGGCTGAAGCAGGAGGATTGCTCTGAGTTCAAGTCTAGCCATGGCTACATGGTGAGCTCAGGATCAACCTGGACTATAGAATAAGACCCTGTCTCAAAAATAAAATAAAAAATAAAAATGATTTGAAGCTGGCAGAATGGCTGTAACTTAGGAGGCTGAGGCAGAAAAATCACAAATTCAAGCCCACTCTTAGCAAGACCCTGTCTCAAAAATAACAAAAGAGGCTGGTGATAGAGCTCATTGGCAAAGTCCACAGATGAAAAAATATTCAAAGCTGGAGCATGGTGGTACATGCCTAGAATCCCAGCATTTGGAAGGCTGAGGTAACAGGAAGATCACCAGTTCAATCTCAGGCTGGTTACCTAGCAAGATTGAGTGTAGTCTACAGTCCTGAGCACACAGCAGTCCTCCTGCCTCAGCCTCCTGAGTGCTGGGACTACAGGTGTGTATTACCACACTCAGCTTATGTGGTGCTAGGGAGTCGAACTCAGGGCCTTGAGCTTCTTAGGCAAGTGCTCTAACTACTATGCTATTCCTTCAAGATCTTGTCCTAATTATTTTTAACAACTTGTGGCTATACAAAGTCAATAAATGAGACTGTAGGTCTATGAACTTTTTAGAATTAGGGCAGCATTATTTTCCTTTATTTCCCTGGAAAAATTTTAGGTGCCAAATTTATGCCTCCTTTACTTACTATTTAAATTTGCCTGCTATGAATTCTACATTATATGTGAATAACATAGTATTTAACATAATGAACACTATTTTTCTTGTAGTACTGGGAATTGAATCCTGGCCTTTCACAATGAGCTTCACCACTAGCTCATCTTTATTTTTATTTTGAGACAGGGTATTACTAAGTTTCTAAGTTGCCTGGGATAGGCTTGAACTTGTGATCCTCCTGACTGTACCAGCATTGCAAGCCTGTGAGTTCAAGTCTAGCCTGGGCTACATGGTGAGTACCAGCAGTCCAAGCCTGCTCTACAGGGCCCAGATAATGAAAACCATTTAATACATGTTTTTAAATGAATAAATAGGCTATGGAGAAGGTGCTCCCTAAGCCTGGGCCTCTGCTCATGCCTTATTTCATGACTCCTAGTTTGATTCCTCAAGCATTTTCTTTCCTTGTAGGATCTAGATAAGGTAGAGGCCTCTCTGCAGCTGTCCTGCTCTTCTGCTGCCACCTGTGGCATAAGCCTCCTCCTGGCTGTCATGGGCTCTGCAAACTCATCTTCCCCAACCCAGGGGCTCCTGCTGCTGAGTTCCCCACCGCTGCCTTCACCCATGTCCTCTGCTAACTCCCTACTTTCCCAAGGTTGACTGGCCTTATCTTCCCAAGGTCATTCTGCCCCATCGTGCTCTGCTCCTTCCTCCTTCCCCAGGGGAGCAGGAAGGAGTGGGGACAAACAAAGGAGAAAGGCAAAACCTCTTGACCTTGTCTGTTTCCCAGGGACCAGAGATAGGAGAGGACTCTGGAGCTCTTCAGGAGGTGGGGCTGGCCCTTCAGAGGTGAAGGGCTGCCCCAGAGCCAGTTACTGGTCTGGCTCTGGCTCCAGCACTGGCTGGCTTCCTGGGAACTAGGCTTGTTTATGAGCTGATCTGGAGGAGGGATGCCAGTGATAGCAGCTAATCCCCAGGGACCAGCTTGCTCCCAGCCCTATGGTCCTCACTCCCATCCGAAGTACATAGCATATAAAACTCCAAAGAGGTGTGGCAAGGGGCACTGGGCAAAACCCGCTGGTCGTGCTCCTGGACCCTGGTTTCTATCAGCTCTAGGTAAGCCGAGCCCCTCTGGGTAAGGAAGTTTCAGAATAATAAAGAATTACCACAAGAAGTTCACATATCCCAACGTTAATATTTGACTCCACATCATTCCTTAGGGAATGAACTCTACTTTTGGGGGCTCTAGGTCAGCACTGGCTTGGGATGAGCTCACCGAAGAAGTTCTCCTTTGCACATGTTTTGCATCGGGAGCGCAGTGCATCTACTGTATAAGGATTTGAAGTTGTAATCAAACTGCCATTCCTGGGCATAGAAATGATGAGACTAGCCTTAAAAGAAGTAGGTGTGCAGATAAGAAGGGGCAAGCCTGGGGCTGGCCTTCTAACTGGTTTGGCTTCTGTTGGGAGCAACCTCTGAAAGACCATGATTGGTAGGATCAGTGGCCCTGGGAGGTGGCAGCTGGGGCCAGCCCGTTCCTGTGGTCAGCGTCTGAGGGCCCTTGTTCCTGCCTTTCCACCTCTGGATTCAGGGGGCCAAAGGAATGCCAGAGACTCTCCAGTGCAACCCCACCTGCCCTTGATACATAATGCAACATGAGAGTCCAGGTGACGACCCCTGTCACTGGGTAGATGAAAAGTCACAGGTGATTTTATGTATGTATGTATGTATGTATGTATGTATGTATGTATGTACTAGAGATTGAATGTAGAGCATTCATACTGAGCTACATACCCAGCTCTTTTTTTTTTTTTTAGTTTTGATTTTGAGACAGATTCTCACTAAATCACTGAGTTGCCTAAGCTGGGCTCAACGTGGCAATTCTCCTGCCTCAGCCTCTCAGAATGCTGGGATTACAAGCCTATGCCACTAGGCCTGCCTCGGGTAATTCTAGAGACCTATGAGACTGAAGGGAAAAGCCTGAGGTATGTAATGGGAAGACCTCAGGTGGCTCTCATTGGCTCCTTCCTCCTGGAAGCATTCTGCATCCATCCTAGAATACGCCATTAAAATTCTGGACTCAGAGCCCCCTCCTCTTTACCCTTAAGTCACCAAAATGTTTGCCAGCATCTCTCCACTGTAACCTCTAAGCCACAGACCTGAGGAGGCTCCCCTGAGCTCCAGCCTTACCCTTCTTTCCTTGCTGTAGTGCCCAAGGGTCACCCGCTTGGGGGGTGCTCATTATCCTGCCAGCACATTCACTAGTGTTATTTCCCCAATGAGAAAACTTTAATAAAAAGACCAAAAAAAAATCTCACACATGAGCATAACATCACTAGCAGAGCCACTCAGGGATTTGAGGATTAACCAACTTGGTGTTGGATCTGGGCTCCACCACTTCCTTATTGTGTGATGCTGAGTCCCTAACAAGGGAAATTGGTGCTTGGCTTTTGTTGAGTGTACGATTGGAGCCTGTTTCATCACTTGGGAACTGGGAATACTGCTTTCCTCTTCCTTTAGTTGGGTGTATGAAGGACCCCATCCAGAGACTGGGTTTCAGTAAATACGTCTGGTCCTCCCATTCAGCTGTGGGGCCTGCACAGTGCAGAGCAAACAGCAGGGCAGAGGCGCCACGTGGAGATTTCCTGACAACATCCTTTCTACATACAACTCTTTGCCCTCATGTCTCAGCCTGGATCCTTGTCCTCCGTGCACAGCACCTGTAGGACTGCCCCCGTCTGCCCCCAGCAGATACTCTGGCCAGTCACTGAGCCCAAAGTGATCAGGGACCATGTGGGTACCCAGCCTTTTCTATAGGGTCTCCCAGCTGGCTTCCCTCTGTTTCCCCACCCCACCTGCTTCCCTGAGGTCCTTAAACTGACCCCCCTCCTGGGAGCCAGCAGAGGGAGCCCTGAGCCCTGGGGCTGTGGGTGGGGGCAGTATGGGGGTGGAGGAGGTGGGTGGTGGAGAGGGGGCAGAAAAATGTTGCCTGACGGCTGCTGAGGCTGCCGGGCTTGTGCCCGCCCGCCTGTCCTGTCCTGCTCTGTCTAACTCGGTAATTACTGCTCCCCTTCCCCCAGTCCCTACCCCCACCCTAACTGCCACATCAAAGTCAGTGATGCCCCAGCTCCATTAACCCCTGCCTCCCCAATGCCCACCTGTGGCCCCCACTCTACCCCCTCTCCGTCCCAACCCCATTTGGCTCCCAGGGTCCTTCCTCACACTGTCTCATTACTCTTAGAAGCAGCAGGGGCTTTCCTTCCCCTGATAGACTTCACCATAGAAGGGCTGCCTTCCTATTGGCCAGGGCAAAGCACCCAAGGCCTGGAGGACAGCACCAGACACCTGTTTTGGGTTATTTGCTCTCCTGTGTGTGGTGGGGAGCACCCATGTGAGGATGGGTTGGAGGTGCACAAAGCGGTCCTGGAAGGTCTTATACTGTCCTAATACTGATTTGTGGCTTGGGTCCTTGTTTCCGGACCAACCTGCCTTACTACCTGTGGATTCAGGGGGCCATAGGAATGCCAATAGTACAACCCCACCCACCCTTATTACAGAAACGCAATATGAGAGGAGATGTGACAGCCCCTGGCCACTGGGTGGAGGGAAAGTCATTCACACTGCTCACAAGGATGAGTAACTAAACAAGAACTGGATTCTAAGCCCCAGCTCTCATCTACCAGCCCATAATGGGTGACATTGGGCAAGTGACTTCCTGTCCCCACACCTTCTGCCCCCACCATGTTAGATGTTAGATCAGATGATCTCAAGGTCCTTTCTAGACCCAATTCTAGATTTAACAGGGCTCAGAGCTGGTGGAACCAGCCACAGGGGCCTCCTGGCATCCTTTCTCTCTACTCTTCTTCAGTAGTTCTGGGACAGGAAAGGAGGATACTCTCATCTGCTTGCAGAAGGCAGTTTCTAGTTCCCCCAGTGCCTTCTGCTTGGTCAGCCTCAGTCTGGCTTCCTGCCCTGCTTCCCCTCAGTCCCCTCCAGAGCTTCACCGCCTCCCCCATTCCCATCAAAGTCCACATTCTGGAATCCCCCTAGCTGGGCCCTGGTGATTGAACCACCCACTGACCTCCCCCCACCAACTCCTGGCTTTGGATGAGAACCGGCCAGGAGAGGGCCGCACCCCCCAGGAAATGTCACAGTGCCAGGACTCTGGTGGGCCCAGGGCATGCTCTGGCGCAGATCAAGCCAGTCTCCTTTTGCCCCTGCCCTTTTCTGCTCACAGCCTCATTGTCTCCCTTGGGGGAAGCTGCCAGGGAGGGAGGCCTGGAGGGGGAAATGGATGGCCACTCCACCCCCATCCCACCCCACGCTAGAGCCCAGCAGGGGCCAGCAGCAGGACTGCTCAGGAAGCTTCAGGGGCCCCATACAGACTCAGGAGGGGAAAAGGTGGCTAGGCCCTGCCTGGGTGGGGTGGCAGCTGGGAAGCCCTAGTGTTGGCATGAGGCTTGGGTCCTTCCCTTGCCTCCCCATGGGGCTAGCAGGGACGATGTCCCAGACTCCTGTTTCCTTTCCAAAAGTGAAGTGGGGGGCAGGGTAAAGGTAAAATGGGAAGGGGGAAGGTGACAGACTGTAGGGTGTGTTTCCCAGTGGAACAGAGGGAAGGTCAGTTTCTTTCACAGAAAATGTTAAAAGAGAAGGGAGACTGATTTGGCTCTTCTATGAGAGTGAGCTACTTTTTACATCCAGTGATTGAAGGTATAAATAAAGATGGGTCAGACATTATGAAGAACTTCCCAGGGAAGGGCAGGAGAGGGAGGTTGGTGGCCAGCCTGGGGATCAAGAGGTCAGAGCCGCTCCCTCTCTACCCCACTATCAGGATGAGGATTGTTGGGGCCAGAGTAAAAGCTGAATAGCCTGGAGGCAGTGGGCTGGATAAGATGACCTTAAGAGGGCCTGGCCAGTGTCCTGGGATCTGGGATTCACAAAGATGATACAGTTACAAATGGAGAGAGACACCTGAGAGGCTGGCAGCAGAATTAAGAAAGCATGCACAGCACTGGGGAGCCACAGGGAGGGAAAGGGAAGGTGGAAGAGAAACCTCTCTGACACCTGGAGCCTGGTCTAGGGGAAGATCTCAAGCTCTTTGTAATTCCCTCCAGGACCCTACTTTCTTGACCAGGACAGTTGAGTCACTCACAGGTCCTGGAGTCCTCTCTGCCCTCAGTCTAGCTGCTGCTAGGTCACAGTGGCTGCCTAGAGGTTGTGCTGCTCTCCTGGCCACCACTGGAGTTCTGCCTAGTGAGCATCCTCTAAGATGCAGCAAGAAAACACCAGAAATGAAGGCGCTAGGTATCAGGAAACAGCCTGGAAGCTCCCAGCTGAACAGACGGTTGGAGGGGGCGTATGGGTGTAGCCTCAGGCCAACAAGATCCCACCCACCAGACCAAACCTGACCTTGGAGGGAGGAAGAGAGGTGGGTGGGGACAGGTATGTAAGCAGAGTCAAAGATCACGCAAAAGGGAGACTGGGATGGAACCAAAGGAATGAATTATCAGAAACAGACAGAGGAGGGGAGGGGGCCAAAGCAGGTGGGAGGGGCAGGTCCTCCCTGAGACAATCCGAGCAAGGCATTCGCTGGCCACCTTATCACCAAGGCCCCTCACTCTTCACCCAGCTCACCATGCAGCTGTGGCCATGAAGGCCTCTGTGTTCTCCCACACCTGCCCTCCTCACCTCCTCCCCCACTCCCTGCTTCCCAGCTTCAGGGTCAGTCTCCAGGAGACCAGGCCCACCTCCTGTTGGCTTGGTTCCCACCCACTGGTCCCTCCTGAACAAAGAAATGCCCACAGACACAAACCCCTGAAAGGTGAGTCTGCCAGTGGAACAATACTCCACAAACCTATCTCTAACATCCACACTCTCTTGAGCTTCTGAGATCCTAAAAAAACAAAGGTTCCACCTTCCAGGAGCAGAGAAAAGGAATCCCAGGGAGGATGGTTGTCAGAAAAATGCAGTAACTAACATCGGTGCCTGTTGCATGGAGCACCATGAGTGTACAGAGATGGCAACAGCGGGAGGACAGAGGGACCGCTTCGCGGAGGAAGTGTTATTTTAGCTATCAAGACAGATGGGAAGGAAGGAGAGGGAAGGCAACCGCTATCAGGGGAAACCCTGACCCCACAACTTGAGAAGGGGTGAAGTTAGAAAGGTACATTTGGGTAACAAGAGAGAGATCGTTAAGCTTTACTTGGGATTCTAGATTATTTGGAATTTCAGTTATTCCCCTCTTATGCTACTGAGGACCTTGGCCAGGAGAAGCTGGGATGTGAAAGGTATCTCCTATGCCAATTATTTTATGGATACCCTCACCTAGTCTTCCTAGCAGGCCTGCCAAGTAGGGAGATTGCTATCCCTTCACACAACCGAGACCTGCAAGGGCAAGGAGGGAAAGTGACTTGCCCAAGATCATAGATATAATGGCTGTGATTAGATCTCAGGTTTGTCTGTGTCAAAGTTACCACTGCATTATGCTAAACCAGGATCAAGGAGGCATCTTCCTTGAGACCTGAGTCTCCTGGATTTCTTCCCTCTCTGACACCCACGGAGGATGCGTCTGTCCCCTATGGCCAAAAGGGGATAGTGACCTGCAGCTCGCTGTGTGGGCATCTAATCTTCGTAGGAAAAAAAAAAAAAGGAGGATCTGCCAGCCCCAACCCTTCTTCCAAATCTGAGAGGTGAAAGAACGCTGGAGGGTAGGAATCCAGCCAATGACACGGCGATATGCAAATAGACAATTCCCTATCCTCTTAGGATTGGCTGATCCCTCGGCACTATTGTCACAATCCCGCCTAGCTAAACACTGGAGCTATTCCTGGAGGGTAGTTGCGCTCCAAAGGCTAAGAGGGATTTTTTTTTTCTTTTCTTTTCTTTTCAATATTTGGATCTCTTAGCTGCCCCGGCAGATACCTACCTTCTCTGTCCCTGTCGCACTCCCACTAAGCTCAAAACTTCTGCAACTTTAGAAGCCTAGATCTGCCTTAGCAAAGGCCAAATCAATCCGGAGGCCGAATCTGGGAAGGCAATGGCCATCCCTTGGCCGGCCAGCCCGCCGCCCCTCCACCCCCTGGAGTCTAACAGGACCCTCCCGCCGGACACTGTAGTTTTGGGGCTGCACTTTTTTCCTTCATCTATGACCCTTGACTTTCTTCCACTTCCTTGTTATGGGAGGATCCTGACTCAGTTTCCTCCTTTTCTGGCCATCACCATCCACGCTGAAAGACCTTAGCAGGTAAAGAGGGGCCGAGAAGGGGCAGCTGTTCGATCCTTCCTGCATCGTGCTTCCCCGCTGGGTTCCTCTTTTTTTTTTTTTTTTCCCAACTCCAGGTCCCCTCTCCTAATTTCAGGATCCCCCTTGATCACTTTCTTCAGATACCTGGTAACAGATTTTCTGCCTATCTCCTCAATTTTCTCCTATCTGCCTGCCAATTCCTTGGTGATCTGAATGAGTACAGTTTAGGGGACGGGGCGGGGGGGTGGGGGGGACACTAGGAGCAAACACTATATAGAACGTGTCCAGGGGTTGGAAACGTCAAAGTGGCACTTTTTCGAAGCGCCCCTGGCGGAGACCGAGGGGAGAACCCTCTGTGTCTTCTCACAGGGCCCCTGCAACTGGGTTCCTTGCAGCTGGGCTTCGTGAACAGGTAGAACCCAGAGGCGGCTGGAGCGCGGTGCGCCCGCCCCCCAAGGGTCCCGGGCTCCCCACCCTCCGGCGTCCAGAGCTGTGCGGAAACAGCCCCCCAGCACTCACCACCACAGCCCGCCGACGTGCGCTGGGCACAGGACTAGGAGCAGCAGCAGCCCGAGGCGGGAGGGCACCGGTGGCAACATCGCGACTGCTCCACTGCTGGCCGGTGCGGGCAGGGGGCGAGGCTGCGGGGTGAGCCGGTCGGTGCGGTGGGCTTCAGGGCAAGCGCGGCGACAGAGGCGGCGGCCGGGTAGCGACGGCTCCGGCGGGGGCGGCGGCGGCGGCGGCGCGGGGGCCCATCCCGGGCGGAGGGCGCGGCGGAGGCGGAGAGCGGACGGGGCCGCCAGCGCCTGTGTCTCCCGCCGAGCTCGCCCGGGAGAAGAAATCAGAGCCGGGGACGGGGGTGGGAGGGGAGCGGGACGGGGCGGGGGCGGGAGCGGGGGGCAGGGGCCCTGGGGGTGGCAGTTGCCACAGTCGGGCGGCGGGACTCTCGGGAGGGAGCCGTGCGCCCCGGGGCGCGGGCGCCGAGCGGCGGAGGGCGGGAGCCGGGTGCTGGGGCGGGGCCCGGGCGCGCTCCTGGCGACGGGGACCCGCCCGCCTCGCCCCCTCACCTCTCCCTCCGCGATCGCCCCTCCGCCCCAGCGGCCGTGGTCGTGGGGCAAGGAGAGGCGGGAGGGCTAGAGGAGGGTAAGGTGGGGCGGGAGGAAGAGCTGTAGCGGGCTGGCTGGGAGACGTTTGACAGGTTTGTTGACTGTAAAGAGAGAAAACTTCCCAGGAATGAGGGAGTTGGGGGGAGGGAGCTGCGGAGGGAGATGCGGGCGGGGGCCCGGAGAGGAAGCCGGCCCGGGCGCAGGATGCTCGGGGCCGGGGTGCCGCCCGGACCGCCGCCCCGCGGACCCCAGAGGGGTCGCCGGCTGCGGGAGCCGCCTCCGCGCCTCACGCCCCTTCCCCTGCGTCTCCCGGAGGGAAGGAGGAAGCGCTGGGCCCCCGCTCCGGCGCCCCGGCCTCCAGCGCGCCTGGCCCGCGTTCGGGGCGGGAGCGGGGGAGACAGCGCCGCGCGGGAGCCGCTCCCGGCCTGCGCCCCGGCGCCCGCACGTGGAAGCGAGCGAGCGGGCGGGCGGGCGGAGGTTGAGGACTTGCAAGGGCCGAGGGGTCAGAGCTCGCTGTAGCCCCGCGTGTCCGCGGGTCCTTGCCTCGAGTTCCGCCCACAGCTTGGCCGGGGCGGGAAGGGTGGGAGAGCCAGCTGCAGGTGAGATGGCGTTTATCTGATTCTCTAATGCCACAAAAATGTCTTTGATGCCCCTGGCCCCCTCCCCACGAGGGGGAGATCAAAGGCCTCGTGGGGAGGAGGGACAGCTCCATTCATCACGCCAAGCGGCTGGCAGCGGGCGGCAACCCCAGCAACTCCGGCCCGTGGCAGAGCCCCCACCCCTTGCCCCAGGAGTGCCGAGGGACAGGTGGTGCGGACATTCCTTCCGAAGCAGGGGCCAGGTTTCCTACCACCCCCGGCTAGAGGAGCCATCAGCGGTTAGAGGTGTCCTTGAGAGGTGGAGAGAGGAGGGCTTCAAGCCCATGTAGCAGAAACCTAAGGCACTACGTGGCAGAAACTTCTGGTCATTTGGGTTGGGGAGGAATTTAGAAACGGAGATAGGACATTCCCAAGAAGAACAAGCACTCCTGATGAGCAGAGAGAGCGCCAGACCTGGAGTGAGAACAAGTGGATGAGAATGGAGCCTGAGAACGGAGGAAAAAGAAGGCAATAGAAGACCATAGTGCCTACCCAGGAGAGGGACACCTGGGAAAGGAAGCCAAGAAGGTAGAAAAGAGGAGATGGACAAGCATTGGCCTAGACACAGGAGACAATTTGGATTGTCTGGGAGCCCCACTCAGGGTCCTGGTGTCCAGGCTGGACCAGTCCAGTCACTTGTAGTGGGCACAGAGAGTCAAAGGGCTAGGGGCACTCTAGAGAAGGGAAGGGAGCGGGGAGGGGGGCGGTGGTTAAGGGAGGTAGTGGTCTACTGATGCCCCCCCCCCCCCCCCCGTGTTTGCCTTTGACAGCTTCCTAATGCGCACTCTGCCCTGCACCGAGTAATTCTATGTGCACAGTTGTTTCTTCAGGAGAGTGCCAACCCTGGGCACTGTACATTCGAAGACACATACAAGTTGGGCACGTACTCAGGCCAGATGGAGTCAAAGAGGCAGCTTGGGGGCTCTGGGGGTCCCGAGGGGCTGCAGGTGGCCAGTGACTAGCCCTCTGGGAGCAGCTGCCTGGGTTTTGTAGGCCCTGCCAGCTCCGGCCCCCACCCTGCTACTGTTATTGCAGATTATGAAATGCTCTCCCTATCCTGCATTCTTCTCCGAGGCAAGAATTTTAATGTATTTGTCTTTGTCATCAGGGGACCTGGGCTCTGGGACCGCCCTGCCTCTGCCTGAGGAGGGAGCGCCCCCAAATCTGGTCCTTGCTGACTCCAGACCCCAGCCTCTCTCTATTCCGGACTTTCCTCCCCCATGCCCTAACCCTGCCCCTTGCCTCTCCCTTCTAAGACACAGTCTCTCTGTGGGGTGGATAAAAATGATGTTATTGAAACAACAGAATTGGGAGCAGTGGCAGGGAGCAGGGATCAGCTCAGGAAACTGGGGCGTTTGCCAAGAAGACTTCTCCCCCGCAGGCGGCCTTTCTGCCCCCACCCCCACCTTTCCTACAATCACACGCAGCTTGCCCCACCCCTCCTGCAATGCTCCCTCTGGCCAGATCCTGCTGACTCTAGCCATCCCTGGACTCTCCAAGCCCTGGTCCTTCCCTCTCTCCCAACAGAGCTCATTCCAGAATCAAGGGACAAAGTAATGCCTGCAGAAGCGTACAGGCAGGAGACGACGGACAGGCCTCCAGTTCCCAGGGCTTTGGTTCCAAGGACAACCTAGCCTCTGCCCCTTTCCCTTTTCCGTGTCCATCTAGGGCTTGCTTGGTATCTCAGCAGAGCCAAAATAATGACTTCTGTCCTTATGCCTGTCATGTCATTAGAGACACAGGTCCAGATGTTCCTGGTGCCTCAACCTTGTCACTTTGGTAGTCTTCCCAAGGAGCAGGGCTGGGGACCAGGAGAGACAAACCAAGCTATACAAAGGCAGATTAAGATGAATGCACATAAATGCACAGCCATCCACAGACAATTGGGCACAGACCAGCAGGTAAGTCCATGGAAGCCACATCCTTGTCTTCCTTTGATTGTACTGGTTAACTGACCAGCAGGAGCTGTGGTTGGACAGAGATGGGCTGAGATACTTGCCTGTCTCCTGGAGATCACATGCACATGTGCCCACATACTCCAACTCTGCACGGATGCATGTGCAGAGAAACTTCTGTAAGAGACTGGATGGGAAGACAGCAGCCCAGAGATGAGCAGCAGAGTGGGGAGGTGCCAGCCTGAGCCCCCTCTCTAACCTCTGGGCATTGGGGTACCTCCACCACTTCTTCAATCTCTAGGCCCATGAATGCTGAGAATCCATTAACTCCACCTCTAGGCCCCAGCCTTAAGGAGAGACAGGGAAGGAGACTAGGGTGTCTGGCTGCAGGGTTGAAGAGGAAGGAGGGGCAGAGGTGGGGACTGTGGAGGGAGAGAGCTGCAGCTGGAGACAGATAACATCAGAATTGCTGCAGGCCAAAGCAGAGCTCTCCACTGGATTCTCTCTCATTGCCTCTGTGTGGCTTTTCCCATCTCTCCCATGTCCAGAATTTGGGCTCTATTTGTGTCTGTCTCTAAATCACTTTCTCTGTTTTCTTGTTTCTCAGAATGACTGAAGCTGCAGGAGCCCAGGAATTTGGGCCAGTGACCCTTCCCCTCCCGATAACCTTGCTCCCTGTTCGTTCTTTCTCTTCTCTTTCTGTACCCAGCAGTGGAATCTAACTCATTTTCTGGTAGCTAAGGGGCTTGGGAATGCCTAAGAGCCCAAGGTTTCTGGGTCTGAGAAGAGAGTGGACAGCCAGCCCCTGAGAGGGATGAAGGGAAGAAAACAAAGAGAAAAGACTTGTTTTCTCTTCCTTCTACATGCCACGAGCTCTATTTCAACTTCCAGGGCCACCTGAAGTCCTGAGGGTATGCCTGTTCCAAGAGAACAGAGAGAAAAGACGAACCTCCTAGAGAGATGGAGGGAAAAGAAAAAGAGAAGAGAGGACCAGGGACACAGCTCAACTGTTAGTGCTTGCCTGGAGAAAGGCCCTGGGACATAAACTGGGTGTGGTGGCACACACTTGTAATTCCAACACTCAGGAGGCTAAGGCAGGATTGCCATGTGTCCTAGGCCAGCCTGGACTACATAATGAGTTCAGGACCACCCTGGATTACAGAGCAAGATTCTGCCTTCAAAACAAAACAAAACAGAAAGCAAAAGAAGGAGAGGGATGGGTCATCTCAGCTGGTGTCCTATCTTCAGACTTTGGATCGCCCTTGAGAACCCTGTCTAGGCCTTCATCCAAGGGGACCCCTCACCCAGTTTTCCCCCAGAGCCTACCTGCCTCATATCTGCCATGTATCTCAACTCTGTGTATCCCCAAAGTCCCTATCTCCCTCTCAGTTAAGAGATAAAGATGGGCCCAGTGACACATCCCTGTAATACCAGCACTCTGGAGGCCTGAGTCAGGAGGATCAAGCCCAGCATGGGTAATTTAGCAACTTAGTGAAACCATATCTAGTAACAACAACAACAACAAAAATTGGTGTTCTGAGGAGTAGCTCAGTGTATAAAGCGCCTGCTGAACAACCTCAAGACCCTGGATTCAATTCCCCAGTACCACGTAAGCCAGGTATGGTAGTGCGTGCCTGTAATCCCAACACTTGGTAGGCTGAGGCAGGAGGATTGCCATTAATTCAAGGTCAGCCTGTGCTATTAGTGAGTTTCAGACTAGCCTGGACTGCAGAGGGAGACTCGGTCACAAAAAAGTAAAATAAAATAAATAAAAATTGGGCTGGAAATGTGGGTCAATGAGGAAGCTGTGCGCTTGATCTCCAGTACCACAGGAAAAAAAAAAGGGGGGGGGGGAGAGAGAAACTAGAGGGAGCCAGGCACATACCTGATAGCCTGAGGCAAGGAGCTCAGGCTGGGCCACATAGTGAGACCCTGCTTCAAAATAAAAAGGGCCTAGAATGCAGCTTAGTGTGGAGGATCTGGGTTCAGTGCCCAACACAGGCACACACATAAAAAGAAAGAAAGAAAGAAAGAAAGAAAGAAAGAAAGAAAGAAAGAAAGAAAGAAATCCAGGGGAACATGAGAAAGGGGGCAGGACAAGGGAATCAGGCCAGGGAGGCAGGGGCTGCTGCTCCCTCCAGACCTGGGCTAGAGAAAGCCCACCAGTCGGGGTGGGGGTGAGGGTGGGGGACGGGACCCCAAAGGACATTGTCTTTCACTTAGCTCAGCCCCAGTGGACAGAGTAGGAGTGTCTACCTGCAGTGATATTTTTTTTCTTTGCTGGGGGTCGAACCCAGGGCCTCACACATGCTAGGCAAGTGCTCTAACACCAAACTGTATTCCCAGCCCAGCTCTGGTAGCTTTGGCTGTAGAGTGGACGAGAGGGCCCAGCCACCCCACCAGCTCTCCCCTCTGGGCAGTCAGGGCTCCTGCAGCCAGGTCTCTTCTGGTTGTGGTGCCCCATACTGCTCTCCCTCCCGGGCAGCAGTCAACATATTTGCAACTGAACACCTACTATGGGCCAAGCACTCAGCTAGACTGTGGGAAGCACATAGTGGGTAAAACCTGCGCCCTCAGGGGTGACAGGGAGGATCAGACGGAGTTGGCAGTAATTAATCTTACTATCTCCCAAACAGAAGGAAAGCCACAGCCAGAGGCAGGCTGAAAATAGCTACTTACACCATAAACAGGGAAACCATTGCTATGAGGGAGGGAGGGAGGCAGTCCTGTTGTGGGGGGACACGGAGGGGGAGGGGGTACAAGAGTCCGGCTTTTCATGGGAGTCTGATTCACAGGTGTTCAATTGTGTGCTTGCCTTGTGTTCTTTTCTGTATTTATTACCTCAACAGTAAAAGATTCAAAAATGGCACATACAAAATGGAAAACCACTATAGAGATTTCACTGGGGCAGTAGATGACATGGTCAGTTCTATGCTTTAAAATTGGCTCAGGCCATCCTGGGAAGACAGGTTGGAAAGAAGCCACAGAGGAAGCAGGAAGAGCAGTTAGGAGGATTTGGGCTATCCAGGTGCCAAAACAGTGTGGAGTGACAGAGAAGATGGGAAGCAGCGAAGGGTTTGACCAGTGTCGTGAAAGTCGGGTCAAGGTGACTTGGGAACAGGTCAGAAATGGGGTGATTGAGTGGTTGTATGGGGTGGTGTCTCAGGGATGTCTCTGAGAGGTCCCCCCCCACTTTTTTTTGAGACAGGGTCTCACTCTGTAGGCCAGGCTGGCCTCAAACTCATGGCAATCCTCCTGCCTCAGCTTTCTGAGTGCTGGGGTTATAGGCGTGTGCCACTGTGCCTGGCTTTCTGAGTTTTTTCCCCCCTTCTATTCACCAGGCCAGATGCTGATATCGTTCACCCATTGAGGAACATCGGAAGAGAATCTGCATTGGGCAAAGCTGGGTGGGGAATCTGGAACATGAATTCAAAATGCTTCTGAAGCATTGCAGAAGAGCTGTCAAGCAAACAGGAGGACACATGGGTGTGGAGCTCAGAGGGGAGGCTGGCTGAGTCATCCCGGTGTAGGGTGTAATTAAGGCCGATGGCCCTGGGGAGAGTACAGGCTGAGGAGCCCTGATGAAGGACGGCCTTTAATGGCTGTATGAAGGAGAAGAGGCTGCTGGGGGGAGGGGGACGGGGGCGAGTGACTGTGGTGGTGGTGGTGGAGCTCTGTGGTTTCCAGAATCCAAAGGAAGAAGGCATTCTGGGAGGAGGGCAGGGGGCAGACCTGTCAATCCTCTCAAGAGGTCTGTCACAGAAGGGAAGCAGAGCCTTAGAGTACCGGAAGAAAATCACTGAAGTAGCCGAGCCTTGGGTCAGTTTCCTCAAGGCACAGACGCCGGCTCCCTGCTCTCTTGATGCGCAGTTTCCACCAGGGCATCCTCGCGTGCACAGAAAGTCTGTACTTCTACTCCCGCTTTGCCGTCTCATGGGTTGACTCTTGCTTGTGTCCTCTTGCATTTTGTGTCATGGACAGTCTCAGAGTCACAGTGGCCCTGTGGCGGATCCCACCCTGCTCCCCTCCTGCTCTCTTTCCTGCCCCGGTCCCAGTCAGCCCAGCTCAGCTCACACCTTCCCCCAGATCTCAGACACCTGCAGCTGGCGGCAATCCCTCCAGTTTCCAACACCTCGTAGCCCTTTGAACCACTTGATGTGGACAGCATCTACAATGGATCTTGTCAATATACTTCTTCCCTTAGCTTCCAAATCTTTTGGAGGGTGTAGAATGAGCCTAGCCTGTGGTGGACACCTCATAAGTTTGGGCTCTCCTTGAACTTCAAGAGAGGGAAAGATGCCCTGCAGGGCAGGGCAAGGTAGCGGGACTCGGATAGAGTGGCACTTTCTTACTCAAACCAGGTCTTTGGAAGTCATATGACAAATTGAGGAGCCAACAGGATTTTTGGCGGGTGCTTTCCCTCTCCTGGTGCATCCTCACACCCCTACCCCCTCCTCCCCACCCCAACTCTTACCAGGGAGCCTAAGCACAGAGCCACAGCGCCATCTCCTGGCACAACAACACACTGTTCCTCAGGAGAAAGTACTTCTTGAAAACTTGTCTCAGAGATGAGAGTAAAGCAAATTCAAAACCAGATCCAAAGCGAACTCCAAATTTTAAAATTAACAAGAGCATTCTAGAAGATGCCAAACTAAAAACGGAGACAGGCAGAGATGTGAGGAAACTCTTGGTGTGTTGCTGGTGGAACTGTAGTTTTGACCCCACTTTTCAGAGAGCACGCTGACAAAGCTGATCATATACTTTGCAGAATTTTTCTTCAGAATCAATACGCAAAGGTAGTTAGTCAAGAGAAGAAAACTTATTTATGAATGAATACATAGTCACACACACATTTTCTAGAATAGGAACGATCAGAAACATCTTCAATACTTCGTCAATAGTTGGGTATGGTTAAGCCAAGTGTGATATAACAATACTCCAGAATACTAGGCAGCCCTGAAAAATGACAACTACACTCATTGCATTATAACAAAGAATGTTTTCTATGAAATAATGCAAAGTGGCAAAAAGAGCACTCAAAATGTTACTTTTATAATAAGGACTATGAAGTTGGCCTGTGTATAATAGGGAGATGGAGAAGATTTCTGACCTATGATGCTATTAAGTAGTGAAGAAGCACTTCTAGGTTTTTCCTTACTTATTTACTCTTTGGCTGATTTTGCTTTTATCATAGAAGCATCAAGTGCTCCATGAAAGTCAAATAAGAGGGGAACAGATTAAAGAAATACTGCAGCCTCTCAGGGCTGGGGACTGTCCTTTGGAAACAACTGGAGTTAGAGACCTTCTAGATGTGTTTCTCCAAAGCTCCTTCTTCCTACCTGTACATGGTCCTCCAGGCTCCTGACACGTGCCTGGTGAGTGTCTGCGGGTCACCTGGAGGAACCCCCATAGTGCTTGTCCTGTCTTCCATCTTCCCCATGAGAGCCATCCTCAGCTGCCTCTCAGCCTCAAGCTATTCACCCTGGTTCTGTGAGGCCTGATTGGGCAGAGGGAATGTCACTGGGCCCATGACTGATCTTTCTATAATAGCTAATTACCTCTGGTACTTCTCCCAAAAATATACCTAAAGCCAGCCAGAAGGTGGCTCCCAATGAACAGAATAATACCCATATTTTGGGTTCATATCTGGAATTGTTCCATCAAAATTGATTATTTGAGTCTTGTGTCCTGAACACATAAAATGGATATGTCCCAGGCTGTGCTCTCCAGACACAGATGCTGAGGTGGGCTTGGGGTGCAAGAGTTTTACTGGGGAGTCAACATTTGTAGAAAGAAAAAGGATTGGACAGGCCACCTCAGCCAATCTCTAGCCCAAGATTCCAGAGCACTAGAGGGAGTTTGCCCACCAGAGAGTCCCTTGCGGGGTTGAAATGGTCAGACCTTTGTTCCTCTGCTTCACTCAATCATCAGCTATTTGGAAACACCAGGAAGGGTCGGTGTGCTCTCTGCACCGATGGCTGGAGACGATCGTCCATGTCATGTCCTGTAGTCAGCCAGTAAGTCCTTCCTTGAAGAAGAACCTGGGAGATTCACCTGTGTGTCTACTTAGATGGGACATTTAGCAGATGAAGAAACTGAGGCCATGCTTATTATCATTAAGTGATATTATCATTACAGCTTGTGCTTCTGCCTATACCCCAGCCTGGCCTCCTCTGAATATCCCATGATGGTCCAGCACTAACCTGGGAAGGCCCTATGAAGACAATGTTACCCATGTCCTATAAATAATCAAAGAGAATCACAGGTAGCCACCAAGGTCAGTGACGTCAGAGTCAGCTTCCAGAACACTCCTTCTTACCTACCCACATCCCATCTCCAGGTCTCTGATCCACACATTTCCAAAACCTTGCATATCTGGATGCCACACTTTGCCTCTGCCTGTCACAGGACAGCCCACCTGTTGTCTGTCCCCCTCTATGTAGCGAGTCCCCACCGTTATTTCTTGTTTTGCATCAGTTTACTTTTGATTCCAGAAGCACTAGTTAGCTTTCCTGTCACTGGATTTTAAGAATCCATGTAGGAATGTGGAGCTCAAGACTCAATGATTTGCTGAAAGTCGCATGGCTAGTGTGGAAGGCATCCACCCCCAGACTGGTGGTCCGGGCTGATTCTAGTGTGTCTTCTCCATTCTTTTCAATGATGGTGTGCTGGAAATGAGGCTGGCCAAAGGGACCAAAGACTCAAGTTCTGGACCTGGAGTTTACTGTTTGCTCTGTGCTCTTGAGCAAGTCATTTTCCCACTTGCTGCCTTTATTTCCCAGTGTAAGGATGAGGATCAGACATGCATGAGCCCTAAATTGAATGTTAGGGTTGAGAATCCTCTAAGAAGTGTGGTAAATCATGACAGCCAGCAGATGGCGCCAAATCCTAAAGAGCAGATTGGAGGACCTGTAGTCCACCCAGGGGAGTGTTCAAAGAGCCACTGGAGCCAGGGAAGGTGTCTTAGCATCAGAATGAGCTCCCCAAGAGGCTAACTGGAGGGACAACCACTCTGCAGAAAGCTCTGAGGAAGGCTAGAGGGAGACAGAAAGCCAGTGAGGTCCCACACATGGTTCCAGAAAAGTCATTTTCATTCTTGGGGCAGATAGAAATTAAAACAATCCATGACATTCAAAATTTACATTCCATAGAGCTGGGGCTATAGCTCAGCTGTAAAGCCTAGAATGCACACCTGGAATTCCAGCACTTGGGAGGCTGAGACAGGAGGATTGTCATGAGTTTGAGGTTCTGCCTGGGTAATAGAGGGAGACCTTGTCTCATAAATAAATAAATAAATAAATAAATAAAATTTGCATTCCATTTCAGCATCCCCTTCCCTTTGGGATCTCCATGGTGAACATGAATCTCTGTCTCCTCTCCACCACCTGTCAAAACAAAATACCTTTAAAAACAACTGTAATCTTCATAAGTAGGAAAATAATTACAGATAACAAATAACATAAAATAGAGGCTGTACATGTATGGAGAAGATTAAGACATACTTTAATGCTGAAAAATAAACAGCATATATAAGCCCATAAGTGAGTTAATTTCTGAAAGAAAACACAAGAAACTGTTAACAAATTGCCTTAAGACTAATGTTTTTTCCCCCAATTTTGTACCTCTCTCCATGACTTTGGAAACTTTTAAGAAGGTGCATGTATTACTTTTGAAATGTCCGCTCTGCCAGATAGATAGGCTTGCTTGTGAACAAGGCCCAGCTATATATCTCAGGGTACATAGCATCAAATTTTGATTCTTCTGCTTCAGCCTCCCAGGTGGTAGGATTACAGGTGTGTACCACTGCACCTGGTTTGTAATTAGATATTGTTACTCCTATTTTAGTAATGTGGAAATCAAAATCCAATGAATGGGATTTGCTGGAAGTCACATGTCTAATGTGACAATATCTCTTGGCTGGGCAGAGTGGCAGCTCTGTTTATTTATTTATTTGTTTTGTTGTTGTTTTGTTTTGAGACAGGGTCTTGTTTTATACTTCAGGCTGGCTTCAGACATATGACAATCCTCCAACCTCAGCCTCCCGAGTGCTGTGATTACAGGCATGTGCCACCACGCCCAGCCTATGTGGTGCTGGGGAATCAAACTCAGTGCTTTGCACTTACTGGGCAGGTGCTTTAACCGCTGAACTATACCTTCCACCCAAAGAGCAGCTCTGTGAACATGCTGAAAGCTGGGAGGCAGAGGCAGGAGGACTGCAAGTTTAAGCCCAGCCTGGACAACTTAATGACTTAGTGAAACCTTACTTCAAAATAAAAGATGAAAAAAGGCCTGAGGATATAGCTCAGTGCAAAGGCTCTGGGTATATTTCCCAGCACCAGCATCACAAAACCAAAAACAAACCAGAAAGAATGTAACAACATTCTGAGTATGCGTAGGCTCCCTGGTTGGCATGCCACCCAGGAGCTCCATGGGCAACAGCTTGAACCTGGCCCACTATTAAACACATGGGCTAAGTAGGCTGAGATTTTCTGAAGAAGGTCAAAAAGAAGAGAGAGAGAGAGAGAGAGAGAGAGAGAGAGAGAGAGAGAGAGAGAAAGAGAGAGAGAGAGAATCTGGATGATGGTGGTGATGATGGGCCTCAGAGGTAAAGCAAGCCCAGGCTTTACTTTAGTGCCCTAGTGCACCTATAATTTTTCAAATAATTTAAACCAAGTTGAATATTCTATTACATGTGCCTGAAATCATCCTAATACATCTTGCTTTCTGAGAAGTTTAATCTCAGTTAGTTGAGGGGCTCCTCAACTTCCGCGGGACTGTAAGGCTGAGATTTGGGGCGTGAGGGTAGGTATTCAGTCTTCAGCCATTGCCTGTCCACACTGGCAAGCCACTGCAGCAGGCTTCTCCTGTCTGGTCCTTAGCTGACAAGTCACCCAGGTAGCCCACGTGTTGGTCCTTATTTCTAATGCACTCTCTGCGGACAGCAGTCTTGCTGCCTGGGCGCTATGCTAGGCAATGGGAAACTTGGTATTTTCCAAAGGCGTGGTACCCTCCTGCATCACTTGCGGGACTAGGACCATTCTGTTCCTCCCTTACCATACTGGGTCTGGGAAACTCCTGTAAGGCTACTGATATATGGTTTGGATCTTTTGAGTGCTCTCCAAAAGCCTCATGTGTTTGGAATTGTGTGTTATTGAGAGGCGAGGCTTGGCTGGAAGGCTTAGGGTTTGACCTGGAAAGACTGTGTCAATTTGTTGAGATTGCAGATACCCAGGCCAGATCTTTCAGGTGGATAGTGTTGATTTGTGGGCACCCACTCTGGCAGCTTGAAGTAATTAAAGGAAGGAAGAAGAAAATAGTTACAGCTTCTTCCTGGGAAGGCTTTAGCCTCCCCCAGGGCTTGAGACAATGACTTGTTCCTACTTGGTTTGGCTTCTGTCTGCAATGCCATTAGCAGCTCTCCTGCTGCTGTGTGCCCTCACCATTGGCTGGTGCCAGGTGAATAGACAGCATAAGACCTAAAATTGTGAGCTAAATAAATATTTTCTCCCTTAAATTATGCATGTCAGATATTCTGTCCCAACAACGATTAACTAAGACAGCTACCTAAAGGTCTGGAATGGTTGAGATCCAGTATGTGTCCCCAAAAGTCTCATTGTGTTGATAGCCTGGTTGCTGATGGCTTTGGGAAGCAATTGGACCATGAGGGCTTGAACATCACCATTGAATTAATCCATTTATGAGATCATAATTTCATGACATTATTGGGATTGGAAAAAGGAGGTGAAACCTAGCTTAAGAGAGTGGATCCCAGAGGTGTGACCCTGAAGACTCCATCTGGTCCCTGGCCCCTTCCACGCTGACCCTCACACCCTCTTTGCTTGCTGGGTACCATGCAGTGAGTTTCCTCTGCCACATCCTTCCATCATGGCATTTCTCCCCAAGGGCATGAAAACAAAGTAGCTGGTTGCCCTTCACAGAAATCAATGAAATTGTAAAGCAAAATAAATTTTGCCCTATCTTTCTTTTCTCTCTCTCCCTTCCCTCCTTCCTTCCTCCCCCCTCCCTCTCTCTCTTTTTCTTTTCTTTTTGCAGTACTGGCCATTTAACCCAGGGCCTTCACACTGAGTTACATCCCTGGCCTGCTTTTTCTTTTTCTTTTTTTTTTTTTTATTTTTTTGAGACAAGGTCTCACTTTATAGTCCAGACTGGTCCTGAACTACTCAATATGTGGCCCAGTAGGCCCCGAGCTCATGGCAATCCTCGTGCCTCAGCTTCCTAAATACTGGAATTATACACATGTGCTACCATACGCAGTTTATGTGATGCTGGGTAAATGAACTCAGGGTGTTTGCAAGTGCTGTAACTGCTGTGCTATTCCTTCAGCCTGCTTTACCCCCCCCCCTCTTTTTTTTGAGATGGGGATTAATGGGCTGGGTTCTTAGCTCAGTGGTTAAAGTGCTTGCCTAGCATTCACCAGGCCCTAGGATCTATTCCCTAGCACCACATAGTCATTAGCAAGATATGGTGGCACACACCTGTAATCCCAGCATTTGGGAGGTCAAGGCAGGTGGATTGGTGAGTTCAAGGCCAGCCTGCCTACTTAGTGATCTCAGGACTGAACTACAGAATAAGAAGACACTGACAGAGAGAGAGAGAGAGAGAGTCTCCTTCTGTAGTACCGAACTCACTAAGTAGCCCAGGCTGGCCTCAAACTCTCAGCAATCCTCCTGCCTCAGCATCCTAGTGCTAAGATTATAGGCATTCACCACCACCATGCCCAGTTTATGTAGTGCTAGGGAATCAAACACCCCTGGCCTTGAACTTATTAGGCAAGCTCTTTAATCACTGAGCTACACCTCCAGCCCTTTATTTTTAATTTTGAGACAGGATCTCTCTAAGATGCCCAGGCTGGGTTTAAATTTGTGATCTACTTGAGTGGACTGTGACCTTCTGAAACTGTGAGTGAAAATAAGCTTTTCCACCCATAAATTTGTGGATATTGGATATTGAGTCACAGCAATGAAAAAGTAGCTAAGACACTGCCTCAGCCTTCCAGAGTTCTGGGATTACAGGTCTGTACTGCTAGGCCAGGCTGTGCTGCTTTTTTATAATTCCTACTGGATCCATGCTTTCTCAAGCTTATTTTTCCTCAAGCTTTTTTTTTTTTTTTTTAACAAAGTGTATTAGCTTTTTGCTGCTGTGACTGAATACATATATAACTTAAAGGTTTATCTTGGCTCACAGTTTCAGAGGTTTCAGTCCATGGTTGTTTGGCCCACAGTGGAAACATCATAGTGGAGAGCCATGGGGGAGGAAGCTGCTCTCTTCAAGGCAGCCAGGAAGCAGGGTGAAAGGGAAAGGAGCCCCCAAGTGGCCCACCCCGTCTCATTAGATCCCACCTCCCATTCCTCCCATCGAGCTGTGAACTCATTAGCAGATAATCCACTTCATGAGGTTAGACCCTCATGATTCATTCAGCTCCTCAAATCCCATCAGCTGGCCACCAAGCCTTCAACCCAAGGAGGCTTTGGGGAACACTTTAGATCCCAGCCTTATTGCATGGTAAGCGCATTGTGGCATATTGATATTCCCAGTTTCTGAGTTTTTATCATTCTGTTCCTACTGTCTGTCTTTCCTGTTTGTGCTTTCTCATTATTACTAGTTTCTTTGTGGAGCTAATTTTTCCAAATTTGTAGCAGGTATTGTTAGAAGACTTTGTGACTTTGGGAGGAGGTAACTCCAGAGAACATCTATATTTGCTTCTGCTGGGCACTTGGGGTCATTACTGATTCAGTGACACCTTAAATCAGGATCAAGCCTACTGCCTGGACACTCAGATGAGGCACACCTTGGCTGTAAGTCCATAGAAGAGCTAGTTTATTTCTAGACACTCAGACTCCCAGTGGTCCTGTCCCTTATCACACTCCCAGTTTGTGTTGGTCCTGGGCCTCCATCATCCCAAACGGCTCTTAGCAGCAGATGTCCAATCCACAACCCAAGTCCCCTCCATTTTTATTTTTTGTGAAAAGGAATTCTCTTGGGCTGCAAATAAAAACATAATTAATATGCATAAGTAACAAGATTTCATTTCAAAATATTTTATTATAATTTCTTCTCTAAAAGAGAGCAAAAAATGTAGGTTACAGGCAGCACATGCCAACTAGAATCAAAAGTCATTTTATTTTATTTTTCTTTATTTTTAGCACCAGGCATTGAACCTGGGGCCTTTGTAGTAGGCTACATCCGCAGCCCATTTTTATTTATTTATTTTTTAAATTTTGAGACAGGATTTCACCAAGTCTACTCCTTAGTCAGGTAGAGCTCAGACTTGTGATCCTCCTGCCGTAGCCTCCCACAGTGCTGGGATTACAGGTGTGTCCCACCATGCCCAGCCAAGGGTCACTTTTTTCACTAACTTGGTTATAGGCTTATTTTTCTTTCAGTTGGGCTCTGTCTTTTTCAGTGTTTTAAAGATCTTGTTCTTTTGTTGTTGTTGTTTTGAGGCACAAACTTGCTCTGTAGTGCAGGCTGGTCCTGAACTCACTGTGTAACCAAGACTGGCCTCAGACTCCCAGAAATAGCAGTCCTCTTGTCTCAGCCTCCCAAATGCTGGGATTACAGGCACGCATCATCTCCCCTGACTGATGTGGTGCTGGTTAGTTGAACCCTGAACCCAGTGCCTTGCACTTGCTAGGCAAGCACTTTAACCATTGGGCTAGGTGCCTAATCTTACCTAGCATTTTTGGTTATTTTTAAAGAGAGGTGTTTTTCTGAATAACCTAGCCTGCTTAATCTCCCAAATATTTTGTGTAAACCAATTCTTTAAAGCCATTTCCTTCCAGAAAACCTCATTTTTGAAACTCACAAGCCAGAAGATATTCCTCTGCATGACATTATTTCTTAACCAAGACACTCCAGCCTGAGTAAGACAAGGGCAACAGGCAGAAGGAAGCAACCCCCTCCTTAATTCATTCACCTTTTGTAAACTGCTTTAACCAGGTACATAGTTAGAGCTTAATAAAGTTGCTGTTTTTTTCTTTTCTCCTTCCTTATTGCCTGTTTGTTTGTTTGTTTTTCTTTTAATACAATACTGCAGATTGAACCCAGGGCCTTTGCACTGAACCATAGCTCCAGCCATTTTAAAAATTATTATTATTTTAAGATATGACTTACTAAATCACTAAGTTGCCCATGCTGCTGTTGGGCCCCTGACTCAGCTTCCAAATGCTAGGATTACACAATTGTACCACCATAGCCAGGTTTATTTCTATATCTAAGTTCTTCTTTAGAAAGCGTTCTCTCAATAACCTTACTCTATTCCATTTTTCACTCTATTTCCTTTGAGTACTTCTATAACCTTATTGATGTTCTGCTGATTTGCTCCAATTGCTTTTTCAAATGAGCACATTTCTTGCTCCCCCAGAATCCTTTCACAGTGCCTAGATCTTCTGGTTCTTTGTTAACTCCAGTATCAGTAAGAATTCTTTCAGCTATAGGGGATTGAAGACTCGATTGAAACTGTATTTTTAAAAAGTGTTCTATTGGTTCATGTAACTAAAAATGCACTAGTAGGTCTTCGGGTACAGTTTGATCCAGGAAGGCAAGAAAGGTCAGAAAGAACTTGTTTTTCATCATTTTGTGGCTCTTTGCTCTCTGGTTTGGCTTCATTCTCAGCCCCAACTCTGCACGTAGCCTCCTGAATCCCCATACTTACATCCTCACAGCTCCAAATCCAGTGGGAACGAGTTCCTGTAATTCTAGCAGAGCCTCAGGATTCACGCCTGTTGAACTACTTCTGCCACTACCTACCTGTGGCCAGAGGCATTTGGGGTGGCTTTGTCTGAAATAGAAGTGCACTTCCTGGGACCAACCCACTGTTGAGCCCTCCCAAAATCACAAGCACTGAGATCAGGGGAATTGTAGATTCCTGAAGGAAAACCTGAATGTTTGCCAAAAGAATGGCAAAGAGATACTGGGTAGAAAAAAAGTACCATCTGTCGGCTGCCATTCCTGATGACTTACAGAGAAAGGCTCAGCAACAGGGCCTGCAGGCCTGACTGAACTGCATTAACAAGTGCTGGCTCTGTCCAGGTTCTCGGGACATTGACACACGTCTGCTTGGTCCAGCAGCACAGTTAGGTCAGTAGCTGACAACTACTCTGGCACAGGGGACCCCATTTGTGATTTATCAGAAATAGATCTCATCCTGGCTGCTCCCTTGGCCTCCTGAAGCTGTTTTTCTCCCTCTGATATAAAAATAACACTTAAACAGGATCTCCTACCCTATGTACCAGACACACCAGGTCTCACGATGGCAGCCAAATTCAACCTGGGGTTAGGGTGCAGGGTCCTTATTACACACCCAATCTGTGAGTGAACCAAGAAGTAGGATTTCAAGAAATAGGACACCATGACCAGAGGCTAAAATCAATCACCCAAGAAGTATACATTACCCAGCTGAGGCCAGTACCTTCTGCTAATATGCCTTGCCAAAGGGGAAGGGTAGGGGCTGTACTGGCAGCAAAAGCAGGTGTGGGAGCTCCAACAGGCAAAAGGGCAGCAGGGCAAGGAAGGGCAAGGCAGGGGCAGGGCAAGGGCAGCTAAGGGCAGGGGCAGGACGGGGCTCTCCATTACTGAGTGGAAAACCAGTATGGTTTCAATGTTGAGCAATGCTGGTGTCTGTCCCCGCCAGGGTTCTACCTCTATCCTTGAGGGCGATTGATGATGACCCGTGCCTGCCTGCCTTCAGCGCACCCTAACTGGAGGCTGAGGGCACTGGAAGCAGGTGGCAAGGTCATAATAATAGTAACCACTTACTGAGCACATATTACATGCCAAGCCTGTGTGCTTCATAAAATTTAGCGGTTAAGTTGTGGGCACTGGAGTCCAGAAACCCTGGCTCCATCACAGTAGCTTGGATGTTTTGATCAAGTTACTTAATCTATTTATGCCTCAATTTTCTCATCTTTACAACTGGAGTAATAAAAATATTTATATCATAGGGTTGCAAGGGACTACATGAGATACTGCACATAATGTGTTTTGCACAGCGTCTGTGTAAACACAAAGGGTCATGGGTTACAGGTGTCACTTCTGGTCCTACACCAGTCCTGCAGTGTAGAGAAAGATGACTGCTATAGCGAAGGTCTAATTTGTCAGTAGCTATAGCAAGACAGACATTTATTTCTTCCTAACGTAAGAGTCTGGAGGTAGGCTAACCAGGATGGGCTAGGGGTGGGGGTGTGTGATCTGATTTGAATGTATCCCCAAAAATTCATGTGTAAGAAACCTATCCCCAGTGTGAAAGTGATGAGAGATGGAACATTTAAGAAGCCTCAGGAGGTGGGGCCTGATCGGGGATGGTGGCCATGGAGGCTTGATCTTGGGGACAGATATAGGGCTCCTCATCCACTCCTCTCTGGCTCTTCCCCTGATCTCTGTTTCCCAGATGCCCCAGTTGAGAAGCTTTGCTCCTCCGAGCCCATCTACCACAATGTTTCCGTCTAGGATCCAGCACACCTGAACTGAAGCCTCGAAGAAGATGAGTAAAAATAAACGTCTCCCCCTTTGTGGTGCACATGCCATGTATTTCATCCCAGCACAGAAGAACTGACCAGCACACTGTATTTCGTCCTTCCCATAGACAACAGTGGAGAAGGAACAGGACAAACTCAATGAAAACTTCCACTTGGGACAGGCAGAGATCAGGAGCATCCAGCGTCCCCTGGGTCTTTGTAATTACCAGATCCAGCTGGACACATCCGGCTGCCCCTGGCTCAGCTCTCTGAGAGGTTCTCCCCTTTCTCCCTCCTGTGTGGTCCCTAGCTCCTCCCCTTGGGAAGTTGTTTTTCATCCATTAGGCATGGTGGCCACATGAGGGAACCTGTCCTTCTCACGGCTTTCCCACCCTCTTCTTACTGCTGTAGATTTGGGGAAGGGCACGGACACCTGAAGAGGAGGATCCAGCCGGGCTCTGCTGACCAGGTGGATGGTTTCTTTGGCTGCACAACATCCTCAGAGCCTTCGTTATTTTATTTATTTACTTAGGTATCAAGCCTACAAAGTCACACTAGGCACACAAAGCTACATCCCCAGGCCATTTTTAATTTTGTTTTTTGGGACAGGGTCTCACTCACTCACTAAGTTGCTGAAGCAGGGCTTGAATTTGTGACCCTGTTGCCTCAGTCTCCCACGGTCCTGGGATTACAGGCCCCTGCCACTGACCTGGCTCTTCTGATTGGTTCTGTGTTCCAGTTAGCCACAGGCAATGATCTCAAGCAAACATCGTTTTTTAATGCTACAATTCCCTGGACTTGGTGTTTTCCTTGTTCTCTGCTCTCCAATAGGTGGCGGCTCTCTGGAGGCCGTCTTGGAGAGTTCTCTTGCATACAGAGGGAACCCACATATTCTCTCTGTACGCTGACCACCTCCTGTCTGCTGAACAGGATGTGCTTGGGAGAGGCTCGGGAGCACGAAGGCTGCCGCTTCCACCACCGGTTCCTGCTGTCGCCTGAGTACATTTCTCCCACAGGCTTCTGCTAGTTGCAGCAAACAGCAGCCAGCGCATACTAACAGTCTGAGAGTTTTCTTTTCTTTTCTTTTCTTTCTTTCTTTCTTTCTTTCTTTCTTTCTTTCTTTTTCTTTTCTTTTTTCTTTTCTTTTTCTTTTTCTTTTTTTTTTTTGAGACAGGGTCTCACTCTGTAGCCCAGTCTGGTCCTGAGCTCACTATGGAGCTCAGGCTGACCTTGGACTCACCGCAATCCTCCTGCCTCAGCTTCCCGAATGCTGGGATTACAAGCACGCACCACCAAGCCCAGTTTATGTGATGCCAGGGAATCAAACTCGGGTACTTAGCACTTGTCTTAGTGCTTGCAAGCGTTTTAACTGCTGAGCCATTCCTCCAACCCCAGTCTGAGTGTTTCTAAGCCATTTTCATGAATTACCGGTCCAGTGGACCATCCATGGTATCGTAGACCTGGAAAGCTCACCCACCAATGCTCATCTCCACCCCCACCCCCTGAGTCACCTTCCCAGGTACACAGCAGGCTGAGCTCCCACCACTGCCTTTTCCTGCACTGTTTCATTTCCATGTCTGACCCTTTAGGGGCTTTTCCTCAGGAAAGACTTCTGTGACCTTATCAGCAAACAATGTAGCCTGTGTTCCATGTGACCATCTCAGAGGGGAGCTGGGCTGGCCAATGAGGCTGGTGCAGCTGTTTCAAGTGCAAATACCGTTCTTCTCTAGTCCAACAGCGGGCTCCCTCATGGCCCAAATCCGCAGCTGGATGTGATGAAAAGTCTGCTTTGGCTTCAGACAGAACTGACTAAAGTTTGTGCTTGGTGGATTACTCACTTTGGAAAAGTGTGGCTTGCTTTCTCTTAGCCTGTTTTCATTAATACAAACTGAGGATAGAAACTGCCAGCTACCTCTTAATTTCTATTTTTTTCTTTTGCTTTCATAATTGAGTCCTTTGAATTTTAGCTGGAATGGCTGCCCATAACAAAGACGTACATTCCCAACCTTCCTTAATGTGAAACAGGGCTTGTGACTAAGTGTGGCCAATGTAATGTAATCGGAAGTGGTGGAAGCAACCTCCTCCAGGTTAGACATTAAAAGAAAAAAGGCATGAGTTTCTTTTCCCATTTTCCCTTCTGCTAATGTGTCGGCAGGAGCTAGAGCAGCTACCAAGATGGATAATGCCGTGAAGGTTTCACAATCACCCTATCAGCTTTAAACTATCTATAGATTTTTTTTTTTTGAAACAGGGTCTTGCTCTATTATCCAGGCAGGTTCCGAACTCACTATGTTGCCTAGGCTGGACTTGAACTCACAGCAATCCTCCTGCCTCACCCTTCCGTGTGCTGGGATTACAGGTGTGAGCCACCATGCCTGGCTTTCTATAAACTATTATTTGAGAGAAAAAGAAACTGTTTTAAGAAATTTTTCAGTTGTGTCTTTGCTACAGCAACTAAACATGTACCCTAACTAATGCAGAATTTGTTGTTTGGAAGGGGTGCTGCTTCAAATCCTAAAATAAGCGGCACAGATTTAAAAGATGGAACGACAGCATGGGAAAATGTTGCACACTGCTACTCTGCTTCAGCAAACCATCGAGAATATCTGTCTTCTGTGATGCCTCGGAAGGAAATCTGACGGTCAATCCACTGTCTGTGATGTCTCCATTAGCTATGCTTTGGAAGGTCCATCACCAAACTAAGAGATTCTGCAGTATCTGAGACACATGTGAGAAGGCGAAGTCCCCTCCCTGCCCTGTTCCCCTTCGCTCTCCCCATAGGTAACCTAGGCTCTGTGAGAGATGGCGAGAAACATGCTCAAGAAATTCAGTCATTCGCGAGGTGGATGGGACACACCAGTAACCCCAGCTACTCAAAAGGCTGAGACCGGTTTAAGGCCAGACTGGGCATTTTAACAAACTCTGTCTCAAAAAAAAAAAAAAAAAAGAAAAAAAAGAAAGAAAGAAAAAGAAAGTTAAGAGTCTTAGGATGTATCTTAATGGTAGAGCATTACTGGGATTAATCTCCAGTACCGAGAAAAAATAAAAAGAAAGACAAATTCAGTAATGTATCACTCGGTGTCCATTCCAGGGCCAGCGGCTGGCAGGGAACAGGCTGGAAGGAGCAGGGAGGGGCATGGAGACGGAGCTGAGCAGCTGGGTCAGCACGCCCAGTTTGGACACTGACTCAGGCCGCAGGAATGCCCAGGAAGGGGGTGGGCGGCCACCAGAGCCAGGCTGGGATCTGGCTGGCACTGAAGGATGTAGGGACAGTATTCACAGAAGGATGGAGTGGGGGTAGGGTGGGGCTCCAGCTTCTGTACACACAGATGTGTCTCCCACCCACAGGTAGAATCCTATTCTCTCTCTGTCTTTTTCTCTGGACAAGCCACCGTGCACCCGGAAGGCGGTCCTCACAGCTCCCCACCTGCCTGAGCCACCCCCTCCATCACCTCCACCTGGGTACCTCTTGATGACTCAGATGTGGGACATCTGGACACACACTGCTGCTGTCCCAGGACCGCCTCACGGTACCCCAGCCTCCACGTTGGCCATGGCTTGTCCTAACTCCAGGGCCCAACTCTAAAGCTGGTACGGGAAGAAAGCTAAGATTCCCTCCCTTGGAGCCTCAAGAAGGTAACAGGCCTGAGGACTGCGAGCCGACTTCTCCAGAGTCCCTGCCCCCGTAAAGCCCCCAGCCGCCTCCCCCAGCCGCCTCCCCCAGTAGGGATCTTCTAGGTTGTCCTCAGAAACACCCAGGAGGCAGCAGAACAGAACCAGCTTTCCCAGGTGCGCCTGCCCGCCCGTTCCCTCCACCTGGCGTCCCCAGCCTAGGGGGCTGGAGCAGCTGAACGGATGGACCCGGCCCACCCTCCCCGCCTCGCGACACCCAATCAGGGAGAAACCGATCCGGGCTGGGCGGCGCGCCGAGGCGGCCCAGAATAGTGCCGCCGCAGCCTGTCGCCCATTTGCCCGCGTGGCTGGGGCTGGCCGCATGGAGCCGGGGCTGGAGCACTCATTGGGCGCGGTACTGTTGTCCCAGGGGGTCGGCACGGGGCGGCTGGGACCTGAGGGTCAGCGTGCAGTGTGTGAGCGTGTGTGTCTGCGTGCTGCTGTGCCTTTGGTCTGCATTTGCTCTGTGCGTGTGAGCATGTGAGTGCGTATATGCAATCTGTGTGTGCGTGTACCGTGTGGTTCCGTGTGTCTACGAGTGGTGAGATATGTGAGTTTCTGTGTGTGTTCACGTTAGTGTATGTGTGTGTCTATGAACATGTATAAGTGTGCGTGTGCAAGCGCACGCACACGCACACAGGCCGGCTCAAAAGGGAAAGGGGAGGACTGGGGTTTGGGAAAGTCTGGTTTTCCTCACTCCTCAGACATCTCTGTCCACAGACCCTGTCATGGAGCAGCCTTGGGGCGCCTGAGCACCCAGGTAGGTAGACTGCCGCCTCTGGCTTAGCCTCTTCTTGAACTTTACTTATCCCTGCGTTTTTGGGACCCCTGCTCCCAACCCCTAGCCAGGCTCCTGTCAGAAGAGGTCCTCTTGCTGCCTCGGCTTCTTTCTCCTTTCTTCATCACGTGTCCCTCGCCTCTTTTCTTTTCGGAAGACTTGGACACCAGTGCTAACTTTACAACTTCCTGTGTAATTGGGGCAAATTGCTTGTCTTCTCTGAATTTGTGGTTCCTCACTAGCAGGCTTGGAGGCATAGGCCTATAAACCCAGCACTCTGGGAGACTAAGTCAGGAGGATCACAAGTTCCAGCCCAGCCTGGGCAATTTAGTGACTTTGCCAGACCCTGTCTTGAAATCAAACCCAAAATAAGGCCTGGGAGAATAGCTCAGTGGTTAAAGCACTTGCCTAGCATGCACAAGACCCTCAGCATCACGTTAAAATTAGCCAGGCATAGTGGTGCTTGCATGTAATTCCAGCACACAGGAGGCTGAGGCAGGAGGATTGTTGTGAGTTGAGGCCAGCCTAGGTTACACTGTGGGCCCAGGACCAGGCTGAACTTCAGAACAAGACACTGTATTTAAAAAAGGGCAGAGGGAGATTGGAGGAATGGCTCAGCAGTTAAAGCACTTGCCCAGCAAGCCCCAAGTCAAGTGCTGAGTACCTGAGTTGGATTTCCCAACACCACATAAGCCAGATATGGTGGTGCATGCCTGTAATCCCAGCACTTGGGAGGAGGATTGCTGTGTGTTCAAGGCCAGCCTGAGCTCCACAGTAAGTTCAGGATAAGCTTGGGCCGAAGAGTGAGACTCTGCCTCAAAAAAAAAAAAAAAAAAAAAAAAAAAAGGGTTGGGGAGAGGGTGTTGAGGAATAGGGCAGTGGTTGGAGTGCTTGCCGAGCAAGCACAAGGCCCTGAGTCTGATTCCCCAGCACCAAATAAATTGGTCATAGTGGCACGCTCCTATAATCCCAGCATTTGGGAGACTGAGGAAGGATTTCTGTGTGAAAAAAAAAAACACTGGGGTGGGGGTTTGGAGGAATAGCACAGTGGCTAAAAAGCACTTGCCTGCAAGTGCAAGACCCTGGGTTTGATTCCCCCACACCACATATACTGGCATGGTGGTACTCACCTGTAATCCCAGCATTTGGGAGACAGAGGCAGGAGGATTGCTGTGTTTAAGGCCACTCTGGCTATATAGTGAGTTCAAGACTACTGTGGACTACGAGACACTGTCTCAAAAAAAGAAAAAAAAAAGCTGGGGTATAGCTCAGAGTGAAGGCCCTGGCTCAATCTCCAATATCAAGAAAGAAAAAAAGAAGAGAAGATAATACTTTCTTCATAAGGCTGCTAAAATATGGAATTAGAAATATGTTGGAGAAAAAGACCTTTGGAAGTCTGTGAATATTATTAATAACATTTTAATTGATTTTCTTGTACCATTTCCTATTAACCAAACAGGCCCTCTTCCCCCTTCCAGAGATGAGCTTCCTAGAGCAAGAAGACAGCTCCTTATGGCCATCACCAGCTGTGAGCCCCAGCTCAAAAAGAATCTACGAGGAATCGGGGGCCAAGACATTGAGCTGGACGAAGCAGGAGACTGTGGAGGAGAGGGAGCCACCGGGTCTGTTGGAGGGTGAGGCCAAGGCCAGTGCTGAGAAGGTGGAAGCCAGGGCAGGGCACGTCCCAGAGGCAGGGCCAGGGCTCTGCCTTGGATCCTTCTGTAGTGTAGAGTCTGACCCAAAGCTCCTGTGGCGGCCTCAGTCTTCCCACATGAGATAAAACACTTGTCTTGCAGAGCCTAGGTCTCAATGTGGCCAACTAGGAGAGAAGGGACAGAGACCCCACTGGGTGTGAGTCCCCAATCCTTGGTTCCTCCCCTGCATGGCATCTGAGATCCCTGACACTGCCGTGGGGTCACTGATACAGCATATCAGAAAGTATTTTGGAAAATGGTGTTACTGTCCTCTCTCTTCTTCTCCCAACAGGTACCCAGTCTGGGCCAGCTGCTGAGTCCACTGGGCTAGAGGCCACATTCCCCAAGGCCACACCCTTGGCCCAAGCTGATCCCTTGGCCAGAGCAGAAATCACACCCCTGGGGTGGGACCTCTCCGCTGACTGTGCAGCCTCAGCTGTGGACTCCAACACGAATGATCTGGAGCTACCCACGGAGTTCCCAGCCACCGATGCCTGGGGCTGTGAACTTGAAGGCATAAGGGAAGACAAGCCAGCCTCATGCCCATCCCCACATGCCCCGTTCCTCAGCCTGGGATGGGATGATGAGCTGCAGAAACCAGGGGCCCAGGTCTACATGCATTTCATGCAGGAGCACACCTGCTATGATGCCATGGCAACCAGCTCCAAGCTAGTCATCTTTGACACTATGTTAGAGGTGAGACTCTGGCTCTGCAGCCAGCACTCACACCTCCAGGATGCCCTACCAAGCCCTGTCTCTCTGAAGGTCCCCTTACGGGATCCCCTCTTAGCACCATGGAGACCAGTGGGAAGAGGGAGGGATTCTATTCCCTGTGAAAATGAGCTAATTTTGTCATCACAGCTCTGTTGCTTAGTATCTATAAGACATCAAGTTGATCACTTTCCCCCATTTCTCTAAAATGGGGACCAGAATACCTGCTTTGCCCTATGGGTTTCAGAGGAATCTTAGAACAACCCAGAACAAAGTGAGAGTGATTTGTAAACTGCAAAGCCCATGTAAGACATTGCAAAGCCACTCAGGACAAAGACTAGGGAACTCTTGGTAATAGAAGACTATGCTGAGCTGCTTGCTACCTTCTCTGCCATCAGGATGAGCTACCAAATGCCTGCACCTCGACTCTTATCATTGTCACAGTACAACACATGGCATCTACCCAAAGCTTAGCTGTGTGTCATCTACACTAAGCAATTTGATTCTACTCTTTCATGAACAAATATATTTATTTTGGCAGCTTTGTATAGATTTTAATGGGTATTAGAAAACCAGCACACATAGAAGCATTGCTTAGGCTCAAAATGAGTCAATTCAAAATGTATTTACAGGGAAAATCTTGTAATCATGCAAATACTACACAAATAATTATATCTTAGTACTTAGAATGGCAGAAATTATATCTGTACATGTGATATCCAAGTTGCAAAGACTGAATTAGTTTCTTACACTGATGTGTTTGATGAGAGTCCCTCAGTTCCTCTGGCTATAAGCAGCCTTATCTGTGTGGCACATGTGCCCAGCAGTGATCATGTCCTGTATGTGCCATGACATGGGAAAGACAGGTATGCTTATGTCAAGGAGGACCTGAGAGAAGGTCCCCAAGGAAGGGCTCTGGTGGGACAGCAAGCAGACAGGAGAATGCCTGTTGAGGGGCAGTGAAGGAGGAAAAGGGGACCTCTTGGCACTCATCCGGAGACTGTTCTTTCCTGCCCTTCAGATCAAGAAGGCCTTCTTTGCCCTGGTGGCCAATGGTGTTCGAGCAGCCCCTCTATGGGACAGCAAGAAGCAGAGCTTTGTGGGTGAGGAGAGGTGGGGAAGATGGGTGGTAGGAGCAGCATGGTGGGGAAACCTCACACAGTGGCATGGCAGGGCCTGTAGCCCAAAGCCTGCAGCCAGCCCTCTCCCCATGCCTCTCCCACTCTGCAGGGATGCTGACCATCACAGACTTCATCCTTGTGCTGCATCGGTACTACAGATCCCCCCTGGTGAGGAGTGGGGTGGGGCTCCTAGGGTGTCAATATGGGCAGGGGGAGTGTAAGGGTATCTTTGGAGAGCCTGGTTCCTGCAGGGCCCACATCTGACTCCCAGAGACCTGTCAATGCCCTTTAGGTCCAGATCTATGAGATTGAACAACATAAGATTGAGACCTGGAGGGGTGAGTGGAGAGAGGGTCTTTGGGGTTGTGGGTGGGGCCCAGGGCCTTGGGGGTGGGCTGAAAAGCAAGGCGATGGGAAGCCTCCAGTTCTTGTGGGAAAGGAAGCGGTGTAGTGTGGTGGTGGCAGCTCCCTTGGCCTGATTTCAACTTTTTCTGCAGAGATCTACCTTCAAGGCTGTTTCAAACCTCTGGTCTCCATATCTCCCAATGACAGGTGAGCACCCGCCTTCCCCCCTCCCCCACTTCTTCTTGCACGGTCCCTTTCCACCACCTCACGGATCCCTTAACTCCCGCCCCATCCTGCGAAGCAGACAGAGGGGCCAGCCTCCTTGGCGTCTCGTCCTCCTCCTTGGGCGCTTGGGTAGAGACGGTCTCTCCGCAGGCTGTCCCCAGGCTCACTGCTGTCCCCTCTTCAGCCTGTTCGACGCCGTCTACACCCTCATCAAGAACCGGATCCATCGCTTACCAGTCCTGGACCCGGTGTCCGGCACTGTTCTCTACATCCTCACACACAAGCGGCTGCTGAAGTTCCTGCACATCTTTGTGAGCCTGGGCCAGCGGGAAGGACAGGACAGCCATGGGCCATCACAGGGGCATCTCCGAGCTTTGGGATGAGGGAGGGAGGAGCCAGGAGCCCCCTGGAAGCTGCTGGACTTCTGATCACCACTCTGCCCCCCGCCCCTCAACCAGGGAGCCCTGCTGCCCCGGCCCTCCTTCCTTGGCCGCACTATCCAAGATTTGGGCATCGGCACATTCCGCGACCTGGCTGTGGTGCTGGAAACGGCTCCTGTCCTCACCGCACTAGACATCTTCGTGGACCGGCGAGTGTCTGCGCTGCCTGTGGTCAATGAATCTGGTACCTGCACCAGGGCAAGCGTGTGCGGAAGGAGGGCCCGGTAGGGAGGGCAGGGGGGATTGGGAGCGGCTGGGCGTGACCTCCTGGGGCATCAGCTTGCTGGCCCAGGGTGGAGGGTTGGAAGTCTGTTCCCTCGGTGAGTCTTGAGCCCATTGCTTTAGCCTGTGCTCTGAAATGGGAATCTGAGCAGCATTCACCCTCTTGACTTCACAGCAGGATTTACAAGATTAGGCGCAATAAAATGAGCATAGTGAGAGGGGACAGCTGGAGATCGGGTTTGTTGTTTTAGTTCATCCCAAAACGGGCCATGGGATCTTGGCCCCAAGCCAGGCTTGGATTTCCTGCTCCGGAAAGCATCAGTGGGACAGCAGGGATCTTTCTTTGGTTGGACTGTGGTTGTAAAAAATTTTTAAATTAAATTCACCATAATAAGCTAGATATCAAGGTGCTTTTTTTTTTTGACGAGGTCTCACTCTCTAGTCCAGGCTGGTCCTGAGCTTCCTATGGCCAGGCTAGCCTTGAACCTGTGGCGGTCCTCCTGCCTCAGCCTCACAAGCATGCAACACCATACCCATCTAATTTTTATGTGATGCTAGAGAATCAAACCCAGGGCTTTGAACATGATAGGCAAGTGTCTAACCACTAAGCTAGCCCTATTTTTGTTTTTGAAGTACTGAAGATTGAGCACAGGGAGCACTAAGCTATATCATCACCCCTTTTTCTTTGATATAAAATCTCACTAAGTTGCTAAATTACACAGGCTAGGCTCTACCGCACAACCCTCCTGTTTCAGCCACCCAGAATGCAGGGATTACAGGCCGGCACCTCTGTGCCTGGCTGATCACGAAAAACTTCAAATGAGTAAAAATGATAGAAAAATTGTGTAATGAAGCCCATATATCTATTGCCTGGGCTATTATTAACATTACTATTATCAGTTTATCTTTTTTTCTGAAGTAATTTAAGTTACAGATGTCATTCTTCTCACCCCAACCATATTAGTATCTCTTCAAAAATAAGCATACTTTTCTATACCACCTAGCAAAGCTATGAATAATATATTGTCATCTAGTTTCCAGTCATTTTTCTCAATTCTCCATTTCATCTTCTTTTTCTTTTTACAGCTGATTTGTTCAAACCAGGACCCCAGCAAAGCCTAGAGTTTGCACTTCTCTTTTGTCCCTTAAGTCTTGTTAAATCCAGAACTGTTCCTTTCTCATCATTTCCATGACACAGTGAGTTTAAAAGCCTGGGTCAACTGTTCTATAGAATATCATATCTTCAGACTTGTCCCTTGCTTCCTGTAGGTAACCTTTACTCTGTTCATTTGTTTCTGACTCCTTTAAGTCAGAAATGAGACCTAAAGGCTAAGTGAGACAAGGCTACACATTTGAGGCTAGGCTGTGTCATAGGTGATGACGTGTTCTCCTGTAGCATCTCATCAAGAGCCACAAAGGCAGGCTATCTTCCTCCCTGAGAAGCTAGGGTGATTTGTGACTCAGGTAGGGGCAGCCTGATGCCTCACTACAAAGCCAGCAGCCTGGGGGAAGGCCAAAGTGTTCATGTCAAAAGTCTGTTCTAGGCCTTTTGCATGACATCCTCGTTCTGATGTGGATCTCTGCCTCGTCTTTCTCCTCCTGCCCTCTGCAGGTCAGGTTGTGGGACTCTACTCCCGCTTCGATGTGATTGTAAGTGTCTGTGGGGACTGGGGTGGCTACAAGGAGGCTGCAGTGTGAGAATCAAGGGGGGGAATCTGTGGACACACAAGTGTGTTGAGGGTGCTGTCTGTGGGACTGGAGCTTGGGCAAAGGGGTAACTCAAAGCTCTCCTCTTCTTGCCCCAGCATCTAGCTGCCCAGAAAACCTACAATCACCTAGACATGAGTGTGGGAGAAGCCCTGAGGCAGAGAACATTGTGTCTGGAGGGAGTCCTTTCCTGCCAGCCCCATGAGACCTTGGGGGAAGTCATTGACAGGATTGCTCAGGAACAGGTACCCTGTGTCTCTCTGGGCACATTCTCAGTATAGATGACCCAGTTCTTCCACACAAAGCTCCAGTCATCCCTGTATTTCGGGTACCTTGCCTGCTTTCCCCTTTCCTGATCAACTCTTGGCAGCCACGTTGGTATGTATGTACCAGGTCCTGTCGTGAGGCCCTTGTGCCAAGGACCCTAGCTGGTCAAGTGGCCGGCCAATTGCCAGCTTTTCTAAGAAGACACTTTCTTGATCCCCAGCTGTGTCGAACTATTCCCTCTGCTTCTTGGGCCAGCATGTTTGCTGCCATAGCCTGGAGGTTGTCTCTCACTGAATATTCCTGACCCACAGGTGCACCGGCTGGTGTTAGTGGATGAAACCCAACACCTCTTGGGCGTGGTCTCCCTCTCTGACATCCTGCAGGCACTGGTGCTCAGTCCTGCTGGCATCGATGCACTCAGTGCCTGAAACACCCGAGCCCTTACTCCCAAGCCACCTTCCACACCCAGAAGACAATGAACGGAGCCAGGGACCCGGCCCTCATCTGCCCCCATCCCCATTTGCCAGTACAGCTCTGGCTCAGGTAGGCTCTGCCCTGGGCTATTGGATCAAGTCCTCATCCTTCAGGGCTCGCAGATCTCAGACTGGGGCACCATAAAGGGTGGCAGTGATCCTGCTCATAGCTGAGCAATCCTATGAGAGCAAGAAATATAAAGACTCACAGGCCACCATTGTGTCCCTTTCCCAGCTGAGGTCACAGAGGCCTTCTCGGAGGGGTGGGCCTGGGCGAAAGCGGCTCTTGGAAGATTTAGCTGCTCTGTCACCATTTAGTTTCCACATGCTGGGAATCGCATAGAGGGAGGGGAAGCAAGCTCTGTTGAATGAAACCTCCATCTTCAGTGAGAACTAAGACTTAAACATGGGGGCTTCCACCTAGTGCTCATCTCAGTGAACCTGTCACCATCTCAGGCTCTAGTAGCATGTTTGCTAGGGGTTTGCAGAAGGACAGGGGCACAAAGTCCACCCAGTTGGCAGTGCATGACAAGACCCCCGTCTTAGTTACTTATTTGTTGCTTGGACAAAATGCCCGACATCCACAACGTAAGGAGGGAAAGATTTATTTTAGTTCAGTTTCAGAAAGTCTCACACAGTCCTTTCATGGCACCTGGCAGCGATGGACGCACACGGCAGAGGCTGGAAAGCTGCGCACAGCATGGTAGACAGAAATCAGGCGAAATGCGGTGGCAGTCCCTCTCTGGAGACCTAGGCAAAGGCCAGCGCTTTCCCAGGAAGAAGCTGTTTCTTCTTCCTTCCCTTACTTAGTCTAAGCTGCTAGTTGTGTCCCCTACACCCAGGGTGGGTGCCCTTCCTCACTTTCTGGCCCACAAGTCAATAACACAAACCTGAAAGCTCTGCCCAGGGCAACCCCATCCCAACAAGGTGGTACAATCCTTCAAGGTCAAACTCCAAGCACCTTCCATCCAGGTCCTACCTCCCAATAACATGTGGTTCCACAGTTATCCCACTACACCCAAATAAACGAGGCTTTGGGGGGACACTCTAGATCCAAACCGTAGTATTCCCTTATTGAGAACCCTATTTGGTTACTCTATTTTCTTCTCTTTCATCACAGGCTTCTCCAGCCCTCCTTAATCGTCCTTGCCCTGACTAGACTCCCAGAAGCCCTCAGGCATGCCCAGTCTACCATAGGATGATGAGATGAAGAACAGCCAACTGAAGCCTGGGGGCGCCTGACCCAGAGGCACTGAGATCACCCCAGGGCGACCTGTGCTCCATATCCACTTGCATCTTTTTTCCCCACCTGGGTTAGGCTGGCCCCAGGGGCAGCGAGCCCACAGTCCATGGGCGTAGTCAGGAGCTCTGGGTTCCTCAGCTTCCGGCCTGTGGTCAGCTCATCTATCACAGTGCTTCCCCACAACTTTGCCACTGCCCTCCTTCTCTCCTGGCACGGTCATCTCATGGCTCCTGGAGCCACCATGGAGCACCAGTTATTTCCAGAACTGCCTGTTGGAGTGGGCTTCTACCTCCATTGCCGTCCAGAAAACTCCTTAGCTTTCACTAGTGAACAGAGTTGTCAGTCCCTAGTGACAATGTCTTGTGTTTGGAACCCCAAGAATAAGTGGTCAACAAAGCAAAAACTAGAATAAGCCACGAACTTAGATTTTACAGGTTTCATTCAAAATGCTGAACTTGTGACCAGATCCTTGTGTTTTCTGAACCCCGAGGCAGGGAGAAAAGCCTGCTCTTGACAAAAGGAGCAAGTGACATCTCTTTTGCACATAGAATGTCATTGCAATGACTCTTTAATCTTTTTTTAATAACAAAGTTATGAGGGAAGCATTTATGAATTTCTTATATGGTAGGTAAAACCCAGTCTCCAAACCCTAATCTGCAAGAAACAACTTTATTTTTCTAACATTGAATGAAATGTCTATTGTGAACGCCATTTCACAAGATGGTGGAAATTATCCTAGTTGATCTGTAGCCTTTTCCTCAGCTTTACCTGGGGCTTAGCTTGGGGGGACGGGGAGATGCTTTAAGTCAGGGGTCCCCAGACCCTGGGCCATAGACCGGGAAGGAGCAGGAAGAACTGGGCCACCAAGACAGCAGAACAGAGAGCAGGAGGCAAGCACAGAGGGAAGCTACACCTTCTGTCAGCAGCTCCTGTTAGGTTCTGATCCCCCCACTGATCTGATGGGAGGCCCAGGCCCCGCACCCTGCTGTTGCTGCCTGCCCATTTCAAAGCTGTCCTCCAATAACCTACTGCTTAACCCACCGCCTCCCCCATCCTTGGGAGAAAGGTCTTGAGCTAGTCCCAGGTGGTTAGAGATCACTGCTTTAAGTAATGTAACTTTGTTCCTCAGGCGTCAGCATCCATCCATGCCAGCACCTGCTGAAACGTCCCTATCCCGGTCTGGTTGTCAGTCAGTCCGTCACTGGTGTGCACAGTCACTGCTGCGCACTCCCTCCCTCCCAGAGCCTCTTAGGGTTGCCTGAGCTTTGGGCACACAGCTCATCCTGCTCCTGGCTCCGTACCGCTGAGCTTCAGGAAGCTCCATGAGGCTCTTCCAGGCCCACAACTTGTTCTACTCTGTGCCATAATGTTTTCATGGGATCTACTCAGGAACATAGGCCCAGGGCTCTTCTACCTGTAACACCTCAAACCTAAATAGAATATTTGTTATGCATAATTATTATCTTCTTGTTGGCAGACAATGGGGATTGAACAAAAGGCCTTAGCCCTGGCCGAATCCCCAGCACCAACCCCCACGTACACCTTATCTTAATATTTGATTTTGAGGCAGAATCTCACTAAATTGCCAAGTTGGTTGGCTGCACTTGACCTTGCTCTTCTCTAACCTATGCCTCTCAAAGTGCTGGGATTACAGGCTTGTGCCACTGGGTCCTGCCATCTTTACACTCAGCTCTCTTATTAGGATCCTTTTTCTCAGGGATCTAGAAGTACACACAGTCTGTTCCCAGCCCACCCTGGCTATGGAATCCTTACCCGTGGGGAGAGGGGGGCTTTGCTGTCTGATTCATCACATATCCTTCCAAGTTTGTGGTATGTATCCTGTGTCCTGATTTCCTGCCACCCAACTTGAAGATCAAGCTTTTGAGATTCACAAGCCAAGACGGCTTTGGCACCTGGCCCCCTTGGCAACGGGCATTGCAAGTCCAGCTGTCTACTGTGGAAGGGTAGGTTACTATTTCTAAAACGTGACCCTCCCTCCATCACCTCTCAGAGCTTCAGAGTCACACACTTGTGCTTGATCTGTCACGCAGTTCGTGAAGGTATTTTCTCAGTACACACTTTGCCAAAGTCCAAGGGTCAGTGTCAGCTCCACTCCGGCGCTGCCCATGAAAATCCCTGGTTTGGGGCTCAAGGAAGGAGACAAGATGAGGCTAATCATGGGTCTGGGCTGAGGGAGGATTTCTTAAGTGACAATGTCCTTAGGGAGCCTGGGACAGGCTGCCTCCGACATAGCTGGCTTTGGGAAATAGGTCAGTCCCTTGGGGTTGTGCCTCTGGGAAAAGCAAGGCCAAGAACAGCACCGAGTCCTCTTGTATCCTCCTGATCCCACATCACGAGGACCAGTGGATCTCTCCTTGGGCCCTTTTATAAGGCAGCTTCAGACCTGTCCCCCAAGCCCAGCCTCCAGCTCCAGGTCCTATTCTTTAGCCTTCCTGGCTGTCAGAAAAAAGGCACAGAGTTGCTACCAGAGTTTTAACTGCTTCCACCCTTGCACAGAATAAGAGTATCCTCGTGTTCCCGTTACTGAGCCAGGTGCTGGGCTGGCTTAACCGGCAACATTGCCTTTGCGCTCCTGCTCCCCCCTGGATCCTGGAAGCCTCTGAGTTTGTGTCCTCCGCCCAGGCTCCCGAGGTTCTGCTTGCTTTCCTCTATCTCTCCTCACAACTCTGCCACTGGCTCTCAGCTCTGCATGGACTTCTGGATTGCCAAGAAAGCCTTCTCAAATGCAGAACCAGTGGCCTTATTCCTAGAGACACTCATTTCCCGGTCTGGGAGGGAGTCTGGACACTTTATATTCTGTTAAAATTGGAGATTTACAATTACTAACACATCACGGGTGTGTGACTGTGCTGAGAAATATGAAGGATGCCTTGTTCTAATAGTAAAATCCCTTGTCATATGACTGGGCCTATTGATTATTTATGACTAAAGTTTACAAGCCACACTGGTTAAAAGTAGCAGCATAATATAGAAGATGTGCTTTATTAGCATCCTCAAAATTCTCCCGTCCCCCACCCCTGCCCCAATATCTTCAAATACAGAAGTATTTGGTATAAAATTATACACATCTATTCCATGATGATGGTTGCCAATGTTTTCAATGAACCTACATAATTAAAACTGGAGTCATAAATAATGACCTGGGGACACAGCTCAGTGGTTAGGGTGTTTCCCTTGCATGGTCAAGGTCCTGGGTTCAATTCCCCAGCATCACATAAAAAATAAGCCAAGCGTGGTGGTACACGCTTGTAATCCTAGCACTCGGGAGACTGAGGCAGGAGGATACTATGAGTTCGAGGCCAGCTTGGGCTACATAATGAATTTAAGACAAGCCTGGACTACAGAGTAAGATCCTGTCTCTAAATAAATCAATATTGGTAAATAAATAAGTATTTGAAAAATAAACTAACTTAGCCAATATACCTTCAGACCTAAAATATCTATAGAACATAAACATGTAGAAAACACTGATGCCATGTCTATTTTTGTTAATAAGAGTGCTGCTTGTTCAAGAAGACAGGCTGTTTTCTTAAAATCATACTCAAAAATATCAATCTGAATTTGACCCACAAAGTCCAATTGGATGTACTATGAATAATATGATCTGTGTTCTTTTCAGCTAAAAATGTTTCTGCTGCATGGAATCGATGTCCACATTTCTTAAATTATCCTACACCTGCTCTTGTTCCTGCCTGATAGACAAAGATCAGGTAGGCCTGTAGGGAGCCTCACTGTGGCTCCGTCCAGTGACTCTGGGGGACTTCTAGACACTCAGGCCCCAGGAGTGTGCCCCACAGTAGACCACAGATGAGTTTTGTACTAACCCTCAAACAGGGACGCTGCTTCTCGTCCTGCAGACAGAAAGTTGTAAGGGAGGGAACACATCATCCTGGAGCTCTTATGTGTGTTCAAATGGATTGCTGTCAGAGAAAGCGAGCTTTCATCTGTAGTGATGTTTTATCCAGGCATTGTGATAGAATATACACAGGCAGAGATCATTTTCAACTCTCCAAGATAAGTAGAGAATTTCAGGTGTATTTATTATTTTTCTGCTAGGTATATTACTTACGAATAGCAATCTTTAAAAAAATGAAACGAGTGTGACTGGGGGTGTAGCTCAGAAGTTAAAACACTTGCCTAGCACCAAGTAAGCTGGGTATGGTAGCACACTACTGTAATCCCAGGACTCTGGAGGCTGAGACGGGAAGACTGCTATGAGTTTGAGGCCGACCTGGGCTACAGAGTGAGTTTAGGACCAGCCTGGACTATTGAGCAAGACCCTGTCTCCAAAATAAGTAAGGAAGTAAGTAAACAAACAAACAAACTAGAACTTTTGAGTTTAGTATAAAGAGAAAGCTCTCTGTCCATGCTGGGTTTTGTTTTTTGCTGCTTTTTGCTTTCACCACTGCTGTGTCTCTGGGGTTTCTGGTACAGGGTCTTGGGCGAAGGTTTCACCTTGATGTTATTAGCTCCTCGGCTCTTCTAGCTTGCATTCTGCACTTACTATGGTTTGGGTCTGGAATGCCCCTCAAGGCTGGTGTTAAAAGCTTAAGCTCCAGCTTGGCAGCTGTGGGAGGTGGTTGAATTTTTAAGAGATGGTGCCTAGCAGGAGGTATTTAGGTCACTGGGACATGTCCTGAAAGGAGCTGGAGGATTTCACCTTTTCCTCTCTCTCTCTCTCTCTCTCTCTCTCTCTCTCTCTCTCGCTCTGCTGCCCAGCCACCATGAGATGGACACTTTTCTTCACTTTGCCATCCACCATGATGTCCTGCTTTGCCCTGGGTTCTACCTCTCTGATGCTGATGCACTTGAGAGATTAGGAAGGTAGAACTTAGGCAGGGTGTGCGTCTTTCTGCTGTCAGGGACAGTCTGGAGGCATCAGCAGAAGCCAGGCACTGCTGACTTCAAGGGTACTGAGAGGCAAGGTGGGTCCCCCTCCCCCCTTTTTTGAGACAGGGTCTTGCTCTGTAGCCAAGGCTGGTCCTGAACTCACTATGAAGCCCAGGCTGGCCTTGGACTCACGGCAATCCTCCTGTCTCAGCCTCCTGAGAGCTGGGATTACAGGTGCGCGCCATCACGCTTGGCTTATGTGGTGCTCGGGAATCAAACTTGGGTACTTAGTGCTTGTCTTAGTGCTTACTACACAAGCGCTTTAACCGCTGAGCCATTTCTCTAGCCCCACTTTTTTTTTTAAAACCAAGGTTATAGGAGTAGCTCTAGAATTTGACTCTTACCCCCCTGAATGTGGCCAACAGGATGACCAGCTCCTTAAGCAAGTCAGTGGCACCCAGCCTGGCCTAGATCCTCTCTTCCAGTAAACCTCGTGGCAGCCCATTGCTTCTCTCTCCATACTTTCTCTTCAAAGAGAGTTGCTTTTATTATTTACTCCTGAGATAAGGTCTTGCTGTGTGGCCCAACCTGGTCCCTATCTCCTGGGCTGAAGAGATTCTCCTGCCTCAGCTTCCTACATAGCTTGGGCTCCACAAATGCACCATTGCTCATGGCTGGTGGCTTCTACTATCTGCAATGTTATTCTCAGGTGTCTGGAATCACTCTGCTGCTACTGCGTGGGTGGAGCCCAGCTAGCGGGCAGCTAAGGCCCCTGGGAAAGACCTAGTGAAGAGTGTGGTTCTCTCTGGCTCCAAGAAGGAAGTCAGTAGGCCCTCCCACCGTGATTCCGAGGTGCAGAAACAGTGTTCCCCAAGCACAGAAAAGTGTTCAGATGCTGGTTGGTCAAAAAGAATGATAAAGAGCCCATCATTAGTAGAAGTCCTTTTATTTTGTGTCATGCCCAACCCCAGCAATGTGGTAAGGGATGGCCTTTATCTGAGCAAGAGCTGCTTAAATGACAACCATGACCAAACCCCAGATGCTGTGCAAAGGGCACTGAGTTTCTCTATGCTGTCTGGTCTTCCCACCCTCCTCAGTGGACAGGGACCACCGAGCCAGGGCTGGAGTCTCTGGAACAAAGGCCAGAGCCCAGCTCAGCACTGTCTCTGAAGGAAGCGCAGGCCCACCTTGTGGCTGGGAACCAGCACAACGCGGGCCAAAATCTTCACGTCCTCCATCTCAGGTGCCAGGACCACCCTGTAGCGCTGCATTAACTGGCAGGGACAGAGCACACGAGACCGCTGGGTTCTTGTCCTCCATCCACTGCCCCTTCTCTGCACACTGCTACGCGGAAGCTCCTTGCCTCTCCTCCCCACCAGTCCCTTCCCCCCCTCTGACCCCCACGTCCTCCCACCTGTCCCTACTCACTCTCGTCAGCAGCAACTGCATCTCCAGCTCTGCAATCCTGCGGCCCAGACAGGACCGCACCCCATAGCCAAAGGGCACGGAGCCAAATGGGTGCTGGACCCCGGGAATCTCAGCTTTGCAATTCCTCAGCCAGCGGTCAGGCTGGAAGCTGTCAGGTTCAGGGAAGGTGCTGGGGTCCCGGGACACCACAAAGTGGCACAAAACAAACTGGGTCTACAGAGGAAGAACAGGCAGCGTGAATTCAACAGCATAGGGCTGTGGGCACTGCTCGGCACTCAGACCCTCCAGCCCTACTCACGTTCTTGGGGAAGAGGAAGCCATCAATTTCAACTTCCTTTTCTGTGATAATCCGGGAGTTTATGGGGACCACAGGGTAGAGGCTACAGGGAAAAGAAAGTCTAGAGTCTGCCTCTGGGTCCAAGAGGAGGCACGGTGCCCAGTTCTTCCGTACTTCTCTGGTGCCCAGTCCCTCTTCCCATCACCCTTGTTCTCACCTCTAGCTCCCTCCCCCCACAGCAGCTCCCACTTCCCACTCTTGTCTCTGATTCCTCCCTCATACACAGACTGTGCTCACGGAATTACATCCTACCGCAATGTCTCCTTTATCACGGCTTTGAGCAGGGGCATGTGGGCTAAGTCTTTATGCTTGGGCACCTGCCCCAGAGGCACCACACCCACCACTTCCTTGTGCAAGGCCTCCTGGATCTCTGGGTCCTTTGAAAGGTGGTACAAGGCCCACGTCAGTGTATTGGATGTCTAGGAGAGAGAACAGGAGATGAAATAAAGAGAAAGTTCTAGGAAAAAGCCAGCCAAGTGGTGGGAGGGTGTACGAGTAAGTGTATGCAAAGTGTGGGAGAATATGGCAGAAAAAAAGATGTGGGTCCACGGTGACCTCCATGCTAAAGGGCTGAGGACTCATCGACAGAGTCACAGCTCAACAACAGAAGAGGAGATTGCAAAGAGAAGACTCCCATATAATAAGAGGGCCAGAGAGACAGGAAGTGCTCAAGGACAAGCCCCCAACTATCCACTTCAATCGCAGAAGAGAAAGTGGGAAGAGCTGGGAATGAAATTCCCCAATTGTGAAATGGTGGCGGGACCAGGAGGTGATGGTGGAATTCCCTTTCACAAAAGGATCAGCCCTCGTAGGGTAGCTGTGGCACAGGCCTGTAATTCCAGCACTCTGGGAGGCTGAAACAGGAGGATCACAAGTTTGAGTCCAGCCTGGGTTCAATCCCCAGTATAGCAGTGGGAGGGACTCACTTCAGCAGAGCTGAAAGCTGTCTTTTTAAATTTTTTTTTTTTCCTTTTAGCATTGTCTGGGTTACAGAAAGAGAAGATGTGTGGAGGGGCAAAGGTAAAGACCAGGCAGGGATAACAGTGGATTGGCTCAGATGGGAGCCGAGACCCTCAGTCTCCTCACTGGCCCACTCACGTACTGTGTCCACCCCAGCCAGGAGCAGCTCAGGCAGGCTGCCGGTGGCCTCACTAGAACTGAGCAGCCCGCTGGACAGTAGGAAGTGCAAGTAACCAGATATCTGGACCCCATCTGGCCCCAGTGCCTGAAGCTGGGCCTCCACCTCCTTGAGTTTCTGATCGATCAGCTTCTTCCCTGCAGAGGCAATGGAGAACAGGGGAGGATGAGGTCAAGCCTCTCTGATGGCTTGAGGGAAAAGATCCTGGAGATTCCCAGCCCGGGTGCTGCCCCAGCTTCCTCCCCCAACTCCTGCCTGGGACCCCTCACCAAAGTAGAAGATGGTGTCCCAGCCATCCAGGTATCGCTTCCAGTAGGGCAACAGGGGACGGGTCCATTTGGGGAGGAAGGTGGCATAGACTGAGTTCTGGAACATTTGCCCAACAGATCTGATGAAGGTTGAAGTTTCCTCAGGGATAGAAGTCTCCAGGCAACCAATCCGCTTCTCAAACAGGATGTAGCAAATAGCTGGAAAGTGCAGAGACCATCACAGGAGGCAGAGACAGGGAGCACGGACTTGAGGGCAGCCCTGCCCCCCCCCCCCCCCCCGGGGCCCTCTCCCAGCAAAGTCACCTTCCAAGGCAAAGTGGTAGAAGAGGTTAGCCACGTCTGGCACCTGATCACCAGAGGCACTCTCTGCCTGAATCTGGTCCAGTCGAGTCACAAAGTCACCAACCACCTCGTTCAATGCATCAGTATAGAGTGCAGCCTCCGCTGGTTTCAGCATCCGCTTGCTCAGAGCCTGACGCAGCTGGTACCAGTCATGTCCTTCCCTGTGGGACATAGAGGGGCAACACAAATGCAAGCCTCTGAAGGGGCTCAAATTAAGTGGTCTCTTCCCACCCCAAGGCCCCCACTTTTAGATTTTGCTTTTAGAATCATGCAATCACCAAGCTCTAAGTAATACCGACTCTTAGAACCACAAAAGTTCAGACTCTCACTTCAGCACAGTGGATGTGGCTGAGGTGGGCACCTAGTACCGGCATGTCTAGAATCAAATCACAGGTCTGATGATAAGTAGTTGAGTGGTCTTAGGCAGGTGACCTAGCTCTAGTGTGTTTCAGGTTTCCCACCTGTAAGTTGGAGATAATGGGAATGCCTATCTTATGGGGTTGCTCAGCTATTAGATTGGTGCTTGGCACAGGGTGAGGTTTTTTTTTTTTTTTTTTAGATGGAGCCTCATTTTGTAGTCCTGGCGGGTCCTGAGCTCACTATGTAGCCAACATCTCCTGGAACTCCTTCTCTAGTCTCCCAAGCACTGGGATTATTGGGGTCCACCACCATGCCTGATTGGTGAGTTCTTAAGGAATGTGGACTACGAGAATCTCAGAATTATACAAATCTGTGGAATGAAAGGAAGCTGCAGTTTTCTACTCTCTGTGGGAAAGGGTTTCTGTGAGAAAGTAGAGTTTTGGGGCTCTCCAAGTTCTGAGCGAATGTTCTGCTTGGCTCAGTAAGGGACAGAGAGATTGAGGCCCCAAGCTCTTGTGCCTAACCCATGCAGTATGTAGCTAGGCAGGGGTGTGCAGAGGAGTGGGGATATGCTTTCCACAGGGGGGTTACTTTTGGGGGACTGTCCCAACCTCAGCTATGCCCCAAACCTACTCCCTTTTCGCAGCAAGCTGGGTACACTTCCATTTTTTTTTAAAGCTGCAGAGTAGTGAACACAGCGTGGTCCAATTTTAAGAAAGAAAACTTTATCCTTCTGCAAGTACCCTTACGAGCTTCTAGATGAAGGACAGATGAATACACAAAGCATGGTTAGTTCTGATTGCTTAGGAGAATGGTATGGGACTCGACGGGGGGGGGGGGGGGGGACTTGGTATTTTATTACCGAAAATTTTATAATCAATATTACTACTGAGTTTTTTAAAAACCAAAGAAGATTTGGAAAGTAAAATAACTTATCTTGAAAAATTCTTTATTTAAATGAGCCTCAACCTCCCACCCCTCCTCGCCCCCAGGAGCTCATTCATTGTGTTGGTGGGGAGGCTGCAAAGGAGATCAACGGAAAGTGTCCCTGAAAAAACAGGAAAACCGAGATGGACCTGTTCGTTGGAACGTTGGGTTGTGGGTGCTTTTCAAAGAGGAAAACTATCTGCAGCCAGAATCAGATTTGTAGGGCTTGAAGAAAACCACCCAGAGTTGCTGAATCATCTCCTGGGGTGGGGCACAGTGGTCCATAACATGAGATTTCAAGAAACAAAAATTTTTTTTAGATAAGCTCTCACAATGTATTCCAGGTTAGCCTTGAGCTCATTATGTCGCCCTGGAGGCCTTCAAACTCCAATTCTCTTGCTTCAGTCCCCCAAAGTGCTGGAATTACAGTGGTGTACCACCATACTGGCAGCAAAACTGCTTTTGAATGCATACAAGAGATGTAATATATTTGAAAAACTGGATTTAGAATTTTAAAAAATCACAAAGAAATTCACACACTGTTCAGCTCCCATTCTAAATCTGAGCAGTCAAATCAGAGGTGGCCTAACCTAATGAAAACATGGAGCCCAAATTTGCCCTCAGGGTTGGACAGCAAGTTAAAGAGATCTAAACAACAGGCCCTCTCTATTATGTTTCCAGAGGTTTGAACAAGGGGCCTAGGCATAGTTTTAGTTTTGAAGCTGTCCATTTGTGAAGAATCAGGGAAAACAAACAAAAAGTATGGGTGAATGAATGTATGGACATGAACGACCGGTGAAGAAAACCTTTTGGCCAGTTCATTTTCTTTCCCAAAGTGTCAAGGTCTTAAGTTCTGGAGTTCTAGAATCAGAGAGATCTGTTGCACCACTGGCCAACTATCATCTCTGACATGTGATATGAAACGCTTCTGGGTCTCAGTTTCTTTATTTCTTTAATATTGTACACATATGGGCTTGTTGTAGGGATAAAATGGACCAGTGAATATTAAGAGTAGCCTGCAACCTGTCCACCTAGTTATTTTCATCGCTGTAGGGTGACTACAACACCAGGATCAACTTTAATCCCCTGAGAAGTGACTAAAACATGGTTGTCAAGTTGATAATTGACCATGACTCATTTTTTAAGTTCTATTAGCATATTATAGCAAGAAAAAGCAATAAAATACTCGATTATCATTTGTGGTATTGGGAATGGTTTATCACCAAAGATTCCCATTTATCAACTTCAGTTGGCATGTGAGTAAATAACATAATCCACCCCTCAATTTATCATGGCCACAATAATCTTTTGTAGGCATAACTGAAATATATATCTATCTCCATGTGTAGAGAATGTCCTTGAAAGCCACAGCCAGCAATATATCTATTATACAATATCTAATTTGGGAAATGTTTTTAACTAAATAGAATTCTCCCAGCTAATGGAATAATGATGCTTTTTCAAGTATAAATTGACTGCAATGTGAAAAAAATGGATCTGGAAAGCCCATAGGGATATCTTAGGATACTCTACGTCCAAATCTCCTATTTTACAAATTAGAAACATAAAGTCAAGGCAACGAAAACCAATCACTTGTCCAAAGTAAATCACTCATTTTAGATAAGTAAATGTATTAGTGGAAAAGCCAATGAATGATCCCTGGGTGTCAGCTCCCCCGCTCCCCCCACAAGGACTGTTTTCTATGGCGGAGCAGCAGGCTCATAGGATGCAGAAAAATCTCCTTTATCCAGCTGGATGCCCTGTGCCCACTATCTTTTGACCTTGTTCTCTGGGGCCCTGTTCCAACACCATCAGGCCCCTACTCACGTGGTGAAAGGTCCATATTTCAGGCCATGATGGTCCCGGTGCGCCTTCCATAGCTCCATATGGTCCCTTATGGGGTATTTGCCCTCCTGCCGCATCACTTGCTCCAGAAGAGAGGCACTGGCCAGGTTCACTTGGAGCTGAGACCCCAAGGTGGATGTCCAAATTGGACCATACTTGGCCTTGAGCTCAATCTGTGGGATTCAAAGTTTTTCAAAGCTGAATAACTGGGGCCTGGGCTTTTCTGGAAAACGCAGTGGTGCTGGGGAGGATCTGATGGCCATATTAAAGAAGAAGGAGTTGGGCAAATATGCCTTGTGCAACAGGTCGACACTGGAAGGACCACTGGTTCTAGAAGCAAAATACTGCAGAGAGAAAAGACCAAAAAAGGAAGAAGACTATTGAGATTGATGAATATCTAGTGGGAATGAGGTGCTTGGGGTATGAGGATGCTAGAACTTCATGAGATGGAGACATCTAGAACCCAGCCTCTTAAGGAAACTGAGTCTTTCAGGGAAGTGAGGTAGAAAGCTATGGTTTCTTCTTACCATTTAAATCTACTGCAAGTTGTCATGTCTTTAAGATGAAGAAATGTCTTGTGTAATCAACAAGAAAAGTGAAACATGATAGGAAATTCTAAGAAAAACAGGAAGTTGGATGAAAGAGGCAGAATCCAAATATGAAGTAGGCCATGTGGTATGTGTTTTTTTATTTAACAACAACAAAAGAAAAAATCTGGGAGCTGTGTTGTGTAATTCTCAAGTATATCTGAAGATGTAGCTCAACAAACAGTGAATTGCTTGTCTAGCATGGATAGCGTCTTGGGTTTCATCCTCAGCACTAGGAAAGAGTTATCAGAATTTCGTAAGCACTTGATAATTCATTTTCATAACATCTATGAAACTGACATTGCTACGATGTACTTATAGTCATTGATAATGAAAAAAATTATATTTTGATGTTGGGGAGGTGATAAAACTTAAAAAGAATTTACAATCTGAAAGAAAATTTACTGATTAACTTACACCCACACATTGAAAGAAAATAAAACACAGTTGTTTTCCAGGTACTTTCTCTTTTGTAATTGCTGAGGAGATTTTAAGAGGGTCACAGTCTGCTCTAGTGCAAAATGTAGGCCAAAAGTCTTCAGTTAAAGAGACACTAAAGTTATAGAAAAGAGATCTATCATTCAGATTACAGAAGGTTGGAAACACCAATCTACAGCCCCTTCCCCTGTCAAAATGCCAATCTTACTGGATTTCCCTAGTGGCCTTAAAATTGAATTCTTGTAGAATCAGTGTAACACAACTGCCCCCAAATATCACCCCATTGCCCAGAATCCACTCCACCTAATTCTGCCCAACCCCAGGAAGACAGCCTTGACAAATCCTCAACATGCCTTTACAAGGCGTGATCAAAATACATGGTGAAGGTTAAATTTTTTAAATTTTATTACAGCAAAAGACACTACCCTTGCTCAAAATTCTCTCTCACTTTGGACACATTTATCCCATTGCTGTTGGCACTTCTCGAGCAGCTCAGGAAATCCTCTTTTTCATTTTTTTTGAGACAAGGTCTCACTCTGTGGTCCAGGCTGGTCCTGAACTCGCTATGTAGCCCAGGCTGGCCTTGGACTCACGGCAATCCTCCTGTCTCAGCCTCCCGAATGCTGGGATTACAGGCATGTGCCACCACACCCAGCTTATGTGGTGCTGGGGAATCGAACTAGGGTACTTAGCACTTGCTGGGCAAGCACTTTAACCGCTGAGCCATTCTTCCAGCCTGAAATCCTCTTTTGTAAGTATCTTTACAAGGTGTGGTCAAAACTATGGCAGATGCTGCTACCGAGGGCCACCCAACAGAAAAGCAAGCTCATGAAAATGCAGGCCGTGTCCTCGTTCACTATCTGCAACAGATCTGGCACCATGTCACTTCTGGTTCTTCTCCAAAGTCAAAATGACCATGAAAGGTAAAATATTTTTAACATTTTATATTTTAATATGCTTTATATATTTTACTTTGAAATATTTTTCCTATTAAATTCCTTGGGTGATATATTCTACAAATAGGCTTAATATGTGTTTTCAGCCAGAGGAATGGCTCAGCAGTTAAAGTGCTTGCCTAGCAAGCGCTAAGTCAAGTGCTAAGTACCGAAGTTCTATTCCGCAGCACCACAGAAGCCGGGTGTGGTCGCACACACAGGAGGCTGAGACAGGAGAACTGCTCTGAGTCTAAGACCAGCCTGGGCTCCGTAGTGAGCTCCGCACCAGAACCTAGGCTAAAGAGACAGGCCCTGTCTCAAAAAAAAAAAAAAAAAAAAGTTTCCAGCTTGATCTGTTTAAGCATATCAAAGAAGCAGTTAAATATATTTTCACAGAGGTAACTATAAACTATACTCTATCCCGAGAATTTATATCAGCTTATTTAATCCTTGCACTTATATGAGGAAAGCTTTATATCACCACAACTTTAGATACGAAAACTGAGGCCCAAAGAAGTTGTTCGAGGTCACTTTACAGGTAAGTTGGAGAATGAGACCATCCCGCTGAAGGCCACACACCCTTAACCACTTACTGCTCTGGTCACCAACTACGGGAAACTTTATCCTCCTAATGGAAAACAAATTTAGGAACTTTTAAAACATATGCTATTTTAATACCACAATAACTATGCAAAAGCCAGAGTTCCTCTGTTTGGGACTAGATAATTCCACACTGTATAAGGCGAGATGTTGAGCAGCCTCTCTGGCCTCCATCCAGGTAGTAGCCTCCAAGCTGAGACAGCCAACAGTGTCCCCAGGCAGTGCCGACAGGACCCATGGCAGGGGCAGGTTGGGAACGACTGCAACCACCTCAACCTCTGAGTCTGTGTCTCTTAACTCCTTAATTACAGAGGAATGTTTTAAGAAATAGCATGTATCTTAAAAGAAATATTTATCTGAAAGCTTGGTTTGCTGTCCTTCTAAATTCAAGTAAAATTATGTGTAACATCCTTGTAAGAATATGGATGTGGTGACTTCACTGGTGGCAAACGACAGTTTACAGATGAAAATAGTTTCTTATTTATACTTTGATTTATTCTTTAAAATTTCTACCATGATCTTAGAATTAGAAAAAAAAACTGTTATATTTGAAAAAAAAAAAAACAGATAAATGAGCATGCAGTATGTACCGGCTTCTTTCCTGGAACCCAAGTCTTTGAGACCTTTTCTTGGCTGTCAGTGGGAAGGTTTCTAGGACATTTCTCCTTTTGTCCAAGCCCTGCTTGCTTTCTTCTTTCTTTGTACTCCTCAGTTTGCGTGGTGGAACCCAACAAGGATCTATTTACGTAAGAAGTTATTTTAGATAGACACCAGAATACCTGCTGAGCGATGTGTGCTGTGCCTGTGAGCTGCCATTAGGTGGTAACCTGAGCCAGTCAGAAAGCCCTACCATTTTCACATGGGCCCTGTCTAAAAGCCACTTTGCAGAAGGGAGATCATCTTTAAGGCTGTTTTGCCTCTTTTGGAAATATTCCCAGGAGGGATGTTGCTGGATCAAAGGGGATATTTATTTCCAGTCTTTTGAGAGATCTCCATACTGCTTTCCAGAGTGGTTGTATGAATTTACATTCCCACCAGCAGTGCAGGTGGGTTCCTTTTTCCCCACAGCCTCTCCAGAACTGATTACTATTTGACTTGTTAATATAGGCCATTCTCTCTGGAGTGAGATGGTATCTTAGCGTTGTTTTGATTTGCATCTCTCTTATGGCTAGAGATGTTGAACATCTTTTCATGTATCTATTGGCCTTTTGTACTTCTTCAGGAGTGAACTGCCTCTTCATTTCATTTGCCCACTTTTCAATAGGATCCTTTATTTTGGTTGGCTTACTTTTCTTCAGCTCCACATATATTCTAGTTATGAGCTTCTTATCTGAGTTGTTGGTGGTGAATATTTTTTCCCAGTCTGTTGGTTCTCTTTTTACAATATTGATAGTTTCTTTTGCTGTGCAGAAGCTTTTTAATTTGACAAGATCCCATTTGTTAATAATGGGGACAATTTCTTTTGCACTTGGTGTCTTGTCAAGAAAGTCTCTGCCTACCCCATGTCTTTTAGAAATTTGCCTAATTTGTCTTCTAGAAGGTTTAGTGTTTCATTTTTGATGTTTAGGTTTTTGATCCACTTTGATTTGATTTTGGTGCATGGTGACAGGTGTGTGGCTAGATTCGTTCTTCTGCCTGTGGATGTCCAGCACCATTTGTTAAACAGGCCATCCTTTTTCCAGTGTATACATTTGGCCCCTTTGTCAAAGATTAAGTAATTGAGGGTATTTGGGTTTGACTCTGCGTCTTCAATTCTGTTTCACTGGTCTATCTATTTTTGTGCCAGTACCAAATTGTTTTTACAACTATGGCTTTATAGTACAGCCTGATGTCTGGAACTGTAATGCCTCCTGCTTTGGTTTTGTTGCTCAGGATTGCTTTGGCTATTCTTGGTCTCTTTTGGTTTCATATGAATTTAAGAATTGTTGTTTCAAGTTCTTTGAAGAAACTTGTAGGTATTTTGATAGGAATTGCATTGAGTCTATATATCAGTTTCGGTAGTATAGTCATTTTGACTATATTTATGTTGCCTATCCAAGAGCAGGGGATGCCTTTCCATTTTCTAATGTCGCCTATAACTTCTTTCTTCAGTGTAACGTAGTTTTCTTTATATAGCTCTTTCACATCCTTGGTTACGTATTTAATTTTTTGCTGAGCTACTGAGAATGGAATAGTTTTTCTGAGTTCTTGCTCAGTAAGTTCATTGTTAGTATAGAGAAAAGCTATTGATTTTTAGTGTTAATTTCATAGCCTGAGACTTGGCTGAATTTTTTATTGTTTCTAGGAGTTTCGTAGTGGAGTTTTTAGGGTCTTCCATGTAGATAATCATATCATGTGCAAATAAGGAAAGTTTGACCTCCTCCTTTCCAATGCAGATTCCCCTTATTTCATTTTCTTGTCTGACTGCTATGGCCAGTGTTTCAAAGACTATGTTGAATAAGAGTGGTGAAAGTGGGCAGCCTTGTCTTGTTCCTGATTCGAGAGGAAACAATTTCAATTTTTCTCCATTTACTATGATATTTGCAGTAGGCTTAGCATATATGGCTTCTATGAGTTTTAGGTAGGGCCCTTCTATACCTATTTTTCTCAGTGTTTTTTATCATGAAGGGGTGCTGGATTTTGTCAAAGGCTTTTTCTGCATCAATAAAAATGATCATGTGGTTTTTGTTTTTGCTTTTGTTGATTGGTGTATTACATTGATTGATTTACGTATGTTGAACCAGCCTTGCATCTCAGGGATGAAGCCCACTTGATCATGGTGTATGATCTTTCTGAATACTTGTTGGATTCTGTTTGCCAGAGTCTTATTTAGGATTTTTCCATCTATATTCATTAAGGATATTGTTCTATAATTTTCCTTCCTGGTTAGGTCTTTGTCTGGTTTTGGGACTAGTGTGATGCTAGCATCGAGAAATGAGTTTGGTAGTATTCCTTCACTTTTTACTTTATGAAATAGTTTGAGGAGGATTGGAGTCAGTTCTTCCCTAAAGTACTGAAAAAATTCTGCTGTGAATCCATCTGGGTCTGGACTTTTGTTTGTAGGTAGAGCTTTCATTACTGCTTCAATTTCTGTGTGTGTGATGGGGTTGTTCAAGCTTTTTATATCTTCCTCATTTAATTTTGGTATTTCATATGTATCTAGGAAGTTGTCCATTTCTTCCCAGTTCTCAAATTTGTTAGAATATAGGTGTTCAAAGTAATTTCTTATAATATTCTGGATTTCTGCAGTCTGTTGTAATTTCACCATTCTTGTTTCTTAGTGTGCTAATCTGTGCCTTTTCTTTCCTTTTCTTGATGAGGTTAGTAAGTGGTTTGTCGATTTTGTTAATTCTTTCGAAGAACCAGCTCTTTGACTCATTAATCTTTTTTATTATCTTTTTAATCTCAATCTCATTTATTTCAGATCTCATCTTTATAATTTCTTCTCTTCTACTGCCTCTTGCGTTAAGTTGTTATTGTTTCTATATATCATAGGTCCTTAAGGTGCATCATTACTAAATTTATTTGTGACTGTTCTGTTCTTTTGATATGTGCATTTATGGCTATGAATTTTCCTCTAAGAACTGCTTTCATTGTGTCCCACAGGTTTTGGTATGATGTACTTCCATCATCATTTAACTCTATGAAGTTTTTGATTTCTTCTCTGATTTCTTCTGTGATCCATTGTTTGGTCAGTAGTATGTTAAGTGTTTGTGTATTTTCTTCTGTTTCTGCTGCTGTTAAGTTCCAGTCTTATTCCATTATGGTCTGAGAGTATGCAGGGAACTATTTCTATCTCTTTGTACTTGTTTAAGCATGAGTCATGTTCACATGGAACCAAAAGAGACCATGAATAGCCAAAGCAATCCTGAGCAACAAGACCAAAGCAGGAGGCATTACAGTTCCAGACATCAGGCTATACTATAAAGCCATAGTTATGAAAACAATTTGGTACTGGCACAAAAACAGATAGATAGACCGGTGGAACAGAACTGAAGATGAAGAGACAAACCCAAACACCCTCAATTACTTAATCTTTGACAAAGGGGCCAAATGTATACACTGGAAAAAGGATGGCCTGTTTAACAAATGGTGCTGGGAAAACTGGACACCCACATGCAGAAGAATGAATCTAGCCACACACCTGTCACCATGCACCAAAATCAAATCAAAGTATATCAAAAACCTAAACATCAAAAATGAAACACTAAACCTTCTAGAAGACAAATTAGGCAAATTTCTAAAAGACATGGGGTAGGCAAAGACTTTCTTGACAAGACACCAAGTGCAAAAGAAATTGTCCCCATTATTAACAAATGGGATCTTGTCAAATTAAAAAGCTTCTGCACAGCAAAAGAAACTATCAATATTGTAAAAAGAGAACCAACAGACTGGGAAAAAATATTCACCACCAACAACTCAGATAAGAAGCTCATAACTAGAATATATGTGGAGCTGAAGAAAAGTAAGCCAACCAAAATAAAGGATCCTATTGAAAAGTGGGCAAATGAAATGAAGAGGCAGTTCACTCCTGAAGAAGTACAAGTGGCCAATAGATACATGAAAAGATGTTCAACATCTCTAGCCATAAGAGAGATGCAAATCAAAACAACGCTAAGATACCATCTCACTCCAGAGAGAATGGCCTATATCAACAAGTCAAATAGTAATCAGTTCTGGAGAGGCTGTGGGGAGAAAGGAACCCACCTGCACTGCTGGTGGGAATGTAAATTCATACAACCACTCTGGAAAGCAGTATGGAGATCTCTCAAAAGACTGGAAATAAATATTCCCTTTAATCCAGCGACACCCCTCCTGGGAGTATATCCAAATGAGGCCAAAACAACGCACAACAGAGATATATGTATACCCATGTTCATAGCAGCACAACTAACAATAGGTACAATATGGAAGTCACCAAAATGACCATCAACAGACCAGTGGATACACAAAATGTGGTATTTATACACAATGGAATACTATGCATCAATAAAGCCCAACAATGTGGAGGCTTTTACAGGCAAATGGGAGAAACTTGAGAACATCATGCTTAGCGAAGTGAGTCAGAAGCAGAAGGTGAAACATCGAATGGTCTCTCTGATATGAGAGTTCCAGATCACAACTATATCATGGAACGTAAAATGAAAAACAAAGTGAAATGGGGATAGGGTGGGGGAGGGAGAGAGGTGTGGGTAGGGGCAGAGACAGAAAGAGAGTGGGAAAGCCCTTGTCACCTTGACAAGATACGTATGTGCACAAAATGATCAACTCCATTGTATACCTTAAATTTTGCACGTATACATATCAACAAAATGAGAAAAACGTTTTTTAAAAAAGGATGAATGAGCAGAGTAGCCCTCACCTGGTGAAACTCCAAACTCATTCAACATTGACTTGGTAAGCTCTTGTCCTGTTCTTCCTTTATTGTTATAGCGGCTCACAAATATAGAGTAAGCACAGCAGAAAAGATCTACCCTCAGAGAGTTTGCATTCTGGTGCATGAATTGGAAAGTTGGAAATTGAATTACATATGCTCCTGACTTTTTTTTTTTTTTTTTTTTTGAGGCAGAGTCTCCTCTGTAGTCCAGGCTAGTTCTGTACTGAGTATATAGCTCTGGCTGGACTTGAACACATGGCTATCTTCAGTCTCAGCCTCTCAAGTGTTGGAATTACAGGCATGCACTGCCATGCCCAGTTTATATGCTGCTGGGGAATCAAGCCCATGGCCTTGCACTTGCTAGGCAAACACTTTAACTACTAAACTACACCCCCAAATTATTTTGTAGATGTATTCTTTCTTTAACTAGATCGAAAATCCTTGGAGACAGAAACCATGTTATACTATTTCATAACCCCCCTATTGCTTGACACAACACTAGGTACTTCACAGACGTTAGGCTAATGTTTGTTCTTTGTTGTGTCCAGTCTGTGGTATTTTATTATGGCAGCCAAGAAGTTGTCAACCTAAGTAAGAGCCAGAGAGAGATTCTTCAAAGCATAATATTTACTAAGTAGTAGCTGTGCATTGTAATGAAAATACACATAGCTTATGTGGGTGTGAACAGTGGATGTATTGAAAGAGATTGAAACAAGGGGAAGTTTCCAGGTATGAAATGAGGATAAATGCAAAAGATATTTTGAAATAATATTTTTGATAAAAAGATAAATTACAAGGAAACCATCAACCCAAGATAAAAACACAGTTGTTGGGCAAACATCCTTGATAGAGCATTTTTTGTGTGTACAAAGTTGTGGTGGCTTTTGTGGAACATGCTTCTGGCAGTCTTTTGTAACTGATTCTTGTTATCAGGCATTCATGCGTGAGGTTTTCTCCTTCATAATCATCTGGCTTTGTTTATGCGTTTTAGCTAAAGCTTTACAGAAGTACTCCATTTTGATTCTGACAACTTTAACCACAGCATCCAAAAGAAAAACACACTTAGGAACATACCTAAGCCAAGAGTTAGAACACTTCTATGCTGAAAACTGTACAGGAAGGAAATTAAAGATCCAAATAAATGGAAAGATGTCTCATGTTCATGGACTGGGAGACTTAATATTTTAAAGATGGGAGTACACTTTCCAGAAACTCAGAAATTCAGTGATTTAATTCTCATCAGAATTCTAATAGTATTTCTGTACAAATGGAAACACTGATCTTCACGTTTATATGGAGCACCAAAAGGCCCTCAACTATAAAACAATACTGAAAAAGAAAACAAAATTGGGACATCCACACATTCTGATTCCCAAACTTACTACAAAGCTACAATAATCAAACCATATGGTGTTATCAGAAGAATAGACATTCAGACAAGCAGAATATAATTGAGAGTTCAAGCAGAATCCCAAATATGTGTGGTCAATTTATTTTATTTTATTTTATTTTATTTTATTTTATTTTTGAGGCAGGGTCTTGTTCTGTAGTCTAGATCTTGGACTCACTGTGTTGCCCAAGCTGGCCTCAAAGTCACAGCAATCCTCTTGCGTCAGCTTTCTGTGTGCTGAGGTTACAGATGTGTGCTACCATGTCCAGCTTATGTGGTGCTGAGGATCCAAATCCAGGGACTTTTGTATGCCAAGCTAAGTACTTTAGCCACTGAGCTACACCCAAGGCTCAGTCAAGTGATTTTAGACAAAGATGCCAAGATAATTCAGTGAAGAAAGAAACTCTCTTCAAAATGGTGCTGAGGCAACAGCAGAGCCAAGAGAAAAGAATGAAGTTGGGCTTTTACCTACCTTTGTATACAATGACAATATTTTTTTCTCACTCTGTAGTCCAGGCTGATCCTGAACTCACGTAGCCTAGGCTGGCCTCAAACACATGGCAATCTTCCTGCCTCTTCCTTAGCCTCCTGAATGCTAGGATTGCAGGCGTGCACACAACTGCTGGCTTATACGGTGCTGGAGACCTGAACCCAAGGCCTTACACTTCCTAGGCAAGTAGTCTGACTGATGAGCTACATCTCCAGCCCAAAAATTTACTCTAAATGGATCAACAATCTAAACATAAAAGCTAAAACTACAAAATTATTTAATAAAACATAAGGATAAATCTTCATGACTTTGATTTGGTAATGGGCTCTTTAACTTTGATATCAAAGGCATAAGAAATAACAGAAAAAAAAAAAAAGGATGTGATAGTGAGCTTTCTGCTGCTGTGACAAAGTACTTGAGAGGAGTAAAGGTTTATCCTGACTCACCATTTCAGAGGTCTTATTCCAGGGCCTCTTGGTTCCAACATCATTCTGGGGCGCACGTGATGGAGCAAAGCTGCTTGCTGCGTGGTAGCCAGGAGCACAGAGAGAGAGAGAGAGAGAGAGAGAGAGAGAGAGAGAGAGTGAAGCCAGCAACCTGCTGCAGAGAATCAGTCCAAAGCTCTGCAAATGAGCAAGCAACAAAAGAAAAGCCTTAGCAGGGCAGATGGCGCAGGCCTGTAAACCCAGAGCTTTGGGAGGCTGAGGTAGGAGAGTCACAAGTTCAAGCCTCACCTGGGCAACTTAGTGACTTAGCAAGAGCCTGTCTCAAACAATAAAAAAAGGGGGAGGTACTGGGGTCATAGTGCAGAGTGAAGGCCCTATGCTCAATCTCCAGTACTGCAAAAATAAATAAAGATTCATACTTTGTATCATTTCTTGACATCACAGCCTAGCTAGACAGAAAGAGAAAGAGAGAGAGAATAGATATAAATAAATGAACAAATGTCATCAAAGCAACTACAGGTTGTTTCTGGGGAAAATATAGTTAGAACCCATATCCATGGTTATTGCTGGCCCTAAAACCTGCCTCAATAGAAATGAGAAGAAAGGTGCTTGGGCTGGGGGTGCAGCTCAGTGACAAAATGGTCTATCGCATGCTCAAACCCTGAGTTCCATCCCCAACCAACCAACCAAAAAATAAAAAAATAAAAAAGAAAGAAAGAAAGAAAGAAAAAGAAAAGGGGAAAAAAGCTCTTGCTCTGAAAGGGAGCCACTGTAGCCCAGGCTATAGTCTGAGGCCTGGTAGGCTAGGTCAGGCCCCGTTCCTGTTCCCGTTCCTGCCCCCCTTGGTCAGGCACTGTACCCCGTGGATCTCATACTAATACCCAGAAATTAATCCCAGGTGAGTTGAAATTTTGAAAAGAAACTACAAAAATACCAGAAGAAAATGCAAATGAATAGTCTATGAGATCTAACAATATTCTATGGAGTCTGGCAAGTAGGCAAGAACTTTTAATACTACACCCAAATTCAAGGAACACCTTGCAAAGATAGCTGATGAAAGATTATATAAAAAGTCAGTTCAGAAGCACATAATCACCTAGGATATCTGAGAACACTGTATCACCTAGTGCCACAGTTTGCATAAATAAACCCTGTGATGCTCCCATGACCATGAAACAACCTAATAACAAATTCTCAGGATTAGTGTCATTAAGTGACACAAGACCATATTTGCAGTCTCTGACAGAGCTAACAATTTTCCTTTATAAAGAACCAAAATCCACTTGGAAATTAGAAAAACAAATTAGAAAAGAAGACACAAAATGGGTGTGGTGGCACATGTCTGCAATTTGAGCAATAAGAAACCACTATTCCTGAGCTTGGTGAGATAGGCCTATAATTCCAGCACTCTGGAAGGCTGAAACAGGAATTGGGCAATTTAGCCAGACTTTGTCTCAAAATTATAAAATTAAATAAGGGCTGGGGGTAGAGCTCAGTGGTAGGGTGCTAGGTGGAGAGAGGCCCTAGAATCAGTCATCAGTACTGAAAAAAAAGTGGAAACAGAAAGAATAGTGAATGCATAAAAGCAGAAATGGTAACAATAAGTCTTACAGAAAAAAATGTTTATTTTCACAGATGAAGATATGCAGAATATGTATCATATAGGTATAGTATTTTCAACTATGATATTTCCAGAGTTTGTTTTTAAATGGGCATGTGCTTTCTCTTGTTTTTAAACTTTTCTAGAAGAAAACAGTTTGTGGTGATATCTGCTTTTAATCCCAGTGTTAGAGTTTGGATCTGGAGCGTCCCCCATAAGCCTCTTGTATTTGGATGTTGTGAGAGATTGATGGAGCCATGTGCTTTTAAGAGGTGAAGCCTGATTGGAGGGGATGAAGCACTGGGGTGTGGTCCAGAAGGAGCAGATTATTGGGACAGGGCCTGAAAGGGCAGCTATGTCCATCCCCCTTCACTTGGTTTTCTGTCTGCCATGCTACGGAAGCTTCTCTCCGGGTATGGCTCCGCCATGTGCTTCTACCATTACCAGCCACCCATGAATAGACTGTGTGAGACCTTCTGAAACCGTGAGCTAAAATAAATCTTTCCTCCCTTAAATTGTGGGTGTCGGGTATTCTCTCTCAGCAATGAGAAAGTAACTAAGACATTCAACTACGCAGAAGGCTGAGGCAGGAGGAGCATGAGGTCAAAGCCAACCTGAGTGACAAAGTAAAACCCCCATCTCTAAAAAGAAAAAAAGAAAAGAAAAGAAAAGAAAAACTCCTGTAGAGAAGAACAATTTGGCAGTCAATGAACAGCACAGACCCAAACAAAATCCTCTGCCACATCAATTCCACTTGGGAGTTTTAGTCTGAGGATGTACACAAACATTTGGTGGTGGATATATTTATCAAACTTTAGGCATAAAATATCAAAATGTATCACTCACGAAGAAGTACAAATGGCCAATAGATACATGAAAACATCTGTAGCCATAAGAGAATTTCAGATCAAAACAATGCTAAGATACCATCTCACTCTAGAGAAAATGGCCTATTTCAACAAGTCAAATAGTAACCAGTGCTGGCGAGGCTGTAGGGAGAAAGGAACCCTCCTGAACTGCTGGTGGGAATGTAAACTGGTACAACCCCTTTGGAAAGCAGTATGGAGAGCTCTCAAAAGACTAGAAATAAATATCCCCTTCGATCCAGCGACACCCCTCCTGGGAATATATCCAAATAAGGCCAAAACAGCACACAACAGAGATATATGTATACCCATGTTCATAGCAGCACAACTAACAATAGCTAAAATATGGAAGTCACCAAAATACCCATCAACAGACCAGTGGATACACAAACTGGGGTATTTATACACAATGGAATACTATGCATCAATAAAGCCCAACAATGTGGAGGCTTTTACAGGCAAATGGAAGAAACTTGAGCACATCATGCTTAGCGAAGTGAGTCAGAAGCAGAAGGTGAAACATCGAATGGTCTCTCTGATATGAGAGTCCCAGATCACAACTATATCATGGAACTTAAAATGAAAAACAAAGTGAAACAGGGGGGGAGGGTGGGTAGGGGGAGGGACAAAAGGAGAGTGGGAAAGTCCTTGTCGCCTTGACAAGACACATAGGTGCACAAAATCCTCAATTTCATTGTAAACCTTAATTTTTTTGCGCTTATACATATCAGTAAAATGGGGAAAATATAAAAATGTAAAACCATAGTATTCAGTAAATTCTGATGCAACCATACACAATGGAACAATGTTCTGCCATTAAAAATGACTACAGAGTATTTTTATTGAAAAATAAATATAGACATTTATTTTTAAGTAAAAATGGTGAGTTTTCATTTAGAACAAGGAGCACATGCATATGTTGATGGTACATGGGCACGTGGGCAATACTGTTGTAGCAAGGTCATGGGTAGAGTCACAGGCTCAGGCTTCTATGGGTACAAGGCACGGTGCTACATGCTTTGTGTTGGAACTGTGAACATCCGAGTTTTCTTTTGTTTCTTTATATTTTCTGATTTCTGTATAAAAGACATGTATTTCTTCTTTAAATTATTTCAACAAAGTGGTATTTGTCTCACAAATATGGTACAGTCACAAATAGCGTGTTTCTCATTTTTAGGTGACTTTTTCTTTTAAATCAAAATAGTTCCCCCACCAAATAGTTCCCCCATCAAATCAAACTCAGGTCCTCACCATGTTAGGCCTGCCACTGGGTAACAAATTCAGCCTGGTTAATATTTGTAGGGGGAAAAAGTGCCTGTGTTATTACCAAGTGTTTTTGTCTCAGGCCAGTCAACTGCAGCTGGCACCATCAGTTGAAAGGTCAGGAACAGCTTGGCATAACATGTGCTCTAGTTCCAGCCCAACACTATCAGCCTGCATGACTTGGCAATGGCACTCTTCAGGCCTTGCATGTGTCCATATGCACAAGGGTTGGGCCCTGCCCTCTGTAGCTTTGAAGGTTGAAAGTCCTCCCGGAATGAGAGGCCTCTTCCTGATTCTCCAGAGCCTTCCTATCTATCTTCTTCAGGAGGCTATCAGATGCCGACTACTATCTCCCTCCTAGTTCAGTGGGTTTTCTGGCCTACCTCAGAAAAAAGGTACAATTATAAGGCTCTTCATCTGAGGGCTAGAATGGGGCTTCTCAGTAACAGAGGTACCCTAAAATTCACACCACAATCATCTGTCCCCCATCCCTTTGAGTGTAAGGGACAAGGATCTTGGAGAGCTAGAACCTTTGGCTTCTTTTTGATGTCTACATAAGTACTTAACTGTCTGCATCTCAAAGTGGCTACTGAGACCCTTATCAGATGAATCTGTCAGGTCTTGGCTTGTCTGCTACATACAAATTTGACATATATGGTACCCAACACAGGACCAGTAAAGTTACTATGCCCTTTTGGAAGACATGGGGACCAGGCAGCCCAGTTGATTGCTGGGATGTTGGAACAGCAGGTGCTCTGCCTAAGAAGGATCGGTGAGGAGGCGAATGGGGTCTGCCCCCTAAGGAACTGGACAATCCAGATTGGAAGACAGGACTCTCAGGTCCAGGAGAGCAAAGGAGTAGGAGATTTTTAATAGTCCTATCTACTCTGTCAATAAGCTGTTCAAAATCAAGGAGCTGGAAGTGGCATTGAAACCAGCTGCACAACAGGTACCTTCGACTTCTCCAAGCACTCTCATTGAAGCTGTGCCAACAGCCACTTCAAATGGAGAGCCAGTGCAAAGTTGGGTAAGCAGAAGTTGCTCCCTGTGGGCTGCCCCTCCTCAGCATCCAGGATGCCCAGAATTCCCTGAGCTTCCAGCAACTGCATACCTCCTGGAGGACCAGCCTTAAAGTTCTTTTGTCTGCTTTCTAGGCGATTCTGTGAGTGACAGGCCTACAGGCAATTCCTCCCGTGTACTGCTGCAGAAAGGTGTAGGAAGCTCATGAGAGTAGGAAAATTCTTCTGAAGAGCAGGCTTCTCTGATTGCGTAATGAGGCCTGGTTAGACGACAAGCTGAAGGCCTGGGCAGGAGGGACTGGCCAGCTCCCACAAGGCTCAGAGTCTGCTTGCCAAGCCAATTTCCTCCAAACAATGCTGGAGTTACAACACTGAATTGCTGCCAGTCAAAGAAAACTGCTGTTTTTCACCAGCTTAAAAATGTAGTATGTTCCCCAGATAGAAGTTGTACCTGACAACAGAGCCACACTACCAGGGGAGCTGGCCCACCCGCTCCTACCACACTGAATAGTTTTTGACCTTCTCCACCCAAGGATAGCAAAGTTGCAAAGTCCTCTGGGAAAAAAAAGATAGCAAGGAATGGAGAGGGAGCAAGAGGCTAACTGGCAAAGCGGAGAAGAGGATCCGGGTCGGGAGTGCAAATATTGTTGCTGGTGTGTTTACTGAGCAGAGGGAAAAGTGATCTTCAAACTTCCTCCCTGAGAATGCTGGTGACTTGTGCTGGTGTCTAGAGTTAAAGGAGGAGGTGCTGTAAACCCAGGAAGAGGATTTTGTAGTTTCACTGCAACCCAGGGCTGAGACTGATAGCAGGTAAACAGCCGAAGCCAGACAGTTCCTCAGAGATACACTTGGTCACCACTGACTCCTGGCTAGGAGCACCTTAGCTGATGACATGAGCCCTGAGGCAGAACACAAGGAGACTGAGGGGGCTGGCTGCAGGGCATCTAGAGTACATCCTACCATAATGGGGATCCACCTAGATGAGTTTTCATCTTTCCATTATGTGATACACACCCATGGTGAAACTTTCCAAGCTTACCTAACAGCTACCATTGTAAACTGACCTAGATTTGTACCAGGTAATACCAGGGCCCAAAGAATGAGCTAGATTGATGAATTTGTTCAATGGAGCAATCAAATCTTCTGTTATATCCCAGACATAGGCTCTGGAAAACATAGGCCAAGACGAATTCCCTTCAGACTAAGGAGAGTGTCCCCTAGCCCCCAAGTTCCATGTTGAAGTCCTAACCCCCAGTACAGCAGAATGTGATCTTCCTTGGAGATGGAAACTTTATAGGAGCAACAAGTTCAAATGTGTTCATTGGGGTGAGTCCTAACCCAACAAATGGTACCTTAACAAAAGGGGAAGCTTGGAAGCAAACACAGGAAGGAGGATTTCAAGATGGTGGCCAGTTTAAGCTACACAGTGAGTTCAAGGCTGACCTGGACTACATAGTAAGAACCTGTCTTTAAAAAAAAAAGCAAAAATAAATATTTCTTTTTAAAAATCACAGATGGGGTCGCTTCTCAAAAACAGAAATCTATTCCTCATAGTTCTGAACCCTAAGAAACCCAAGCTCAAGGTACCAGAAGACTCAGGGTCTGATAAGGACCCACTTCATGGTTCACGGGAAGCTGTTTTGTGGGTGTGTCTTCCCATGGTAGAGGGGCAAAGAATGCTCTGGGGTCTCTTTTACAAGGGTAATAATCATGTCCCAAAGGGCCCACCTCTAATCATCAATACCTTGGGGATCTGGTTTCAACATACGAACTTCAGGGAGACACATTCATTCTATAGCCAGAATATAGGACCACATGGACCTGAAGGAAATTTAGGAAATTTTCTCAGGCCAAGAAAAGGATTTCCAGAATATAACTTAGAGAATATCCTACCTGCTTTGGCATTTACTGTGGACAAACAGAATGGGACCAGAAAACCAGGCCTCCTTGCCGCACAGTACCTGTGCTATTGGGAGTGGTGTAGATCCAGTCCTTCACTGCACCTGTCCGCATAGGTCCTTCCTGCTGAACATGACCAGCACTAGACCTGAGACCCAAGACCCTCCCTCTCTATGAAGGAAATGTGTGCGGACTTTTTTTCTTTTTGTACAAGGTATTGAACCAAAAACTGCCTACATGCTAGGCAAGTACACTACCACAAAGTTACAACCCCATCCAGTATCATGAATTTGATGGCAACCAATGTTGTCAAAACCTTTTTTTTTTTTTTTTTTTTTTTTTGGTACTGGGGCAAAAGTCACTGTGTTATCTACAAATTCCCATAGGTATAGGTTTTACACACACACACACACACACACACACACACACACACACATATAATTTTAAAAATTGGATTTGGAAGTAACTCAGATTGGATAATGAAATGGCATGCGAGTGTATTAGTTATGTTTCTCCAAAGAAACAGAAATAAGAGGGCATATGACCTTATAAAAAGATTTATATCAAGGAAGCAGCTCACATGATTGTGGAGGCTGGCATATTTGAAATTTGCAAGGCAAGCTGGCAGCCCGGGAATTCTAGCAGAAGTCAATGTTGGGTCTGAAGGCAGTCTGGAGGCAAAATTTCTTTCTCTTTTGAGGCTTGAGGATTTTTTTTTAATAAGCCCTCAAATGTTTGAAGAGGGCCCATGATTATTATGAAGAAGAAAAAGTTTTACTAAATCTACTGATTTAATTTTGTTTGTTGTTGTTGGGGTTTTTTGTTTTGTGTTTTCTCACCCTGCCCTCCTTTTTTTCCTTGACTGAGACTGAGCCCAGGGTCTTCACACTGACTTATATTCCTAGACCATTTTCTATTTTTGATTTTGAAACACAGTCTTGCTAAGTTACTCAGCCTGGGCTCAAACTTTCAATCCTTCTCCCTCAGCCTTCAGGAGTGGGTTAATGGGCCCATACTACCTGGGCTAACTATTGATTTAAATGATAATCACATGGAGCTGGGGAATAGTTTTGTGATTGGAGAGCTTGCCCCTACCCCATCTGTTAAATCCCTCAGCACCACATAACATTTGGGGATGGAGGCTTAAGCCTGTATTCTGCTTGTATTCCCAGCACTTGAGAGGTTGAGTCAGGAGGATTGCTGAGAGTTCTGGACCAGGTTGGACTACACAGAGAGTTCAGGACCAGCTGGGACTATACAGCAAGACACATTCTCCAAAAAAAAAAAAAAATAATAATAATAATCATATCTAAAAATACTTCTCAGGATGCTTGGTAATGGGGCACTTGCCCAGCATGCACTAGGCCCTGAGTTTGATCCCCAGCACTAAAAATAAAACCAACCAACCAACCAAAAATGCATTTCACAGCGAAGCCAGGCTGGTATTTGATCTAACAACTGGGTATCATGAACATGTAAAACCAACGACCATAGTTGGTGAACCTTCTGTGGTTAAGCATACTGAATGCTTCTCTTGGCTATAAGGGATGTTCCAATAGGGAGATGCCACAAAACAGTGGCAGGGGAATCAAGCAGACCACCAAGAGCCCATTTAATTCTTCAGCTCAGCCATTTGGCACTGACAAGGTAGCACAGGATGCCAGAGGAGGGACGACCACTGCTTGATTCAAGAACTAGCAGAAACATCGTGCTTAAGGAAACTATCCAGCAGAGTGCACAGGCTGCCAGTCGGGGCATTTGTGCTTTAATGTGTCAGTGGCTAACAAGTCCACAAGCTGCAGCACATGGCAAAAAGGCATGGCCATTATGTGATGGCCCTGTAGGGTTGTGGACTCGGAGCTTGCTGGACATCACCACCCAGAATGCCCCATCTGACAGAAAATGACTGGCTTGTTACTGAGTACTGCTCGACATAGACACTTAGTATGTTGAGGAGCTGTCATCCCAATGTCTCTATTATGGGGTGGGCAGAAATGCCAACATCAACAAAGTAGATACCGCCTTTATATTCATGTTTATATGTAATGAATACCTATAGATAGGAGTTCTCCTCATCCAGTTTCTATGGTTTTAGTTACTCATGGTCAAGCAAGATCTAGAACTCCTAATAGCGAGACCACATTCTCTTAACTTTTATTACAGTATATCATTTTAATTATTCTATTTTATTATTAGCTATTGGTAATCTCATATGGTTTAGATCTAAAAGGTACCCCAAAGGTCTCATGTGCTCAGATGTGGAGCTCTGGAGAGGTGCTGGGATCACGGAGCACTGTACTCATCAGTGGGTTGGTCCATTGACGGGTTCATAGCTGAATGTGCTATTAGGAGACAGGGTCTGATTGAAGGGGGTTGGGGGAGCGTAATCGGAATGGATATATTCTTGTCCCCAGCCCCTCCCTTCTCTCTCTGCTTCCTGGTTGTCATGTGACCCCTGCTCACAATGGAGCTAGCAGTTTTCCTCAGTCCTGCCCTTCTACCATGTCATTCTGTCTGGGAGTCAGACAACCAAGACTGAATCCTTTGAACCAACATAAACCTCTTGTCCTTTAAATTGTGTCAGGTATTTTGTTCCAACAATGGGAAAGTGATAAATACAATCTATTAGGGTAACTAGTTTATAAATTAAGCTTTATTGAGGTATATACATACAGGAGAAAACATAGTACATACAAAATTTAGTGTAATTTGTGACTTAGGCATTCATTGGGAGTCTTTGAACAAATTCCCGATAAAGACTACTATATGAGATTTTATTGATTTATTTTTTGAGACAGGGTCTCTCTCTCTGTTGCCCAGGCTGGTCCTGAACTCACTTTGGAGCCCAGGCTAACCTTGGCTTTATGGCAATCCTCCTGTCTCAACCCCCTGGAGTGCTGGGATTACAGGTGTGTGCCACCAGCCCCAGCTTATCAAAGACTACCATATGTACTGCAGTCAATGCCCAGGGGTACTCTTGAGAGAAGAGTAGTATACTCCATTGGTTATTGTCAAAACCAGGCTGAATTTAGTACTTTTTCCAGTGTTCCCCAGTGGCCCATGTGGCTTGTTGTCCGATTGTCCGGTGGGACCATTAGACTTTGCTCTGGGTCCAGTCTTGATTTGCACACCAGTTCCTATGCCCTGTGCAATGGTGTATACGTGCAGCTATGATTTCATCAGCTTATTGGTTCGTCTGATGCTCAGCCTAAGGAGTTTTTTCTCATGGACTTCCTCTAGGATTATAAACAGAGTGCGAAGATCTGTGTAATCTGCTTTCCTAATGTTTATCTCCAAGGAGACCGAGACTTCCTCATTCAGTCACCCACATACTCCCAGATAATGGCTCACACTGCCATGAGTCAGCGAAAACATGTGAGGTGGTTTTGATGGGATTTCCCTGGGACAGTACCACAGCTCTGCCTACCAAATGACACCTTCTTTCCTATGAAAATGTTGAACAATTTTCCTTGAGGCAGATGGCAGCAGCAGCAGCGGCCAATATCCCCTGTTCCCATCAACCTTCAACTTAGCTGATGAGTCAGGCATAGGAATCATCAAGAATCTTAGGGCCTTAACGATCCCAAGAAATTCAAGGTGCTGACCCAGACTCTGCATCAGGGTCAGCACACTTGGAAGAAGGCTAGCCACTTAATGCTTGGTTTGCTTTTGTCTTAATCATACCACTTCCACTTAATAAGTGTCACTTCTTATATAAATAAATATCCACTGAGCCTGGTGGTGCAAGCCTGTAATCCCAATACTCTGGGTGGCCGAAGCACGAAGATTACAAGTTTGCATCTAGCCTGGGCTACCTATCAATTTAGCAAGACCTTGCCTCAAAATCAAAGTGGCAGAAGGATTAAAGTTTGAGTTTAGCCTGGACAACTTAGTGACTTAACAAGACACTGTCTCAAAAAAGGAGGGGTTGGGGAAGTAACTTAGTACAAATGGCTCCATCCTCAGTACCACAAACAAAACAAAACAAAAACCCATAAGAAACTACTATGGCACCTCAGGACAAATCTGGATATATGTATGGTAAGATATAAAGAGGATGGTGAAAAAGGATGAGCTGACAGCTACAGGAACTGGCCACACTGATCGCAGGGCTACAGAAGGAGAGTCACAACTCTGGTTCAGAGGACATGAGGGGCTGACCCCAGGAGGTCAAATGAGGAAAAAGAGACAATCTCTTTTCTGTTATACCCAGATATCTAACCCAGACTGCTGCCTCTGCTTTTACCTTGACCTGTGAGTACTAAAAAAGCTGAAACTAAGAACTTCTCAATAGCCACTGACTTCAGAAAGGATAAGCCTTCATAAAGAGTGACAGGACAAGATTAGTTTTGTGTGCTGGGGTGTATCTCCACGGAAGAGTGCTTATCTAGCTTACAGGAGGCTCTAGATTCCAGCCACAGTCCTGCCTCCCCCAAAAGATTAATTTCCTGCCTTGGTCTCATCTCATTATTGTTGGCCTCTTTTGTACACTTGTCACAGGTTATTCCAAGGTTGTCAGCTGGCTCCTGCAGGCTGCCTGGGAGGACAGTCATGGTTGGTGACCATTCTAGTTGAATGTCACATCTGTACAAAGCTGTGTAGTCTGTCCTCTGAGGAGGCTTGAGCAATCTGCATGTAGTCATAACTATGTGATCTGTTATGCAATGTTATCTACAACAAACAGAACAGACAGGGCATAAGTCCTATCAGGAAAGTGATCATCAGATAGAGGTGACCTATGTTAGTCGAAATCTTTAGTTGAAAAGAGAAGAACTAAAAAGTCACTGGTGAAATTTTATAGAATTGGCCCCAGATTGTCAACCTTGAAAGTGCCCATGCATACAAAGGCTTGAGCCACAGCCTATGAGTTTTAGCAGAACACTGTGATCCTTCTGGGACATGACAGAGGGGAGGCCTGTAAAAAGATATCGTGAGGCCATTCCCTAATATTCTCCTTATCTCACCCAGGAGGCTGTCATGAGACAACATCTCATTGTATCCTCACTGGATTCTGATGAGATTTGAGACTTTTAGCTCTCAGAAAAGAGCTGCAGAATATAAAATCCCTTAGCTGTAGTATGGAAGGGGCTTTTAAGCACTGAGCACACCCTACAAGTAACATTGCAGCCATATAGCTCCATGGTCTCTCTCTCTCTCTCTCTCTCTCTCTCTCTCTCTCTCTCTCTCTCTCTCTCCTGAACACACTGATAACCCCAGCCCTATTTTATTTTAAGACAGGGTCTCCCTTAGTCACTAAGTTTCCCAGGCTGGGATCAAACTTTCCATCTTCCTGTCTCAGCCTCCCAAAGTATGGGATTACAGGCATGTGCCACCAGGCCCAGGTAAACTTTTACTGTAGAGAAATGCTACAGCTTTCTAATTTTTAAAGCATTAGAAACAAATACATTTAGGAAATTCAGTTCTGAATTTACATACTTAGAAAACCTCAAAAGTGATACTGAGTCAAAAAGTAGAAATAACCCAAATATCCAAAAATGAATGAATGGAACCACAAACTGTGGTACAACTCTATAAGAGAACATTATGAACCATAAGAAAGAATGAAGTATTGTTATGTGCTACGGGATGGATGAAATGTGGAAGTGAAAGAAGCCTGTCACAAAGACCACACGTTGAATGACGGCATTTATATGCACTGTTCATAATAAGTAGACTCCCATAGACAGGAAGTAGATTAATGGTTACCAGGGCCTGGGAGAGATGAGGAAGTAAGAAACGTCAGCCAAAGGGTTTCTTGGCAGGGTGACGATCACACATCGCACGAATAAACTAAAAACCCTCTAAGTTAGAAAATGAGGGACTGGAGGAATGGCTCAGTGGTTAAAGCGCTTGCCTAGCAAGCGCTAAGACAAGCGCTAAATCCCCAAATTTGATTCCCCAGCACCACATAAAGCTGGGTGTGGTGGCGTATGCCTGTAATCCCAGAACTCAGGAGGCTGAGACAGGGGAATTGCTGTGAGTCCAAGGACAGCCTGGGCTTCATCCTGAGTTCAGGACCAGCCCTGGACTGTAGAGTGAGACTCTGTCTCAGAGAGAGAGAGAGAGAGAGAGAGAGAGAGAGAGAGAGAGAGAGAGAGAGAGAGAACTATATGGTATGTGATTATATCTCAATAAAGGGGGGATATGGATGTTGGAATGTAGCTCAGTGGTCAAGGATTTCCCTATCATGCATGAGGCTCTGGATTCATCCCTAGCACAGAAAGGAAAAAAAAAAAAGCTGTTACTAAAAGAACATTAAAATCATCTGAAATTCATTTTCTCCCTCATAAAGTTGATTAATTGACTTTGATGCACTTGGAGTTAACACTTGTTTGGTTTACCAATATTGGGCTCTTTAGGGAAGCTCTCAGAACAGCAAACGGCACTAAAACAACAAGCAAATAGCCTTGAAAATCAGAGCAAATTTATAAATGCCCTCACAGTGTCAGCTAACTAGGCTCTAAGAGCTGGCAGCCTCATTAGTTGAATAAACAGGAACCACCTAAGGAGATGCACAGGCCATTCTTTTGGCTACACTGGCTAACAGATGTCAAAAAGAAAGCCCATTCTGGGTAACTACAGGGCAGTGCAGCGGAGACAGTCCTGTCTTAGTGCTGTGAAAGTGTCAACATGAATCAACCCTAACCCCTCGCACAAGTGGAATCCACATCTCCAAGTAACATAAAGTACTAAACAATTAACAGCATTCCCAACTTCTCCCTGCTCCATACATAAGCCTGAATGATCTCCTCCAAGATTAGACCAAACCTATACCACCTTTTGGACTATGATGAGCAGGATTTTTTTTTTTTTTTGTAGTACCGAGGATCAAACACAGAGTCTTTGCTCTGAGCTACCCACCAGCCCATTTTATTGTTTTATTTAAAGACAAGGTCTTGCCAAGTTCTAAATTGCCCAAGCTGGGCTAGAACTTGTGATCCTCGGGGAAGCCCTCAGGAAACCCTAAGTACTGAGCACCTCCCACACCCAGCTCTCACAGTGTCTAGAAGCAAACCTCACTAAGCCAGCAGAGCACAGCTCCGTCCACAAGCCCTGACAGGATGGGGCAAACAGTGATGAGAACAAGGAGTGGGATGATCAGCGACAGATTCAGAGCTGAAAAGAGGCGTAGGTGGACATCAAAATGATCCAGGACCAAGTAGAGGATGGGAAGGGATGTCATAAGACCCCAAGATACTGTGTTGGACAAACATGTAATTGGTCAGCCATTCTTTTACCTCTAGCCCTAGATTCTTTTGTTGTTTTTAAAACATAAAAGGTAATAAATATAGGCATCCTGACAAAGCTCAAAGAGCACAAAAGTGTGTGCAATGATAAGAGAGTTTCCCTTCTTACTGACTGACCTTGCTTTCCAGAGCCCAAGTCCCATACACAAAAGCAACCATTGTTGTCAGTTTCTTATGTGTCCTCCTATATACATTTTCCTTCTATTTATACATGGACACACACACACACACACCACAACAGTGCTGGAGATAGAACCCAGGGCCTCACTCATGCTAGACAAAGATTCCACCACGAAGCTCTATCCCCAGTCTTCCACAGACATTTTATGCAGATGCAAGCATATCCACAAGCATATACCTCACATTCCTTCTTTATCTACATTATATAGTTTTGCAACTTCCTTTCTTTCCAACTCTTAGCAAGCAACTCATATAAATGTAGCAGACCACCCTTATTCTTTTTAGTGGTTGCCTAAACTCCATTCTATAAATGTCCCAGTACTTTAAAAAATGTAGGACATTTAAGTCATTCTGATTTTTCTCAACCACAGATAAGGCTATCCTGAATATTATTAGATACCTCTGTAATATAAAACCCTGGCAGTGCGATTGCTAAGCTGTAAAATCCACATATTTTAAGCTTAATTCTTACCTTCAAATTTTCCATCCTTGAAGCTTTAAGACAGGGCACTCAGCTCTGCCTCAACTTTATAAACAATCGTAAATGTCTGCTAGATAATATTTAATAATATGGTGGCTGCAGGGTGACATAAACGCTGAGAATGAAAATAAATCTAACGATGACAGAAATAAAGTGCTAACTGAAGGAGTGTGGCCTTTACAAAAGAGGGGAGCCAGAGCACAAGATTTTGACAGCATTCATCTCTCACTATCCACGGCAGGAGTTATGTAAAACTACAGAATGTGCACCAAAGAAACACATTCAACCAGCTTTCTCGGAGGCCAAGGTGGAGTTTCCTCTCATGCAATGCTGCTGCTTTAGTTCCAGGCCCTCTCTCCCCACTAACGGATTTACTAAGTTCTTTCTCTTACTACCTAGATGCTTAAAGGTGTGGTGTGTTAAAGATGGTTATAGATGGCTTGTTAGAGGTCAGAGGTGAGGTCTGTGTATTCTCTAGACACTTCATGGCTTTCTGTAGCTGCTTTGATATGTGGGATACAGTGGAAATCCTGCTGTACCTTTCTCCAGCCCCCATGTTCTCCCCGCTCCTCCACTTTCCACCATCTGTCTAAAGAAATTAGCAACGTCTGTTTCTTAAACATTCATTCTCTAGGGGAAAACTAGCAATATGTAAGTGGGACTATCCCAAGATCTCCGTGGTATGGGGAAGCCAAAGCCACCCAGAGACAGACAGAGACAGGGACAGGCACAGCGAGAGGCAGAGAGAGGGCTATTCCAGCCAAGTCTGCCCAGGCACCAGTCGTACCCCTGAAGATGCCTTCTCGGCCATTCCAATCCTGTGGAATTTTGGCAGACCTAACCTGCCAGCCAAAAGCCTGAGGCCCAGATGTACGGCTCTCTGCAAGCAGTTCCAGCTGTCTTCAGTCAGTTCACTTGAAGCCATACTTCATCATGAAATAGAGATGAATCATTTTCATAGTTCCTTGCTCAAATTCCTGCCTTGACTCACAAAATCATTATTTAGCAAAAATGTGGGTTGCTTTAAGCAGCCATGTTTGAAGACAGTTTTCTATGCAGCAATTAGAAAATAGAATCAGACATTTCTGTGGTGAGGATAATGATTTCTGGGAAATTTGATCTATCTGGTAAACAAATACATAGGCACTCCAATCTACACAGCTGCTTCTTCCTCTGAATCTGGCCCATGTGAGTTGGCTCCCAATAATCTGCCCATGCTGAATGTGGCTGACACAACATATTTTTCACACTAAACACACTAAGGACTGAAGTGCCAGGTTTAGCCAGTCTGTCCACCTCCCTCACTATCTCTCTTTCCCTCATTCTCAGGCCAAATGATTCAGCTCAGGAAGTTGGGAATATGAATGTCATAAAAATGCTTGCCTCAGATATAGCCACTGCCCATGTGTCCGTAGCCCACACGGATCATCACTCCTGGCACTAACCCTGCGCCTGGCACTGGAGAACAGAGGAGGGAAGGAATTTCCCAGCCCAGGGTCTAAGCCGTATGTGAGATATAATTTAAATTACATTATGTTTAAAATCTATAATAGTAAAAGACACACTGCCATTGGTTCCCCTCAGAATGCCCACCTCACTTCAAACATACCATCCTATCATTCCCGCTACTTTCTCATGTTCTGGAAGTCTCTCTTCTGAGTATCTTTTGCTTTGCTGTCTTGGCTCCCTTCATATCCTGAACTGACTCAAAACATTTCCCTTTCATCATCATTTTGGCTTTGGAGCCGAGCCAGAGGCTGCACTGTACCAGATCTGGTGTACAAGGTGGAAGAGGGCACACCATAATGTTTTCACAAAATTGCCTGTCAGAGGACATACAACAGTGAAATTCACCATATTTTTTTATCACATTTTATAAAGACATTCAAGATAAAGGATTTCCATGGCAATGTGTCTTTTACCATAAATTTTTTTAAAAATGAAATATTCATCATATTTTTCAATCATTCCCTATAAACAGGTGATAAGAAGAAAAATGATACACCAAATGACAGATATGTGCACGGGGCACTGAGGGCCACAGCTAAAGGCCCCAGCCTGGTTGGTACTCCTCAGTCAGAGCTACAGATAAAATCGCATTCATCTCAGTATCAACATTTTTTTAGCCATTTTTTCCCCAGGCATTTTTATTATTATCTTGAGAAAGTGTCTCACTAAGTTGCTAAACTGCCCAAACTGTGCTCAAACTTGGGGTCCTCCTGCCTCAGCCTCCCAGAGTGCTCGTTACAGACCTGTACCACTCAACCAGGTTGTCAGAATCAACATCTTTCAAAAGACAAAATTTATACATTTACATATAAATTTAGCATATGTTCATATTTCATTTCTCTCTCTCTCTCTCTCTCTCTCTCTCTCTCTCTCTCTTTCTTTTCTTCTTTCTTCCTTTCTTTCTTTCCCAGTACTGGGATTAAACCTAGGGCTTCATACATGCTAGGCAATGACTCTGCCACTAAGCAATGTGCCCAAGACCAGTATTGTTTTTTATTTTTGTGGTATTGGGCCTTCACATTGAGATACACACCCAGCTCATTTGTATTTTTGACTTTGAGACAGGATCTTGCTAAATCATTAGGCTGCACAATCTGGGCTAGATCTTGTGATCCTCTTGCCTCAGCTTCCCAGAATGGTGAGATTGCAGTTGTGCACCACCACTCCTGGCATTAACGTTACTTTTGTTAGGAAAGAAAAAGGTATCGGTCTTTCCCTTAAGTGTTACGATGCTTCCCCAAGCTGATTTTATTATATATATTTTTATGTATGTAGAATTTTCATGAGTATGGGTGACTTCTGTTTTTGTTGGGTTTTTTTGTGTTTATTTGTAGCTCACTGGAGATCAAACTCAGGGACTTGTGAATGCTAAGCAAGCACTCTGTCACTAAGTACATCCCCATGTCCCTGGATTTTGGCACCAAAGGTGCAGGGGACATTGTAGTTGGCTATCCCTAAATCTAGTCCATTCCTTTCCCTGTGTGGTAGCTACCTGGCTGGGATAGGAGAAGTCCCAACCCCAGTTTTAAGGGTAAGACTGCTTGGGGCTAACCTAGAGTGTATCTATCTGCTTTAGGCCAATTGGAGGAGGCCACTAATCCAGGACAAGCCAGTCAACTCACTTTCTGCAAAAGACCAGACCAGAAAGAACTGTAGAAAAATAAAGCTGTTCCTTTGATGACTTCATCAAATTTGCTATGTTTTGGTTATGTTTTGTTACTCAGAGTTGTCTATGCTGAAAGCCTTGTCTACAATGTAATGGAATTAAAAGGTGGTAGGCACTTTCAGGGGTGGAATTTTACAGGAACCAATCATGAACTGTAGTTGTGAAAGGCTTATTGTAGGCCTGCAGGAATGAATTAATACCTGTGGGAGCAGGTGGTTATATAAGAGCAGGCCCACCCCTCCCTGGCTTCTCGTGTCACTTCTTATCTCACCATGTACCCACTCTCTTGGCACATGGGCCCTATGCGTTCCACCTCTCTGCCGTGTTGGACACAGCCAAGGGTGCCCTTGCCAGGTACACCATGCAGTTTGAACTTCCACTCACCAGAGTCATAAGCCAAAAAAGTTTCTCTCTCTCTCTCTCTCTCTCTCTCTCTCTCTCTCTCTCTCTCTCTCTTTCAAATAAATTATCCAGTCTCACCAGGCCCACTGTGGCACAGGCCTGTAATCCCGGTACTCTGGGAGCTGAGGCAGGAAGAGAACAAATTCGAATCTAGCCTGGGCAACCTACAACTTAGCGAGATCCTATCTCAAAATCAAAAATAGGGGCTGGAGGACTGGCTCAGCAGTTAAAGCACTAAGTACCTGAATTCGATTCCCCAGTACCATATAAATTGGGTGTGGTGGCGCATGCCTGTAATCCCAGCACTAGGGGGGCTGAGATAGGAGGATGTCCGTGAGTCCAAGGCCAGCCTGGGCTCCATAGTGAGTTCAGAACCAGCCTGGGTTACAGAGAGAGACTCAGTCTCAAAAAAAAAAAAAAAAAAAAAAAAGGGAGGGGGGGCTGGGTATGTAGCTACATGAGAAAGCCCTGGGTTTGATCCTTAGTTTTATAAAAAAAAAAGGTTACCCAGTATATATTTCACTATAGCAACACAGAATGAACTAGGAAAATAACTGAGGAGTGGTGTTGTTTGTTATAATGATACCTGAGCATGTGGAATAACTTTGGAATTAGGTAATGAGCAGAGACTGTAAAAGTTCAGAGGAACAGACCAGAAAAGGTTTGTATTGCTATAAATGATGCATTATGGACAATTCAGGTGAGGGCTCAAAGGACAAAGAGACCAGGAAGAAGCTAGATCTTCCTAGAGACTGGCTAACTAGTCACGACCAGAATGCTGGTAGAAAGTGGACAGTATAGGCCACCTTGACAAAGTGTCAGATGGAAGTGAGGAGGACCTATTAAAAATTGGAGAATTTGTTCTTTTTATGAAGTAACACAGAACCTAGATGACTTGCATTCATGCCTTAGGGTTTCATGGAAAGCCCAAGCAGGGTGGCGATTTAAACGATATGGAGAAAGAAATTTCTAAACAAAATATAGAGTGCCTGAAGTAACTTTTAAAACTCCATACAATAAGATTCAGGAGCAATCAACAATCAAAAGGCTGATTTGGAAGATTCTTTTCTTCAATGCTGAGGAGTGAACCTGGGACCTTGCACATGTGAGCCAATGGAATTTGTAATTATAGAAAAAGAAGTGTGGAAATTTGAAAAGTCACCACTTGCTCATGTAAAAAGGCAAGAATACATGCTATGCAGGTGCAGTGGGAATACCACTTGCTAGCAACTTAGCATGGATAAAAGGAGGCACATACTGTGGGTCAGGATACTGGGCTGAAGTCCTGAGCGCCTCCTAGAGATCTTTCAGGGTGCTCCTTTCCTCCAGGCCAGAAACCCTGGAGGGCGGAATAGTTTCAAAGAACTCCCCAGGGAACTGCTGCCCAGGGCTGCCTGGGTCCCTTGTGCTGGGCCACCCAGGGGCTGTTCAAATGGACTCACATGCAGCTTATGCTGCTGCTCTGGGGGGTGCAAGCCATAGGCCTCAGCAGAATCCATGTACAGGCACACAGAGTCCAAGAGCTGCAGGACACAACCTCTCCCACCAAGAATAAAAGAAGAAAAGAAAGAAGCCTATGTGCCCAGAAGTTTGCCATACAGACAGAACCACCAGAGAATTTCCATCAAAAGCCTAATGGAACCACTAAAAGGATGCATAGCCAGGAAGGTGGAACAACCTGTGGCTTGCAACATCTGCATCAACACCAGCAAGCTACAGGCACCAGTATACAACCAGAGAGAGCAGGCACATGGTTGAGGCAGGACTGTCCAAGACCGAGGTGGCTCATCCCCAACGCAGTACACACAGGAGGCAGGACTTGCAGCTTTAAAGGTTAATTTCTAGCCTGCTGGATTTCAGTCTTACTGGGGACCTGCAACTGCTTTCTTTTGTTTGACTCACTCCTTCATTTTGGAATAGAATTGTTTATCCTATCCCTGTCTTGCTGTTATGTTTTGGAAACAGATAAACTGGTTTTTATTATATATTATAAATTCACAGCTGAAGGAAGTTTGGCTTGAATCTTAGATGAGACTTTGGATATTGAGCTGAGGCTCAAATCATTTAAGACTTGTAGGTCAATTAGCATGAAGTTAATATACACTTTTCGTTGTGAGAACATGCATTCTGGGGCTCAGGGGCAGAATGCCTTGGTTTGGATATAGTTTGCCCCTTCAAAGGTTTATATGTTGGAAGCTTGGTCCCCAGTACAACAGTATTGAAAGGTGATGGGCTTTTAAGAGGTGGGGCCTGGTGGAAGGAATTCCAGTCTTGACTGCTCTAGTGAAGAGATTAAGACTGGTCTCACAAAAGCGGATTAGTTCCTACAAAGCAAACTGTTATACAAGAGCAAGACTGGCCCCTCCCCAGGCTTTTGCATTCTCTCTCACCATGGCACTCACACTCCTGCCAGGCTATGCCCTCAGTCATGATGTACCATGTGATACAACCAAGCGACCTTTATCAGAGGCTGTCCAGCTGGGGCTGACATCTTAGACTTCCAAACTCTACATTAAATAGACTTCTTTTCTTTAAGGAGTACCCAACCTCGAGGACTGTGTTATAGCAACCAAAGCCGATTAAGACAATCAGAACAAATAAGACAATGAGAACAAATAATACCTGATGGAGGTTCAATTATTGGAGTCTTCTGTTTTATGAGCCAGTTAAACTGCTTTAACCTTTAAGCCAGTCTGAACAACAACCAAACGAATTGTGATGCTAAGTGTGTCACTGAAATACACCCTCCTCCTCAGCAGGGCTATTACCTGGGATTTACAAATACACAAGAGAACACTTGGCTCTTCATTAACTGACACCCGTGATGTGTAGTAGGGAAGGCTGGTGTATTTCCCACGGAACAGCTCAGGTTCTTGGAACCCATGATCTAAGGATTTTCCTAAAGCTCCGGCCTCTCCTTTAAAAGTTCACACATTGCTGGCTTTCTCCTGCTTCTTTTTCTTCTTCCTCCTCCTAAGGACGTAAGGCCATCGAAAATTTCTTTGGTAGCTACTACTGCAGAGCTAATGCTGAGCAAATTTCCCTCCGTTTTCAGCCTTGAACACTCACTCAGGCGTTGACATTTTCAGAGGTCGAATCAAGCACCACGGACTGATTCCTCCTTTAGAGGAGCCAGATCCTTAGAGAGTGATTCTTACCCATTCTCCGTACCTTGTGACCACCCCGCTCCCAACTCTTGGAAACTTGCCCAGTAAGATGTTAGGACAGACGGAAGACAAGAGCAGGTGCTGAGGACCGAGGGCCGCTGCAGCCAGTCTTCCCCCCTCACCAGCGGCGCCTTGTCCTTATCGCCTAGGATTCTGCTTCCCTTCCTGAGAAGCAGTGTCTCCCCCGACAACCCCGCTGAAGAAACCGGCCTTGGAAGGCTTCTTGCCAAGAGGTTTCTCTGTAAGCTTCCTGGAGTTGCTTCCTTTGGAAGAAACCCGTGGTGGCCTTACCACTGCACAACTGAATAGTGACCCCGCCTTCCTTGGTCGCTTCACACACCTGCGCATTGTCGCCCCCAGGCCCTCCTCTCCCAAGCTCTGTGGCTTCGAGTCTAGCCTCCAAGTCACCTCCCATCTCCCTGCTGGCGCCCCGGGACCCTTATCACCCATCAGCTAGTTTATTTCGGTCCAAAGGCCTCTGTCTGCACTTTCTGCATTCTCCCTATAAACTTCAAATACGAGTCCAGCGTCAGCAGGCCCCGAGCCAACTTTCCCTGTTTTCATCCGAAGTCCCCCGCGTCTCCAATCCCTCTGTCCCCCCGCCCACCTCCAATCCCACCCAGTTACCTGCAGCTCATGCAGGCGCAGGGCATAGCCTCGCCCGAACAGCTGGAAAAGAAAGCGCAGCCGCCCAACCTTGGGAAGCTCGTCCCAGCTCCGCAGCCGCCGCTGGTCGCCGGAGCCCGCTGCAGGTCCCTTGGCTGCCTCGTCCGCCTGGAGGGCCACGGGGATCGCGGCCTTGGTTCGGGCCCCCGGGGGACAGAAGCCACGGCCCAGCACCTGCGCTCCCGGCAGCGCCCGCCTCAGCCTCGCCCAGCCCAGGGCAGCCATGGGTCGCGCTCACGGGCCGCGCCTTCGGATCCGAAGCCGGGCGCGTAAAGCCGAAGCGGCGGGTTCGAAGGCAGGGCGGGCTCCGGGCGGGCGGAGACGACGCCGGCCGGCGCCCTTCCCGTGCTCTTCTCGTCGCGGCGCTCGCTCCTGCAAGCCGGACCCGGGGAACGCGCAGAAGCCACCCTCCGGGCTGGGAGTCCGGACTCCGGGGGAGGGAAGGGGGGCACGGGGGACCGGGAGGCCCGCAGGGCTCGGCGGGCCGGCCTTCGCAGCCTACTGCTCACTCTCGCTTCAGCGGAATCCGAGGAAAACTTCCAGTCCTCTCCGAACTGTGGGCGGGGAGCACAGCGCCCACACCCTGGCCTCCCGCGGCCAGGCGGGCGCCAGGTGGCCCTCCCTTCCCCGAGGGACCTGGAAGCGGCGGCGGAAGCCAGGCTGCCCACGGCGTTTCCGCAGTGACCGCAGCCTGGAGCCCTGGCCCGGGAGAGCCGGAGGGGCCCGGCGCCCGGACCACGAGCAGCGGATTGTCAGCGGAGAAGTGAAACGCAGGACCCACGCCGCCAGTCGTCTAAGCACTGTGCTTCAAAATGCAAATCGAGGCCGGATTCAGGGGCTCCTGGGCAGAATTGTTTTCAGTAAAGTGAAGAGTAAGCTGGGCTTGGTGGCCCGCTCCGGTCACCCCTGCCGGGGACAGCTTTGGGACTTAGAGGGAAGCTCTGCTTCGTGGCTCCTTTGTTTTGGGTATATTCGAAGTGTAGCTTTCAAAAAGTTTTTAAAAATACAACATAAACACTGGGTCAAACCCGGGGCTGAGGGGCGGGAGGGCCTAGCTCTACAGTTAGAGCCTGTAAGCAAGACTGGGCACCACGTAAGAGGTTAGCCGGGAGTAACGGCGCACGCCTGCAGTCCCAGCCCTTGGGAGGCTGAGACAGGAGGATTGTCATGAGCTTGAGGCCAGCCAAGTTTACAAAGTGAGTTCAGGACCAGTGTGCACTACACAGCACGCGAACCTGCCCCCGTCCAAAAAAAAATTATTGAATTTTTGAATTTCATTCAAAATTATTGAATTATTGAATGAATGAGCCAGCAGGATACAAGCATTGCTTCCAAGAACTCTTGAAAAAATGGTTATTTATAAGGACTGCTGTGGGTTGGATCTGCAGTGTCTCCCAGAAGCCTCATGTATTTGTAATGGGATGGGGTGACTGTGTGGAACCATGTGATGGCTGTTGGGAGATTGGGTCTGCCTGGAAGGCTAGGATGCCTGGGGTGTGACCTGGAGGGATTATGTCAATTTGTTGAAATTGGGGAGGGGCAGAGCTTTCAGGTTTGTGTTAGTAACTTGTGGTCCGGGAAGTGAGGGAGGGATACCCACCCAGAGGTCTCCTCACCCATGTGTGGGTGGCTCAACTGGCAGCTCGAACTAAGTAAAACGAGGAAGAAGGAAGAAGAAACATTGTTATGGCTCCATCCCGGGAAAGTTCTGGCCCTGCCTGAAGTTCCAGACACAATCCATTCGCCTGAAGCTGGTGTCAGCAATGCCTAAGCAGGTCTCCAGCCCCTGCCATGTGCTGTCACGTTGCCAGCTGCCCATGAATGGACTGTGTGAGACCTCCTGAAACCATAAGCCAAAATAAATCTTTCCTCCCCTAAGTTGCGGAAGTCGAGTAGTCTGTCCTAGCAACAAATATATAACTAAGACAAAGGCCTGTTAACAGCTGGTGTGGCTAGCTGTGCATTTCTTTTTCTATATACTAAGGTTCGTAGTGACTAACCCAAAGCAATAGATTCAACTTTTGGTGAGTGAGAAGCTGTAATAAGCACAACCAGGAGGTAAAAGACTGGAAAGAGTTTTCATATTTGTAGCAGGTAAGGAGTACATTTCATTTAATACTCAAAGTAGAATTCTTCCCAAACAAATCAAGCCAACGGCTTCTACCAGGGAAACAAACATACCATCACACAAACACTGGTCATCACATAGTAGAGAGTCAGGCAGACTGCTCAGTATTCTCCCTTTGAGGTCAGCTGCAACCTGTTCAAACAAAAAACAGCATCTTGGAAGACCTTTGAGTGAAGAATTCAGTATTATAATAAGCCAAGTTTGTCTTGGCCACCTGAAAAGAATGAGTCAGGGTGACTTGGTTGTTTGGGCTAATTTCTGAGAGTTTCTCTGAAGGACTTTATCTAAAGTAAATAACAGATATAAACATTTTTAGAGGAAATTTTTAATTTATTCTTTTATTAACATGTATTTGTGATACATAATAAGCAGTTTGAGAAATTGGCATATTTAAATATCACATCTTGATCATTTTTTTCTTTGAGACAGGGTCTCGCTCTGTAGCCCAGGCTGGTCCTGAACTCACCATGGAGCCCAGAACATCTTGATCATTTTACTTGCCTTTCCCCTTTCCCCCCTTCTCCCCTTACCACATCACCTTTCCCTCTCCACAAAGTCCATCTTCTTACATTCTTCCATCTCTCTTTTACTTTTTTATGGTTTGTTTTTCTCAAAGAAACCATGAGCTTTCTAACCTTCTGTGTCTGATTCATTTCACTAAGCATAATGGTCTCAAGGTGCATCCATTTTAAATGATCCAAATTCATCTTTCTTTATGGCAAAGTAGTATTCCATTGTATAAATATGCCAGATCTTCTTTATCCATTCATCTTTTGATGGACATACTGGCTGCTTCCAAGATTTGGCTATTATAAATGAATTGTGCTGCTATAAAATGAGTACTCTTGTATGATGACTCTTTTGGGACCATGTCCAGAGGAGGTATGTCATGGTTTGGAACCGGATGTTCCCCCAAAGCCTCACATACCTATGGATAACGTGTATTGTTGGGAGGTGGGGCCTGGCTGGAAGGTTTGGATGCCTGGGGCCTGACCTGGAGGAGCATGTGCTGGTTCTACCCTTCCTACCAGACTTGTCCCTATTCCGCCATGCTATGAGGAGCTCTCTCTCCAGATCCAGCTCTGGCCCCGGCCCCAGCCCCGGCCCCAGCACTGCCGCATGATTCCACCATTTCCCAGTTGCCCACTCATGAATGGACTGTGACCTGAAACTGTGAGCTAAAACAAATCTTTCCTCCCTAAGTTGTGGATGTCGGATATTCTGTCCTAGCAACAAAAAAGGTAACTAAGACAAGGTATAACTGAGTCAAATGAGATATCAATTTTCAGGTTTTTTTTTTTTGAATCTCCACACTGCTTTCCATAACAGAACAATAAACTTTGAAAGCACGTTAACACGTAAAGGAGTAGCAGATTTTCTGCCCCCACAATTTATAGCAGCTTGTTCCTAAAAACTCCTGCCTGGCTGCTACTACCCCATTGGACCTATGACTGTGTTTCATCCACTTGGGCAGTTGTTCAGCCATTACCTGTCCAAACATGGCTTTTCTTAGTCTCTCTCTTCTTCTAGGACTTTAATCTAGATTTATGCTAGAGCTCTTCTCTACATCGTTCTCTCTCCCAGGCATTTTTATTACTTTATTTTTTACTTTTTGGTGGTTCTGAGAATCCCAGGGCCTGCCTTGTACAGGCTAATCATCCATTACCAACTGCACTAACCCTTGAGCCCTTTTCTCATCAGTGTGTTCTAGCTCATTAAACCTCTATTTCAACATGTCTAGTCAGCTGGTAAATCTGCCCATTGAACGCTTTTTAAATTTAAATTAACTAATCCATAAAAGCATAAAAATTCTACATATTTAGGGGGTTCCATTTGATGTTTCAATACATGTTCACACAGTTATCACTTCTTTATGGCAAGAATATTCAAAATCTTTTTTTTCCTATTTTTGAATTATACCCATTGAATTCCTTTTTTTATTTTTTTAATTTTTTAATTTTAATTTTATTTTTTTTGAGTCAGGGTCTTGCTCTGCGGTCCACTTTGGTCCTCAACTCACTATGTAGCCCAGGCAGCTTCCTAAGTGGTGGGATCACAGGTGTATACCATCACACTCAGTTTATGTGGTGCTGGGGAATTGAACTCAGGGCCTTGCACTTGCTAGGCAGGAGCTCTAATTGTTGCACTAATCCTCCAGCCCCTCATTCCTTTTTTGACAGAGTCTCATTCTGTAGTTCAGGCTGGTCCTGAGCTCATTACGTTGTAGCCTAGGCTGGCCTCAAACTCAAAGCAATTCTGCCTTCCAAGTGCTGGGATTACAAGTGTGTACCACCACACCTCATCTTGTATGTTGCCATTTTCAATTTTGAATGATTTTTTCAAATCTATTTTTTTTACTCTTTTAGTTTTAGGGTAACATTCTTAAGTTTCTCTTTTATGTCCTCTTTGATTTTGTGAGCTTAGTCATTTTACAATTATAATCAATAACTCTAATATCCTTAATCCATGTAAGACAGTTTGTATTGTCCATCAATTTTAGGGAGTTTTAATTTATGTTGTCATACTTCTTCCTAGGTCCAGTTACTTTTGAATATATACTAAATATGTATTCAAGTTAGTTTTTCTTTTTCTTTTTCCTTTTCTTTCTTTCTTTTTTTCTTTCTTTCTTTCTTTCTTTCTTTTTCTTTCTTTCTTTCTTTCTTTTTTTGAGACAGGATCTTGTTCTGTGGTCTGGGATGGTCCTGAACTCACTATGTAGCCCAGACTGGCCTCAAGCTCATGGCAAGCCTCCTCTCTTAGCCTCTTCAGTGCTGGTATTACAGATGTGCACCACTATACCTTACTAATTATCATTTGGTGCTAATTTTCATGTGGGGGTAAAACCCAGGGCCTTGCCCATGCTAGGCAAGTGATCTGACCACTGAACTATGCCCCAAGCCCTTTTTTCTTTTTCCTTCCTTCCTTCCTTCCTTCCTTCCTTCCTTCTTCCCTTTCTTCTTTCCTCTTTCTTTCTTTTTTCCTTCTTTGACAAAGTCTCACTGTGTAGCCCAGGCCTACCTATCTCAAAGGAAATCCTCCTGCCTCAGCTTCAGAGTATTCAGATTACAGGCTCCTGCCATCATGCTCAGCTGTTTTCAAGTTTCTGAAAGAACTAATTTGAGGTTTAGCTAATCTGACTTCCCTCAGAGAAGACTTATTTTTATGTCAGACATTTGCCCAAAGATGCCACACTCAGGCTCATGTTCGCATTGTTTCAGGAACTTACAGCTTAGGGCAGGCCTTCAAGCCTTGTTCATTTCTAGCCTTGCATCCTGCTTCTGGGCATTTAGACACCAGTGATCCAGACTGCAGCTTTCTTCATTCCCCTGAGGCTCAATCTCTCACCTTCTCAGCTTCCTCTTCTGAAAATGAGAACTATCACTAACACAAAAGTGGTCCAAGATGCTTACTTTACTCTGTCAGGTTCTTGCCTGGTGGTCTTTCATTACCTTGTTTGTTCTCTGTGCTGATGCCTTCAAGTAAATACTTTACATAGTTTATTCCATCAAGTTATTTTCAGAAGCTAACTCCAGCATTAACAAAATAGAAGTCCAGTTTCTGCTTTTATTAGTTCTTTTCCTACTTCAATCATTTGGATCCATTTCTCGATATTTTTATTTTTATTTATTTACATATCACATCCCTTTCTCTTTCCCACCTCAACCCCCCACCCTCAACATCCCGTCTATCTTCTTGCTTTCCTCTGCTTCTCTCTTACTTTTTACGGTTTGGTTTTCTCATATTAGAGAAACCATATGATATTTAACCTGGATCACTGTATTTAAGCATACTGGTCTCAAGGCACATCCATATTTCTACCAATGGCTTGAATTTGCCTTTCTTTAGGACAGAATACTACTCCATTGTGTATACATACCACATCTTTATCCATTTGTTGTTGGAGATATTGACTTCTTTCAAGATTTGTCTATAAGTTGTGCCGCTATAAACATGGGTGTGCATGTATCATTCTTGTATGACAACTTTAACTCTTTTGGGAAGATCCCCAAAAGAGATATAGCTGGTTCAAATGCGATGACTACCTTGAGTTTTTTTGAGGAAACTCCATATTGCTTTCCACAGCAGTTGTACCATTCTATAGTCTCACCAGCAATGTAGAAGGGTTCTTTCCCCCTCCTCCCTGTACCTCTCCAGTATTTGTTGTTTTTTGAGGGGTTTTTTTTTGGTCTTTTTTTTCTTGGGGAGGGGCTTGTTTTTTTAGCTTTGGAACTGGGGACTGAACCCAGGGCCTTGAGCATGCTAGGCAAGCTCTCTGCCACTGGGCTACATCCCCAGCCCGTTTTTTGAGTTCTTAATACAAGTTATTCTTATTGGAGTTGGATAGAACCTCAGAGCTGCTTTGATTTGCATTTCTCTTCAAGATGCTGAATATTTTTTTTGCATTTATTGACCATCAGGATTTCTTCCGAGAACTGTATGTTCATTTCAGTTGCCCATTTTTTGATCAGCTCTTTTTTTCTGGAAGATCTAAATTTTTTCCAAGTTTTTGTATATTCTTGATAGCAGTCCTCTGTCTGAATAGTAGCTGGCAAAGACCACTTTCACACTATGCCGATTTGCTCTTCACACTGCTGATTATTTATTTTGCTGTGTAGAAGCTTTTTAATTTGATATAATCCCATTTGTTGGTTCTTGGTGTTATCTTATGTGCTTTGGGTGTTTTACTGAGAAAGTCTTTACCTATGCCTATGTTGTCAAGGGTTTTGCCTATTTTTTTCTTCCAATAACTTCAGTATTTCCATTTTAATGTCTAGGTATTTGATTAATTTTGGTTTGATTTTGGAACACAGCAAAAGATGTGGGCCTAGTTTCATTCTTCTGCATGTGTTTCTTTCTTTCTTTCTTTCAAGTCTTGTTCTATAGTCCAGACTGGTCCTGAACTCACTTTGGAGCTCAGGCTGGCCTCAAATTCACAGCAATCTTTCTGCCTTAGCTTTCATAGTACTATTTGTTAATGAGGCTATCTTTATTCCAGTGTATGTTTTTGGTCCTTTTGTCAAAGACTGGATGACTGAAGGAACCCAGGGATGTCTCTGCATTCTCTCTGTTCCATTGGTCTACCTGTTTTTGTGCCAATACCATGTGACACAAAAACAGGAAGGTGGACCAATAGAATTGATGTTTCTTTGTTGACTTTTTTTTGTCCAGTTGACCTGTTCGTGAGAGTGGTGTATTAAAATTCTTTAGTATGATTATATCAGGATCTATTTTGGCCATTCATGACTAGTAGTGTCTGTTCTATGTAACTGGGTACACCTACATTAGGTACATATATGTTTACAATTGTGGGCTCTTTCTGTTGGGTTATTCCTTTTAACAATATATAATGTCCATTTTTGACTCTTCTGATCTTTTAGTTTTAAGTCTGCTGTGTCTGAGAATACTATAGCTACTCCTGCTTGTTTCTGGGCTCCAGTAGCATGTAATATTAGTATTGTGGTTTGAATCTGGAGTGTCCTCCCAAAGTCTCATGTATTTGGATGTTATGGATTGTCTATGGAAGCATGTGCTGTTGGGAGATTAAGGCCTGGTCTAGAGGGATGGATTGCAGGCATATAGATTTGATTACAGGTGTGTGGTGGGGGCTTACCATACCTTCCACACCTGGGGGTGCAGAACACTGATGCTGGACCAGGAGTAGATCACTGGGAGGATATAAACTGCTTTCTGCCTTCCTTATGGAACTAGATTGGACTTGCCTTGATTTGACTTCCTGTTAGTAATGTTATGAGGAGCCGCCTCCACCTCTATCTCTGCCAAGTACTTCCACTGTTGCTGGCCAACCCTTAGTAGAACATGACCTTCTGAAACTGTGAGCTAAAATAAACTTTTCCTCCCCTGACTTATGGATACCAAGTCTTGAGTCACAGCAATGAAAAAAGTAACAAAGGCAATTAGTTTCCATCCTTTTACTTTCAGTCTGTGTGCTTCTTTGTGGGTGAAGTGTGTCTCTTTTTTTCCCCCATCTTATTGATATGTACAAGTGCAGAATTTAAGGTTTATAATGGAGTTGAGCATTTTGTGCACATATGAAGTGTGTCCCTTGCAGACAAATGGTCAAGTTTTGCTTTTTGATCCACTCTACCAGTCTGTGTCTTCTGGTTGGCAAGTTAAGACCATTAGCATTGAGAATAATTATTGTAAGATTTTCTTTTAACCACATGCTGCCATTGTCCTGTTCTTCTAGTGTTGGCTTTGCTTTTTTTCTTTTTAACACTTCCCTTTTGATGTTTCCTTTCATCTTCACCCATAATCCTTCTGTGTTCTTTGGTGCTGCTCTTCTCTCTGTCTCTAAGATTCCTTCTGGTACTTTCTGCAATGCTGAGCTGGTGATTCTAAATTTCTTTACGGCTTTTTGGTCATGAAAAATTTTTACTTCTGCTTCAATATTCAGGAATAATTTTGCTGAATACAATAACTTGGGTGAGCACTTGCTTTCTTTTAAAACTTTAAAAGTTTCATTCCAGGTTCTCCTGGCCTTTAAGACTCACCTTGAGAAATCTGAAGTTATTCAAATGGGTTTGCCTTGGCAGAATAATGTCTGCTTTTCTCTTACTGCTTTTAATATTTTTTTGTGTTGAATTTCTGAAATTTTGATTATGATGTGTCATGGTGAGATTCTTTTCTGGTCAAGGCTATTTTGTTATCCTATAAGCTAAATGATTACAAATATTAATTTCTTTTCCTAGATTTGGAAAATTTTCTGCCATGATTTCAGTGGATACATTCTTTATACCTTTTGTGCTGTGCTCTGCTCTTTCTCCCACAGCCATAATTCTGAAGTTGTTTCTCACTGAGTGTTGTGGCTAGGATCTGGAGTGTCCCCCGAAAGTACCATGAATTTTAATGTTATGGATTGTCTATGGAGCCATGTAATGTTGGTGGATTGGGGTCTGGCCTGGAGGGGTGGATTGCAGTTGTTGGGTTAGGGGCATGTGAGTTAAGACTAAAAGCTTGTGAGTTAAGACTAAGGGTGTGTAGCTGCCACACCTTCTATACCCGGATGCAGGAGAGACTAAGACTGGGACTTGGACTAGTCTCCAGGAGTCTCACTTGTCTGCCTGTGTGTGATGTCCTGAGAAGCTGCCTCCACCTCTCTGCCTCTGCCATTTACTTCAATTGCTGCTGGCTGCCCCTGAATGGACTGTGACCATCTGAAACTGTGAGCTAAAATAAACCTCTCCTTTCCTAAATTTGTGTGTCAGGTATTGAGTCACAGCAACGAAAAGTAACGGATACACTGAGTCACCCAGCAGCTGTTGGCTCCACTGTTTTGTTCACTTTCATCGTTGCTGTCATGACTGACTATGGTATTAGTTTCTTTACCCTTGTCTTCAAGGTCTGAAATTTTCTCTTCATAATCTTCACAATGATCAAGCTGACTTCCTCGTCTTTTAAATGAATTTTTCATATCCTGAATTCAGCTAGATTTCAGATTTTTCCACTTCTCTATCAAAACACTGGATAGTTTCCATTATCTTACTTACCTCAGCCAGCCTTTTGTGTCTTCTATATGCAGAGTAAGCTTTGTATTCATTAGTACCATTATTTGTTTAGTAAATTTCTCTTCAAACCCAGTGATAATTACTCCCATTTCTTTAAGAATATCTTGTGTGAGCTGTTTGCATAAGCCAATTACTCTATTCAGATTTTGACTTCCTTTGCCATGAGTCCCACTATTTCAGGGCCAATAACATTAGCTTCTGGAGTCTCAATTTCCGCATGTGTCCAGTTGCTAGTCTTCTCATGATTCTATTACCAAAGGACTTCATTTTAAAGGCCTAGTCAAGAGGTTTCTTTGAACATTTATGAAAGTGTTTTGGGGAAGCTAAAAGTCCATAGAGTTATATGCTGGGAGTACACAGTGAGGGGGTCACCTAACAGTCTGATGGCCTATATGGTGTCTTCTTGACACCTAGTCCCTTGAGCAACGCCCTACTATCTTTTCTGGCTTCCCTTCCCAGAGAGGGCAGGGGTCTTTACCCTTTGAGTTGCCTCTATTACTAGCTGAATTGTTCAGGACAGTGGCCTTTCTCTCCTCTCTGCAACTATCTTTTGTGCCAGTTTCTTTCTAGGCACTAATTAAGAGTGTCCCCGAAATCCCTGATGTGTGGCCCAAATGTGACTTTTTTTTTTTTTTAACCCTAAACAACAGTTCGGACTTGGGGTTTTTTTAAATTTATTTAATTTTTTTGGAGACAGGGTCTTGCCTGTCTCATTGGTGTAGCCCTGGCTGGCCTTGGACTCAGGACAATCAGCCTGCTTCAGCCTCCCGAGTGCTGGAATTACAGGCATGTGCCACCACGCCTAGCTTTATGTGGTTCTGGGGAATTGAACTCAGGGCCTTGCGCTTGCAAGCACTTTAACTGTGCCATTCCTCCAGCCCCAGACTTGGGCTGTTTTTGAAATGGCTCCTGCCTACACTGCTGCCTAGAATGGTTGCTGAGCTCTGTTTCTCCTGAGCTGGTCTGCTAAGCTCTAGGAGGCCTTTTCAAGAGGAAGCTCACAGTGTGTTTGCAGTATGCACTGTGCTCAGGCTCATTTCTGGAAGCTGGGACTACCAGCTACTGTTAATTCCCTCATCTTCCTGCTCCAAGATTACTTTGGTCTGCAGATGCTAGCAGCTCACAGTCCTTCCCAGGTAGCCTGGGGTAACTTCCTGGGCTGACATTTTCTTCAGCTTCTGCTATGTCTATGGGATTTCCAACCTTCCCATGGCCTCCTTTCAATTTCTGGAACTCTTTTCCCTCTTCTAGCTAAGTTGAGGAGATAGTTCTTAGTGTAGTTCAACTTTTTGAATGATCCTGCAAGAAGGCCTTGGGCAGTACTCTTACTCAGCTGCTATCTTGCCTGGAAGTCCCAGTACTCTTATTTCTAAAAACACTTTTTAAAAACAAACTGTTTGTCAGTCACAGTGGCAGTATGCCTCTAGTCCCAGATACTCAGGAGGCTGAAATAGGATGTTCACAAGGTAAAGACCAACCTGGATAACTTAGTGAGACTCTGTACCACTAATTTAAAAAATGGCTAGAGCCAGGCATGGTGGCACATGCTTGTAATCTTGAACTCTAGGAGGCTGAGGCAGGAAGATGACAAGTTGTAACCCAACCTGAGTTACTTACTACCATCTTAGCAAGACCTTGCTGAAGAAGAAGAAGAAGAAGAAGAAGAAGAAGAAGAAGAAGAAGAAGAAGAGAAGAGGAGGAGGAGGAAGAGGAGGAAGTGGAAGAGGAAGAAGAGGGAGTTGTGTTAAATCTCCAATAGAAAAAAAAAGCCTAATGAAGAACGGAGTCAGAGGGCAATTATCAAAGAACATTGTGTCAGTATCGCTACAGGATTCAGCTGGAAGACTGAGATTCAGTGAAGGAATTGCCCTCTGCAGCTCGACTTGGGAAGGCAAAGGACTTGCTGGACCTGAAAAGTGACCGGAGGACTGGAGGAAGGACACAGAGGATCACCAGCCAGTCAGTGCAGGTTCCCGGGCAAGGAGAGAACCAGGGCAGGGCCTGGAGCTACAGAGCACTAGCATGGTTTGTTAGCCCTTGGCCTGTGAGTGAGTCTGCAAGAAGCTAGTGCATGGGAGGTTTCCAACAAGGCCAACAGCCTAGAAAGTGCCAAGCAGTCTGGTATCTCTCTGCACGACAAGAACAATCCTGGGCCAAGGCATGACAGAATGCTGAGTCATCCAGCTGTGACATGGAGGCAATAAGTGTCTCTGTTAGGACTACTGGAATCATGGTGCTGGAGTCCGTATCTGTGGGAAGGCCCAAACAGACTAACAGACTGGATCACAGGAAGAAGGAACTGGTTGCACATTCCCCCTTAGATGGCAGGATCCAAGGTCTTGGATGTGGGCACTTCCCATACAACTAAGGGGGGTATTTTTATTTCTCTTCTTTTTAGACTTTAGCCTCATTTCAATGGTTTTCTGTGGCTGAACTTGTACTCTTTTCTGCTATTAACTTATGAATTTTTAAGCCTTGGACTCACGGCAATCCTCTTGTCTCAGCCCCCACCAAGTGTTGGGATTATAGGCACGCACCACCACACCTGGCTTATGTGATACTGGGGAATCTAAACTGGGTACTTAAGACTTGACTTAGTGCTTGCTAGGCAAGTGCGTTAACTGCTGAGCTATTCCTCCAACCTCTCTCTCAGGTAACTCTTAATGCCCTTTTTGAAAGGTCTCTATATATTCTGAAGACATGCTCTTTATTCCACTCAGAACTCTCCCTGTTTCTTCTTACTTATGTTTATAGTGTTTATGTGCTATCCCTTGACCCGGGGTTGAAGCTCTGTTATGCTTTTCACTACTCTATAACTACTCTTATGTTTTCTATCACATTCTCAAAGCTAGTCTGAGTCTGCTCTTTCCCTACTCCTATTATTCTTATTACTAATATTGTTAACTATTGATAACTCACAACTCTATGGCTGGACATGTAGAGAAACAATTATTGTATACTATTTAGCTAGACATAGATCAGTAAGGTAAATTTTTTTCTATATTATAAACAATTTAGTGTTACCTGGAACAAACTCTTCCGATGTTACTAGAAAATCTGTATAGAAACCTCCATTAGTAATATAGAAAATATTTAGAATGTTAGGGGAATGGTTGTATGAATATCTTGTTGTAAGTCTATAGCTGATATATATTAAGTTTAACTTTAAATATGAATCTATCTCACTGTTAAAGAGGATATAGTGATGAAAAGATACTCAAAATCCTTAGCCATTAGAGAAATGCAAATCAAAACACCACGAAGATGGCATCTAACCCCAGATAGAATGGTGCACGTCAAGAACTTGAACAGCAATCGATGTTGGCTGGAATGTAAACTGATACAACCACTATGGAGGGCAGTGTGGAAATTCCTCAAAAGGCTGAAAATAAATATCCCCTTTGACCCAGCAATAACTCTTCTGGGAATTTTCCCAAAAGTTAAAAACAACATATAACAGAGATACATGTATACCTATGTTCATAGCAGTACAACCAACAATAGCTAAGATGTGGAAGACACAGAAATACCCATCAACAGACCAATGGATACACAAATTGTGGTATATGTACACAATGGAATACTATGCACCTATAAAGACAGGTACGTTTGAGGCTTTTGTAGGTAAGTGGAGGCAACTTGGCACCATCATGCTCAATGGAGTCAGACACAGGTTAAATGTCAAATGGTTTCTCTAACATGAGAAACCCAGATCACAGTCATTTCAAAGAACTAAATGGGGGGAATGGGAACTAGCGGGGGTAGGAGGGTCAAAAAGCAAGAGGGGAAGGATGTATAATTTTGTTGCAACGTGTATGTGTACAAAATACTCAAGATCAATGTAAACATTATGTACTGCATATACACTATCAATAAAGTGGGGGGAGGAAAGGAACATAGACTGTGTGGACATAGTCACGTAACTCTAATCCTAGCTCTGCGAGACTGTGCAAGACATCTGTATTAATCAGTTTTCCCTTTGCTGGGACAAAATACATGACACCTACATCTTAAATGAGAAAATGGTTTATTTTGCCTAACAGTTTCAGAGGTTTCTGCACATGGCTGCTTGCCTCCCAAGCAGAAACAAGGCAGAAGGGCTTGGCAGAGGAACTCGACTCAGCTCATAGCACTTGGGAAGCTGAGAGCAGGGAAAGAGCCAGAGGAAGGGATCACAGACTAGATACAACCCGAGGTCACCACTAGCACTAGCTGGACTAGGAGGACTGGAAGTTCAAAGTCATCGTGAGCAACTCAGCAACTTACCATGACTCTGTCTCAAAGTGAAAAATAAAAAAGACAGAGCTTAGTGCAAAAACCCACAGTTCATTTTCCACTACTGAAACACACACACACACACACACAATTTCATACCAATTAAAATGACTTTAATTAACTTTATTTTTTAAAAAATGAGGAAATGGGGGTAGAGCCCAGCAATTAGATTGCAAGGTCCTGAGTTTCATTCCCCAGTACTACATAGATGGGGCATGCTGGTACACACCTGTAATCCCAGCACTTGGGAGGCTGAGGCAGGAGGATTACCATGAGTTTGAGGCCAGTGTGGGCTACATGGGCTACACAATGAGTTTAAGATGAGTCTGGAGTACAGAGCAACAGAGTGAGACTCTCTCCCACCATCCTCCCCCATCCCCTGCAAAAAAAGAGAGGCCAGGCCCAATATAGCAGTCCTATAAACCCAGCACTCTGGGAGACTGGAGCAGAAAGATCACAAATTCCAGCTTGGCCTGGGTAACTTAGCAAAACTCTATCATAAAATCAAAACTAAAAGACAGGCTAGGGATGTAGCTTAGTATGATTGCCCTGGGTTGAATCCCAAGAATAAATAAATAAATAAATAAATAAATAAATAAATCAATCATTGTAATCCTTCTACATTGCTGGTGGGAATGATGCAAAATGGTGTAGCCACTACACAAAACAGTTTAATAGGTCTTCAGAAAACTAAGTATTGAATTATCATGTAACCCAGTAATTTCAATTTTAGGTATATACTCCAAAGAATTCAAAACAAAAACTCAGATACTTATATGCCAATACTCATATCAGTATTATTCATAATAGGCAAAAGTAACAACTCAAGTGACATCAATAGAGTACGATACATGATAACACAATGCAATATATCGAGGCATAAAAAGGAATGTTCTGATACTACACCATGTGCAAACCTGAAAAATATTGTCAAACAAAATAAAAGTAAAAGGACAGATGTTGCATGGCTCCATTTCTAGAAATTATCTATATAGTCAAATTCATAGAGAGAGAAGGTAGGTTAGGTTACCAGCTGCTAGGAGAAATGAGGAGCTACTGTTTAACAGATTGAGGTTTTTTGTTTTGTTTTGGAGAAAGGATCTCGCTCTGTAGCCCATGGTGGTCCTGAACTCACTATGGAGGCCAGGCTGGCCTTGGACTCACAGTAAACCTCCTATCTTAGCCTGAGTGCTGGGATTATATGCTCAACTTTTCTTTTTGAAGTGATGAAAACTTCAGAAATAGTTTCATGAGGTGTAACATTGTAAATGTAGTGTCACTGAATTGCACACTTATGGTCAAAATGGAAAATTTTATTATACATATATTTTTAAACACACACACACACACACACACACACACACACACACACACACACATAAAATAAAAGAGAGTGAAAAAAACAGAAAGATAGCACAACCAGTCCAGGGATGAAACAGGCAGGATATAGGTGAGATTTACAGTTAGGACAGCTTTGTTCCACTGAACAAAGCTGAATTCTGCTGCATCCATGCTCCTAACTATGCATATAATCTGCTCCCCCAAGGCATACCCTCATTGGTTAAAGCATTTGCCTACCATGCATAAGGACCTGGGTTCAATTCCCCAACACCACATAACATTTAGCTGGGCGTGGTGGCACAAGTCTGTAGTCCTGGCACTTGGGAGACTAAGGCAAGAGGACTGCCACGTGTTCCATGTCAGTCTGGGGTAGGCAGTGAGCTCAGAACCAGCTGAGACTACAAAATGAGACCCTGTCTCAAAACAAAAAAATAATCTGTTGCCTCCAAATTCTTCACTTGTATAGTAGTGAGTGGACCTGTGGTGAAGTGTACTCATTAAAACAAAGGAGAAGTTAGTTATAAAACCAAGAGGCATCTATCAAGAACTCAAAAGCAAGATACTAGTAAGAGTGTAGAGAAATAGGAACTCTGATACATTGCTGATGGAACTGTAAATTGGTACACTGATTATGGAATATAGTATGGAGATTTTCTCAAAATACTGAATATAGATATTCTGTTTGACCCAGCGATTCCTCTTCTGGATATCTTTCCAAGAGTTAAAAGCACCATATAACAGAGATACATGCATGCTCATGTTTACAGCAGCACAACTAATAATAAATAAATCATGGAAGATGCTGAAAAAATCCATCAATGGACCAATGGATAAAGGAAAAATGGTATATATACAAATGGAGTACTATTCTGCCATAAAGACAGATAAAGTGACAGATAAAGTCATCTGTAGGTAAATGGATACAAATCGAGAACATTGTGCTTAATGAAGTGAATCAGACCCAGAAAATTAAATACCACATGGTCTAATATGAGAAACCCAGCATATAAATCACTAATAGTTAAACTAGTGAGATGGTGGGAATCAAGGATTTGGTGAGGGTGAGTGGGAGGGCAAGAGAAGGGGAGAAAAAAAGAATGTGAAACTGCTGTGATATGTAGGTGCACAAAATTTGTAAGTTTAACATAACCACTGTGTATCACAAGTATATACTAATTTAAAAATGGGGGAAGAAACATTAAAAAAACCAAATACCCCACCTCCATTCTCAAGCCCACAGTTTGGGGATGCACATGAATACTTGAGTAATGGTGCTGGAAGTTGTACTTGTTAACTAGCTGGGGGGACCCACTGTACAGAACAAACTGCACTATATACCTCTTGCAGTGGATTACCATTTCTTTTCTGAAGTAAATTTTGATTTTTTTTTTTTTTTGCTTTGTTTTTGAGATAAGGTCTTGCTCTGCAGTCCAGGCTGGCCTAGAACTCACAGTAATCTTCCTGCCTCAGCTTCCCATGTGCTGGCATTACAGTTGTGTGTGACCAACACACATTTAGTGACCATGTCCCACTAAATTTTATATGGTATTGGGGAATCAAAGGCAGGGCCTAACCACTGATCTACACCTTGGAGCACAGATTATACACATACCTAAGAGCAGGACACTGAATCCAGCTTCGTCCAGTGGAGTGCCACACCCACTCTCACTCTAGTTTTCATCCCTGGACAGGTGGTGGTGTTATTCTGTCTTATTCGTTTCACATATACTATCATAAAATTTGTTATTTGGATCTTAAGTGCTGGGATTACCGGTGTGTGCCACAATGCCGGCTTATTTGAGGCTGAGGAATTGAACTCAGGGCCTCAGGCTTTGCTAGGCAAGTGCTTTAACCTCTGAGTGACACACATCCCTGAGTAGTTAATTTATTAAAACTTGATTACTTGAGAGTTCTGGAATCTGGGAAGTCCCAGGCTGAGGGGCACGCATCTTATGAGGGTATTTGTGCCATGGCAGAAAGCAAAGGGCAAGAGAACATTTGTGAGAGCAAGGGGGGAGCAGGGTGCCAGGCTCATGTTTTTATTAGGAATGCACCCCCTCAATAACTAGCATGCTCTCATGCCAGCTTTAATCCATGAATAGAAGCAGAGCCAGAGACGGATTTTAGAAAACCACTGTTTTGTCTCCAGGGATCTGGGCCTTTTCTCTTCTGGTAGATCAAGTAAAAATAGTTTCAGGTGACTGTTGAGATCCCTGGCACCTTCTGGGACTGTGGCTCTTCCTGATTTTGAGTTGGTTTCCAAACAACAGAGATGATTCTTAAACTTACTTACCTCTGCCAAAGGGGATATAGACTTGGAATGTCAAAACTATCTTTCAATCCTAAGCATGCCATGAATACCACTGGTTATCATGGTTATGCCAGATAGCTGTGCACCAAGACTGGTAATTAATAAGCTGGGGCAATGGCATTAATAGCTAATCTAATTAATTAATCTCCCTTCCTGTTTTTCTTCCCACTCCTGTTTATACTTATGATGGGCTAAATTGTTCCCACTTCCCAAGTCATATACTGAAGTGCTAGTTCCAAATACCTCAGAACATGACTTCACTTGGAAATCAGGTAACTGCATAAGTAATGAACTGAGATGAGGTAATACTGGAGTAGTGTGTGTCCCTAATCTTCTATAACTAAGTCTTAATCAAAAAATTAAATTTGTCTGGGTGAGGTGGTACATGTCTAAATTATTAGCTACTCAAGAGACAGAGAAGCAGGAGAAGCACTAGCATGAGGCCAGCCTAGGAACTCAGTGAGATTCATCTCAGGGAGATAATACATATATACATACATATAGAAAAAATAAAGGGTGGGGGAAGTGCTCAAAGATATACACAGAGAGAGGATGCCTTATTAACACAAAGGAAGAAATCAGTGATGTATCTATAATCAAGGAAGATCAGAGACTGCCACCAACCTCAAGGAGCTTGGAGAGAGACATGAACAGATTCCTCCTCATAGCCTTTGGAAAGAAACCATCTTATCAACAGCTTAATTTTTGTCTTCTAGCCTCCTCCAGAACTGTGAGACAATTTCTCCATTATTTTAAGCCATTCGGTTCACGGTATTTTTTATGGTGGCACTAGCAAACAAATAGAATACCCCCCAAAATCAAAGGCAGACATTCAATTACATGTAGGCACAGGTTTACAAGAGCATCATTCACAATAGCCAAATGTTAGAACCAGCCAGGTGCAAGGGAATAAACTTGTAGTCCCCACTAATCAGGAAACTGAGGCAAAAGGATTATCGAACCCAGGAGTTCAAAGTCAAGTATGACAACAAAGTGATCATGACCCCCATCTCAAAAACCAAATAAGAATGTGGAACCTGTCCAAATGTCTGCCAATGGATGAATGGATAAACAAGTTGTATTACATACAAACAACATAATAGTATTCAGACCATAAAAATGAATGAAGATGGGCTGGGGACATAGCTCAGTGGTTAGAGTGCTTCCCTAGTAAGTGCAAGGTCCTGGGTTTGATTCTAGAGCACCACATGAGCTGGGTGTAGTGGAACATGCCTGTAACTCAGCACTTGGGAGGTACAGGCAGAAGGGTTACTGTGAGTTCAGGGCCAACATGAACTACAGAGTAAGACTCTGCCAAAAAAAAAAAAAAAAAAAAAAAAAAAAAAAAAAAAAAAAAAAAAAAAAAAAAAAAAAAAAAAAAAAAAAAAAAAAAAAAAAAAAAAAAACACTACAAAGTGAATAAACTTGAAAATAAACTAGACTAGATGTGAAAAGGTCACATCTTTTATGATTTCATTCATGTGAAATAGGTAAATCTATAGAAGCAGAAAGGAGATTACTGGTCATTAGAGGAAGAGGCTGATTAAAATGTTTCAAAACTAGATGGAAGTGGTAGCTGCACATCACTGTGAATATAATGAATACCACTGAATTGTTCCCTTTAAAATGACTGTCAGTTTCACCTCGATTTTTAAAAATGCTGGGCTTGGGGTGTAGCTCAGCAGTTAAAGAGCTTGCCAAGCAAGCACAAGGCCCTGGGTTCAATTCCTCAGCACATGACCTGAGTGTTGTGGCACACACTTATAATGCAAATGCTCAGGGGGCTGAAACAGGCAGACTGTCATGAGGTCAAGGCCAACCTGGGTTACATACTGAATTCAAAACCAGTCTGGACTACAGAGTGAGACCCTGTCATAAAAAAATAAGCTATCCTTAAAAATATAAGGCCTTAAATATGCATTCAGGTCAGTTTTAACAAGTCTATTATCTATGTAACCATCCCCCAAAACAGAAGTGGAGCCCTGCCATAACCCTAGAAGGTCTGTCTTTTTATCATACTTTTAACTCCCAAAGGAAAGCACTATTCCAATTTCCTCCCATTTCTGAGCTTCACATATCTATATGTATGAGATCAGGTGCATTCCAGTATGGCCACAGTCCACATAACTATCCAAAATGCACTCTTATTTCACTCAACCTAATGCTTTTGAGATTTATCCATCCATGTTGTTGTGTACATTAACACTTTGCTCCTTTTCATTGTTGAGTAGTATTCATACCATTTTATCTGGTATCCAGACATGTGGATTGTCCCCTATTTTTTATTATGTACAATAATAGGGTAAAAAAGCCTTTGGATCCACCATGCCAACCAGCAGTCTTGCTCAATAGCTCCTTGCAGGCTTATCAAAACGTTGAGATACAGTTTATAAAGTATCTACTCCACTTAGCATGGAGAGGGAACAGAGCTCCAGGAATTGAAAGGATGCCACAGGAAGGTTGGAAACCTTAAAGATGCATCAGAGGCTGAACAACAGACCAGCCTGGGAAACCAAACCAGGCTGCCTAAGAAGGGCCATAAGCAGTAGCAATAAGCCAGCAACCAAAGACGTGAAGCAAGCCTCTAGCTGGGAACCACAGGAATTAATAGCAGCCAGCAGCCCTACTCCCTAGAAATGAGCCCGCAGGCACAGCAAACTACAAATGCACTATGAGCTTCTCCTTGAAAATTCCTTCCTGCAGCTCACCAGACTAGTTCAGGAGAAACAATTTTCAGTAGCACCATACTAGGAAGTGATGTGGGCAGGAGCCATTTTGAAAAGACCCCAAGTCTGAACAGTTCCAGGTAAAAGCCACCTAGGAAGGAGCTGGTACAAGAGACAGTGGCAGAGAAGGGAGACAGGGGACAAACCTCCTCAATGATTAAGGCCATAGAAGGCAGATAGTCCTGCCCTTAGAGGAGGTAAGCCAGCACAAATGGGAGAGCTTTGCTGAGGGGCTGGGAGTGAACAAGACATGCTAGAGGCCATCACATTGACAGGTCCCCCTTGCTGCCTACTCCCAGCACAGAACTCAATGGGTTTTCAGGCCCTCCCCATGCCCTTATACCCTTTAAGAAAAAGGGGCCTGCCATTTAAAGTGAAGTCTCTCGGGCAAGACACACCTCTGTGCTATGAGGCATCCAGAAAACTGCAGATTTATCAATGTACATCTTAAAGGCCCAGAGAGTCTGGAACAAAATCTTTCAAATTTTAGAAGAAAGCAAGTGTCCACCCAAGTTACTGTATCCAGCAAAATTATCCCTGAAACAAAGAAACTGTAAAGAAGTTTACAACCACTAGACCCACATTACAGAACATACTTCAAGGAATCTTAGAGACAGGGAGAAAGCTCCAAAGGACTCACAAGAAAAGAAAAACTGAAAGTATGACAGAAAGAAACAACAAAGAGCCAACACTAGAAAAACAAGATAATCAGTAACAATCTTACAAAATAACTCTCCAGCGGCTGCTGGAATAGCTCAGTGGTTAAAGTACTTGCCTAGCAAACACTATGCAAACAAGCACTAAGTACTGGAGTTGATTACCCACATAAACTGGGTGTGGTAGAGCATGCCTATATCCCAGCACTCAGGAGATTGAGGCAGGCAGATTGTCCACAATCCAGAGTCCAAGGCCATCCTGGGCCATGCCACACAGGGAGTTCAGAACAGCCTGTACTTACAGAATGAGATCCTGTCTCAAACAAAACATAACAAAACAAAACAAAACACCTCTCCATGGAGGCAGGGCTGGAGGAATGGCACAATGGTTAAAGTGGTTACCTTGCAAGCATAAGGCCCTGGGTTTGATTCCCCTACACCACATAAACTGGGTGTAGTGGTGCACACATATAATCCCAGCACTCAGAAAGTGGAGGCAGGAGGATTGCCATGAGTCCAAGGCTAGCCTGGGTTCCATTGTGAGTTCAGGACCAGCTCTGCGCTATACAGCGAGGCCCTGTCTCAAGGAAATTTTTTTAATAAAAAATAACTCTCCATGCTAATGGTCTAAACTTGCCAGTCAAAAGACAAATTGGCCAACTAAATAAAAATAAAATAAAATTCAACCATTTGCTGTCTGCAAGAGAAACGCTTCATCCACAAAGAAGCACACAGACCAAAGGTAAAAGGATGGAAACTAATACCTTCTGCTACTTGAGCCCAAAAATAAGTAGGAGGAGCTATAGTAATCTCAGATACAGCAGATTTTAAGACAGATAAGAAGAGACAAAGACATTGTATACAGAAAGAGCTCACAAGCATACCCAATTTCATAAAACAAACTACTGGATGTGAAAAGTCAAATAGCTCCCAATACAATCATACTAGTGGACATTAATACCTCACTCTCACAAATGCACAGGTCAACCAAGCAAAAAATGAACAAAGAAACATTAGAGCTAAATCACACCATTAAAAAAAAATGGACTGAGAAGATACCTACAGGGGCTGGAGAACTGGCATACAAGTTAAAGTGCTTGCCTTGCTAGCACTAGGGCCATGAGTTCAATTCCCCAGAACCACAAGAAGCTAAGTGGTGCTGTACACCTGTACTTTCAGCACTTGGGAGGATCACCAAGTCCAAGGATAGCCTGAGCTCTATAGTGAGTTCAGGACCTGCCTGGGCTATAGAGAGAGAGAGAGAGAGAGAGAGAGAGAGAGAGAGAGAGAGAGAGAGAGAGAGAGAGAGGAAGAAGAAGAAGAAGAAGAAGAAGAAAAGCTATCTACAATAACTATCACGTGTTCCATTCAACAACAACAGAACATACCCTTTTTTTTTCAGCAGGACATGGGACTTTTCCCAGAATAAAACATACTCTTGGCCATAAGGCATGCTTAAATAAATATAAAAGAATTGAAATCATTCCCTGCATATTTTCAGATCAGAGTGGAATCAAACTAGAAACCAACAGCAAAAGTAATTATAGAAACTATACAAATACATGGAGATTAAATAATACATTATTGGACAAGTGATGGATTACAGAAGAAACCAGGGAAGAGGGACTGGTGGAGTAGCTCAGTGGTTAGTACCAGAGTTGATTCCCCTGCACCACATAAGCCAGGTGTGGTGGCGCACACCTGTAATCCCAGCACTCGGAAGGCTGAGGCAGGAGGACTGCCATGAGTCCAAAGCCAGCCTGGGCTCCACAGTGAGTTCAGGACCAGCCTGGGCTACAGAGTGAGAACCTGTCTCGAAACAAAACAAAACAGAGAAGAAGAAATAAAAATATTCCTAAAGTCAGTAACAATGGAAGCACATCGTACCAGAATTTAGGGACACAATGAGAACAGTACTAAGGAGGAAATTTACAGCTATAAATACACATCTGAAAAAAAGAGCAAGGCTGGAGGAACAGCTCAGGAGTTAAAGTGCTTGTCTAGCACGTACTAGGCACCGAGTTCAATTCCCTAGCATCACATAAACTGGGTGTGGTGGTGCACACCTGTAATCCAGCACTGGAGAGGCTGAGGCAGGAGGATTGCTGTAAATGCGACACTAGCCTGGATACATAGTGAGTTCAGAACCAGAAGAGACTACAAATCAAGACCTTGTCTCAAATATAAACAAATAAGTAAATGATATATTTATGAAAAGAAAAAAGTACAATCTCAAATAATCTGATACAACTCAAAGTCCTACAGAAACAAGAAAGCCAAATCTAAAAGCAATAGAAGGAAAGAAATTCTAAGGATCAGAGTGGAGATTAACGAAACTAAAACTAAAAAAAAAAAAGTAGGTAAGATCAATAAGTCAAAGAGTTAGTTCTTTGAGCGGATAAATAAGATTGATATGCCTCTAGCCAAACTCACCAAAAGAAGGGAAAAAAATGTGACTGTTGAAAATCACATCAATGTAGATAGAAATGAAAAATGCAAAACATAACAGACATTGCTGAAACCCAAAGGATTAGTGGAAGCTATTTTGAAAACATATTATAATAAATTAGAAGACTCAGGAGAAATTGATAAGTTCCCAGTCAAATAGGAGATATTGAAATAAAAATCAAGAGGAGATTAAAAAAAACCCTGAATAAACCAATAACCAGGAATGAAACTGAGGCAGTAAAAAAGGGCTTACCAACAAATAAAAGCCCAGTACCCGCCAGATTCACCACCGAATTTTACCAGAACTTCAGGGAAGAGCTTGCACCAATACAAACCAAACTTTTTCATGAAAATGAAAGAGAAAAAACACCGACAGATTCTTGCTGAAAGCTATCACCTTGTTCCCAAAACCAGATAAAGATCTAACAAAGCAAGAAAACTATTACCCAATTTCTTTAATGAATATAGATACAAAATTCCTGAACAAAGTACCTGCAAACAGACTTAAGCTAATAATCAAAAAGAGCACACACATGACAAATTGGCTTCATCCTAGGACTGAAAGGGTGGTTCAATACAAGCAAGTCAGTTAATGTAATACATCACATTAACAAAAGCAAGGACAAAATCACACGGCTACCTCAAAAGATGCGAAATTTTGGCCAAACTCAACATCCATTCACGATAAAAACACTGACAATAATAGTATAGAAGGATCTTATCTCAAACTGATAAAAGCAATTTATGACAATGTTACTGCCAACACCAATAATCCCAAACAGAAAAAACTAAAAGCATTTCCCCTCAAATCAGCAACAAGCAAGGGTGCCCACTCTCGGTACTCCTATTCAATATAGTGCTCAAAACCTTAGCCAGAGGTATCCGGCAAAAGAATGGAATAAAGGGAATATACATAAGAAAGGAGGAAACACAAATATCCTTAAAACTAATTACCAATGTTCTTAAAACTAATAAACTCAGTCAAATTACAGGACACACAATCAATAAACAAAAATCAATTGCATTCCTCTACAGCAAAAACAAACACAGAGAAAGAGGTCAGAAAAATAATCTCATTCACAGTCGCCTCAAAGAAAATTAAATACTTAGAATTAATTTAACTAGAGAAGGGAACGATCTCTATAATGAAACTATACTACTCTGGAAAAATAATTGAAGAGAACATTAGAAAATGGAAAGACATCCCTGTTCCTGGATAGGCAGAGCCAACACTATCAAATGGCCATACTATCTACCAAACCTGACATACAGATTCAGTGCAATTCTATTAAAAACACCAACAACATTTTTCACAGAACTAGAAAAAAATGATCCTAAAATACCTATGGAACCAGATGAGACCCAAAATAGCCAAACCATTACTAAGCAACAAAATAAGAGTAGGAGGCAACTAAATACTGGACAGCAAGTTGTGTTACAAAGTAATAGTTATTTTTTTAAAAAAAACTAGATGGTACTGACACAAAAGCAGACAGGTGGATCAATGGAATAGAAAATGGAGGTTGCAGAGAAAACCCTGAGCACCTTCTGCCACCTGATGCTCCATAAAGGGCTCAAAAACATACTGTGCAGAAAAGACAGCCTTTGTAACAGATGGCACTGGGAAACTGGTTATCACCTACAAAGAAATGGATCTAGACATACACATATCACCATGTGCCAAAATCAAATCAAAATGGATCAAAGACATGGATATTAAATCAGAAACACTAAGTCTGCCAGAAGATAAAAATAGGCAAAAGCCTTGAAAGGCACAGTCAAGAATTTACTCAATAAAATACCAAATGTACATGAGATAACACCAATCAATAATCAAGAATCAACAAAGGGGACTGTATTAAATAAAAAAGCTTCTGGGGGATGTGGGTATAGCTCAGCAGTTAAAAGGCTTGCCTGGCAAGCACAAGGCCTTAAGTTAGATTCCCTAGCACCACATTAACTGGGCATAGTGACACATGCCTATAATTCCACCACTTAAGAGGCTGAGGAAGGAAGATTGTTGAGAGTTCAAGGTAAGCTTAGACTACAGAGTAACTTCAGTACCAGTCTGGACTACAGATCAAGGCTCTCAAAAAATCAAACCAAACCAAAATGAAAGCAAACAAATAGCTTCTGCTCAGCAAAAGAAACAAAGCAAAGAAAGAACTGCCAGAATGGGAAAAAAAATTTTGCCAGTTAATCCTTGGACAGAGAACTATTATCTAGAATGTACAAAGTGTTATTCAGGTTGTTGCATGAAGCAGTTTTCCTATATCTAAGAAGTATTCATTTGATTGATATACTTCCAAAACAGTATCAGCTGTTCTATAAAATCTGTGAAATCTCCCCACATCATTACTATTAGTAATAGTATAGTAGTATACAAAACATATGCAACATGGGGAATTGACATAAAATCTTTTTAAAATATGAATGCATGAATATATGGACAGGCAGATAAAATTATAAACCAAATCTAGCAGAATGTTAGTAATCAGTGAAATGTGAGTAAATAAGTTATTAAAGTTAAAAAATTCTGAAATAACTAATCTGCCTTCATATCTGTTACTTTAAGTATACTTATGTGATATAGATTTAAGTTCATTTAATGTAGCAAAGTGATATAGTAAGTTTGTTTATTATAGCAATTCACTTGTTAGGTCTTTGATGTAAATTTACCCTAAGAAAACTGACTGATATAAATATAACCCTGTGAATGTACAAGCATGCACCTTCCAGTATTCAGCTAAGGCATTTGAAATTTAACTTCTCTTCTTCTTTCTCATATTTACTAGTCTTTTGAATTACATGCTTATACTTATTTTCTTATGTGGCCTGGTGGGTAAAGCCAGGTTTAAGAATATCAACAAAGACACAGCAAAATATAGAAAAAAAACTTTTGGCAAATATTCCAATAAAGGGATCGGATGGACTTGGAGAAGCGGCATCAACATCTGACCACTGCGGCCCATTTGAGGAATAGGAAACTGAGCTAAAGCATGGTGGCTTGGGCGGGGGGTTGGGTTGTGGGAGTGGGTAGGGGGTAGATCGAAAGGAAAGTGGGGAAGGTCTTGTTACCTTGACTAGATATGTATGTGCACAAAATTCCCAAAACCAATGTAAACTTTAAATTTTGCACTTATACATATTAATAAAATGGGAAAAAATTGGTGACTTAAATGAAATGATTATTTTTTTATTTTATTTTTTATTTTTACTTTTTTTTGAGACAGGGTCTCACTCTGTGGTCCAGGCTGGTCCTGAACTCACTTTGGAGCCCAGGCTGGCCTTGGACTCACGGCAATCCTCCTGTCTCAGCCTCCCTAGTGCTGGGGCCCCCACGCCGTTTATGTGGTGCTGGGGAATCGAACTAGGGTACCACTGAGCCATTCCTCCAGCCCCTAAATGAAATGATTTAGATGTGGGAGATTAAACATGTTTAGTATAGTCTCTCTGACTTGGGAAACCCAGAACACAGCAATTCTATAGAACCATATGATGTGATAGCAAGAATTGGGGGGAAGGGATGGGGAGGGTGTGAGAGGGTCAAAAACAGGAAAGAACTGTAAAGTTGATATATTATATATATGTGCACGAAATACTGAAATTCACTGTAAACATTATGTACTGCATATGTATATTAATAAAAATAGTGGGGGGGAGACAAAAAACCAGATACACAACAAATTTATTCCCTGATTGCTAGACATGTGGCTTATTTCCAAGTTTTTGTTATGATGAATAAAGCTGCTCTGAACCTCTGCTTGCAGGAGTGGAGCTACTGAGTCCATATGCTAAGTCTATGTTTCCTCTTTCTAGTATACCATCTTGCATTCCCATCAGCAACACGTTACTTCTATATTACTTCTATAATGTTGCTCCATTCTCACTGAACTTGTTATTTTCAGGTTTTTTTTTTGAGCCATTCAAGTAAGTGGTATCTCAGTTTTAATTGCACTTCTCTGATGATTAACGATAAGGATTTTCTCTGATTTAATGATCTTGTCTAAATCCTCAACTTTATAATCTCCCACGATAAAGTACACTTATTTCTTGGTATTTATAACGAATTTCTTCAAGGACCCCCTCCCCCCACAACACAGACACCAGAAACCAAAACCCACAAATAGAAGTTTTTTATATAAAATGGCCTAGTTTTTGGAATTTATGATCCATACACATCCTCCCATATACTCCAAATCACATCTACATCATTTACAGTACCTAATAACGTGTGTTATGTAAGTAGTTCTACTGTTTAGGATACAATGACCAAAAGAGACAAGTCTGTTCATGACCAGCACATATACAGCCATTGTATGCCTAAGCACATTTTTACACTGCTGACACAGAACCCAGAGGGCCCACTGCATGTATTTTATCATAGGTTTGTTATAGTAATATGCTGGTATAATAGGTCTATAAGAGTACTGCATGCTTAGAACAGTAGACACAGTAAGTTAGGCTCTATTTGGCAGGCTTAGAATAGCTAGGCCGGTGGCTCAGTATGTTCCTATAAGATAGGGCTTTTGGCAGGAGTTGCCACTGTGACTACTCCGTGACTACAAGGCTCTTGCCAGAAAAACAAGGCTCTTGGTGGGAGTTGCCATAGTAACTAAGGCTCTTAGTTCAAACCCAAGCAGGAATTCCAATAAGCCAGTAAGATCAAAGAACAACCCTAGCCACCTACCAGCAACCTCTACACAGCCCTATTCCTGCCACCCCTTGCCCTGCAGCCTATAAAGAGAGGCACCCACTGGTCCACAGCAGCACTCTAGCCCCTCTCCCACTTAGGGGAGGGTCCACCCTTTAACTGTTCTTGCTTAGCTCAATAAATCCCTTTTTCTCCTACTACTCTATTTGTCCACAGTGTTCATTCCTCGACATTGGCAGAACACAGACCCTAGTTTTGAGATCCCTGGTAACAAGAGGGAAGTTTTAAAGGTCAAACCAGGAAGCCAAAAGCTGGGCCTAGTGCCACAGGCCTGTGACCATACTGCTCTGGGAGCCTGAGTCAGGAGGATCACAAATTTGAGACCACCAAGGCAATTTAGAGATCCTGCCTCAAAAGAAAAAAAAAAAAGTGCTGGAGATGCAGTTAAGTGCAAAAGCCCTGGGTTTAATCTCCAGTACCAAACAAACAAACAAACAAACAAAAGACAGAGAGAGAGAAAAGAGGAAGCCAGGCCTGGTGTATACCTGTAATTCCAACACTAAGTAAGGTAAAGGCAGAAGGATCTTGAGTTCAAGGCCAGCCTGTACTGCATAAGGAGATTCTGTCTCAAGAAACCAAGAAAAGGGCTGGGGGAATAGCACGACAGTTAGACTGTAACTAGCAAGTATGAGGTTGCAAGGGTCTACATTTGATTTACCAGCACCACATAAACCAGGTGTGGTGGTGAATTCCTGTAATCCCAGCACTCAGGATGCTGAGGCACAGGACTGCTATGAGTTTGAACTATAAAGTGAGATCCTGTCTCAAAAGAAAAGAAAAAAAAAAAGGAGAAAAGAAGCCATGGAAAAAAAGGCAGCAGCTAAGAGAAGAGACACTCTGGCTGCCTTTGGTGACCACCTTATCTTGGGTGTTTCAATTGAGGAGCAAAGTAGAAAGCTCTGTGTACCCGTGGACCCAGATGATCTGGCTATAGGGTATGTCTTTTGAACAAAATGACAGGAGGTCACTCTCAGCCTAAACACCTGACCCGGAGAACATACCTGTTGTCACTTGGTACTGCTGATGCTCCAGTCTCTGCCCTCCTCTCCCGTCCGGGCGGCAGGCACCTGCTGCTGCTCTGAGAGTGAACTGCCAATTCACATCCCGATTTCTTTTGTTCTGCTTTCTTCTGCCACGTCTATAGTTCTAATAAGGTGTTCCCTTCCCTGCAGAATGTCTACTCTGTGAAGTTATTTAACCAAAGACATAAATCCTCAGTAGAGGGGCTAGAGGAATGGCACAGCAGTTAAAGCATTTGCCGAGCAAGCTCAAGGCCGAGTTCAATTTCCCAGCACCACATAAGCAGATGGCGTGGTGATACATTCCTGTAATCCCAGAACTCGTGAGTCCAAGGCGAGCTTGGGCTACATAGTGAGTTCAGAGCCAGTTTGGGATACAGAGCGAGACCCTGTTTCAAAAATAAATAAATAAAAATAAGAATAAAACCCCACCAGAGTGTTGTTAGAAGGAATAATGAAGATTACATTTCTCTGTATTCTGGAGTAGTTAGGAATGATAAAACACTAGCACTATTCTAGCTTCTTCTTAAACTATCTCTGTAGCCATTGGCTTCTGTTACATTTCTTGCCCAGAACAGGGCTGCGAGAGTATAGTGAGAAAGGGATGACTCCCTCCCTGTCCTTTGTTTGCCTTACATGTTCACAATACTGTAATGTAGGTACTATACTTAATACTATTAAAAAACAGCTAGTCCAGTGGCACAGGTCTATAATCCAAGCACTCTGGGAGGCTGAGGTTGGAGTTTGAACCCAGCTGGGACACCTTAATGAGACTGACTCAAAATCAAAAACAAAAAAGTAGACTGAAGATGTAGTTCAGTGCAAAGGCCCTGGGTTCAATGCTCAATATCTCAAAAATCCAAAACAAAAGAGAGACTTTAAATGTTAGCGGCTATGTTCAAGGTCACAAAAAAGTAGCAGAACGGGATCTGAATCCAAGGTCAGCCTCCTTCAAGGCCTAAATTTTCCAGATGCAACACTGATTCTTGGTTAGTATTCATTCTAAGAACTCAATTCTGATGAATCTTGAACTCAAGATAAAATAAATAAATAAAAACAGTGACCACTCTCTACTCCCCAGCCCAAATCCTTAGTCCGTGTCTCTAGAAATATTCTGCATTGCGTTCCTTATTTCAGAAGCACTTGCTTCCCTTCCTTCCAGGGCCTGGGTCACTCAGGAGGCTGAGGCAGGAGGATTGCTGTGAATTCAAGACCAAAATGAGCTACATTTAGTTCAGGATCAGCCTGGACTACAGAGTAAGACCCTGTCTCAAAAACAAATAAACAGAGCCTGGAATAATACAGGAAAAAGAACTGGCATGTTCTATTCACTCTACTATACTCCCAAATACAAACTTTCAAAAAACAATCTCATTACTTCTCAAAAGTCACCAGTTCAGCTATACTCTGTACTGTGCATATTGAGTGCCAGAGTACATATCCTAAATGCCTGGTAAGACTTAATTTTTTCTCAAGAGTGAAAGGTAAATGTGATACATAAATCCTATTCCTTTCTTGTACCCAGCAAAACACACCTATTACATACTCAAATGTGAAGAAAGTTTAAAATTTTGCACGTTGCTGGGGGCATAGCTCAGGGTTTAGAGTACTCGCCTAGCAAGCTCAAGGATCTATGTTTGACTCCCCAGTACGACAGAAGCCCGGTGTAGTGGTGCGCACCTATAACTGCATCAATTGGAAGGCTGAGGTAGGACTGCCATATGTTCAAGACCAGCCTAAGCTACACAGGTAAATTCAGGACCAGCCTGTACTATAGTGAGACTCCGTCTCAAAAAAAAAAAAATGTATGTAGCTGGAGGATGGTGTCACATACCTGCCATCCCAGCACTCTGGAAGGCTGAGGCAGGAGAAACTCAAATTTGAGTCTAGCCTGGGCAACTCAGGGAGCCATTGTCTCAAAATGAAAAACAAAGAGCTGAGGATATTGCTCAGTGCAAAAGCCCTTGGTTCAATCTGCAGTACCATCAAAAAAAAAAAAAAATCAGGTGTATGGAAACAGTATCTTTTTATTGGTAGGGTGGTGGCAGGGTCTCACCTCTAGTCCACACTGGTCCTGAACTTACTATGTAGTCCAGGCTAGCCTTGGACTCATTGCAATCCTCCTGCCTCAGGCCCACAAGTGCTACGATTACAGGTGTGCACCACTATTCTCAGCTTTTTATAGTTCTGGGGAGTTGAACTCAGGGCCTTGTGCTGCTAGGCAGGCACTTTTCACCTCTGTGCCACTCCTTCAGCCCCTGAATACAGTATCTTAAACTACTAACAGCACTGTATTTTCATTACTCACTTCCTGAGTGTCCCTTTCTTCCCCAATCACCATCATGCTGCAATGCTAGTCCCTCTCCAGTTATGGGGATAAAAATGGACTGGTTGTGCTGTCTGAGGACTCTGACGGCCGGCCAAAGAAGGGAAGCTCATGCCCAAGGAATAACCTTGCTTAGCCAGGCCTCCACACCTAAGCCCTTGTGCCAAGGGGCAGCAACAAAGATGCTACAAACCTGCTAGGCAGAGCCATTTTCTCTTACAAAGGCCATTTATCACCCTTGTTCCACCTGCACTAGAATGCTGAATCCAGGGAGGGCAAGGGGAAATCTCTTTGATGATATTGGAACAGATGTCCAAGACAACAAGAGACTACTCCCACTATGGCCCAAACTTGAAATCTTTATTATTGAGCTGCAAGTGTTGCCAAGAACTTTGCCAACAAGTTTTCTTCACAACTGTCAACATGGCCTTAGGACTTGGAGAACATTCAACTACGCTATGGCCTTGAACCCATCAGTAAGGCCTCTCAGTGGTTTCCAGGTATCCATCACAACTCACCACAGAACTCCAGAAGCCAAAAGCAAGGGAGCTTATCTTTCCAAAGCTCCATATAAATGAGGACAACTAAAGATCAGGGTGAGACCGAGTAGCTGAGCTTCCTGCCTCACACACGAAGGGAAAAACCAGCATATCAGATACCTGGTACCAAGTGACACCTTCTATGTGCACTGCTAGAAAAACTAAACGGATTATAGGAATTGAGGAAGAAGTGAGCAGTTACTGGGCATTGCTGGGTTAGGGAGGACCACAGGTCAAGTGAAACCAGTCATTCTGATCTAAACACCCCCACCTTGTACTCTCTCCTTCCCTCCCTCTTCTGCTGGGCATTGCTGGGTTAGGGAGGACCACAGGTCAAGTGAAACCAGTCATTCTGATCTAAACACCCCCACCTTGTACTCTCTCCTTCCCTCCCTCTTCCTTAGTGGGGGGGGGGGGGGGGTGGCTCTACTTTCCTCCAGGGAAAAGAGAAGCACAGCTTCTAGTTTAGGTACTGTTATCCTGAAAGATCTCTGTATGCACAGTTTACCTGATCAACACTCACCCAAGACTCAAGGTCACTAAGTCTAGGAGACAGAGGGAGGTTCACGTGAGTATGAGCTGGATCAGAAGTATGAACTGAAACATATCCACTTGCCATGTCACTAGACTTAACTGGCTGCAAAACAGAACATGAAACTTCCCTTGCATCAAGGGAAAGCCACTGCTATTGCCATTCTCCCTTGGGATGTGTCATTTGACATGTGGACCTAAATAACTGCAACAGAAATTATCTGGGCTCTTTCTCTGGAACTGTTGGAATTTCACAAAGTCCATAGAACATCTCTCAGGAAGCCAACAATTACTCTGAGAGAACAATCAGAAGGAGTGATGTGAGGTCAGAATACAAGACCTAAGGTTCCTGGCTGAGTGGATTTATGAAAGGAGATATGGTCGAGAGGGCATGAATCACCAAGATTAGGATGTTAGAAAGTGGGTTCGGCGTGTCATGGCCACTGCTGCCAGTAGAGGTCTAAAGGTTTCTGAAAGTGATTCCTCAAGAGGAGCGTAAGCAAAGAGAGGGGAGGCCAGAGGAAACAAGAACCTTCAGAGGGCGCCTTCAATTACACAACACAGAGCTTCCAAACATGTTCAGTGTATTTTCTTCTCTTGGGCTACCACTCAACAACTATACTGACATCTAAAAAAAACCACACATAATTCTGTGAAGGTAGAAACGGAATCCTGCTTTATAAGGCTGCTTGGCCATTACTGGCTTCTCTACTGACATATGAGGTGTCAGCCAGGCAGACAAGTGACAGAAGGTGAGTCTTACTCACCTGCTTCCCATCACCACCCCACCCCACCCCACCCCAGCCCTCTAGATGCCCATCTCTGCAATACAACCACTTCAAAAAATACTCTGATAAGGGCAAAGTAGAGAGGGCAGGGGTTCAGGCTAGTCAGCAGGCTGGTTTCTGTGAGGTAGCTGATGCTGGTGCTCCTGGGCAGGGTGCTAGGAGACCCCCAGTCATAGGCTCACAGCAGCCAGGAGGGAGTCACTGGCTGACTGAGAAGAGGAGGAAGCCACAAGTCTCAAAGTCTGCCCAGAGTACTTGATCACAGGTAATGTCTGGGTGGAGAGGATGGGTTCTTTGCTGGTATCCTCACCTTCATTTGAGGAAGTTGGTTTCCTGGGGAAAATGGGAAGGAGAAAGGCCAGCTTGAGTTTTCCTGAATTTGGCTGTGGGCCCCACTTCAGAGGGTAATAGGTTTCCTCTAGAAGCTGTGCTTTCTGAAGGCGACAGGTTGGGAAAGATAGCGAAGACACCATGCAGCTAAGACTATCTTGTCATTTGTCTTCAGAGCCTGGGGCAGGCGTTTACAACATTATAATGTTATCAATCATAATTACAGTGGATATACTAATATCCATAAAATATTCTGTATTTACCTTGAAATCTTAGGGCTCAAGAACCAATGTGTGAATATGGGTAAGGGTAGGAAGCCTAAGGACTTCTTATGCTGAGTAGCAAGGCTGAAAAAGTAGTTACTTTGGCAGATGAGTCTGTGTTCCAGCTGAGCTTTACCTCCAAGAGCCACTAGGAGCCTAGTGGCTCCAAGAGCCACTAGGGAGAGGATACTGATCATCTTATGGTTGCAGTCAGGGAAGAGAGGAAGAAAACTCCCTGAAGTCAACAGCCCCTTCCTTGTCAGAGCAGCACTCACCCAAGCTTCCCAGTCTCTAGTGTGCTGAAGGCATTGAGCACCTCCTCACTTTTTGGGGCAGTCAGAAGTGATGTTGGCAGAGACCACTATAAAAAAAGAAAGCAACAAAAGGGCTAGGCAGAGACCAAAAGATAGTGTCTGCGGTCCTGGGATTCTGCCCAGCTCCACCTGTGTGACTGTGGGGCTCTCCCCTTCACCACCTATAAGGCATCGCCCATATGGATACAAGTCTACGTGCTCTCCTGAATTAGACAGAAAAGGTGAGGCCTACAGAGCACTTTTTGATCCCTGACAGAAAGGCACCCAGGCAATCCTGGAGGCAGTCATTTCCTTGAAAGAAAGGGTAGGAGACAAAGAGGCAGGGCCTAAGGGAGAAGTGAGGGCTCTGTACCTACAAGCCAGTCCATGCGGAACTCCTAAGGCAAAGGAGTGGCACTTGTGGCACTCACCAGTGGAGCAGAGTCACAGATGACCCCTGTGTGGAACCCTTTGTAGCACCAGCTCCGAAGAAGATCCACTCCTAGGACATAATAAGCAGGGGTTGGGGCTTAATAAGGAGGAATCCCTGGCCTACTTCTGCAGAGGTCCATTCCTTGGGCTAATGGAATTTAATCTCTCATTAAACATGGCCTCTTACAGGCAGGGATGGCACCTTACCTTTAAGCTTATTGCCATGGTACTTCTGTTCCCACTGGGTGGTAAGAATGTTGAAATAGCGTGGCTGCTCAAAAAAGCGGAGATAGCGAGAGGAAATTCGAGAAGGAAAAATTCGTTCAAACTGACCACGACGAGAAAATTCATCCTCCATCTCAACCAGTATCCGTACATCATCTGGTGTCAGGACATCCAGCACAGATGCATAAAAATCCTACGGTCCAAAGAAAAGGAAGAAAGAGACTATGGTCTAACAGAGAGTAAGCCAGAGGCAAAGACTTAAGAAGTTGGGAGATAGGGAGCACAGCTCTTGGGTCCTAGGGCTCCAAGATTCTCAAGATAACAACAATGTCCCCCCAACAGACCAGCTCTGCATGCCATCCGCTCCTGCGTCCACTGGAGTCAGTTCCTGGCTGGGTCGGCAGTAGCACTGTGGCTCTCAGGTTTAGTAGTTTGTTTGATGGAACTGAGGTCAGGATCCAGCAACTGAGATTTGGCACCAAACTGCCTGTCACTCTTAAAACTGGCTCCCGTATGTGTTCTAAGAGGACCAAGCCTCCCAGGGTCCCGGCAATTCTTACACAAAGAAAAACTCAAGGAGTAATGGTCTACAGCTCTGACACTATTGTGTACTGCACTATTAGCAACAATCATTGAAAATGTGATATAAAGACCATCAACTCTCTCCAGCATGACATCCATGCCAACAAATCTATGTATGTGGCAAGATACCAGATCTTGGCTCTATAGAGAGAAAAAGCTGGTTTCCCAAGGTCCCAAATGGTTAATCAGAGAAGCTTTCAGCTGGCAGTGGGCAGGGTGGGATAAAGATTAATCTCCTACCTGGTCAGGAATTTTCTGGGTCAGGTAATAGGCTTTCTTCATTTTCTGTGCAGTGAAATACTCTGGAGCCATCTGACATTTGTCCCTGGGAGAGCTGGGCAGGCTAAGGTTGCAGAAGGGGGGAAATTCAAAGTGCAGGGTCAGCAGCTTCCCAGTCGGACGAAGTACAGAGGGATGCAGCCCAAGACCCACCTTCTCAAGCAGAGACACATGAAGATGTTTGTCATCTGAGTGAATCATACTAAGACACACTCACCCAAGTGGCTTAAGTGTCAAAAACACCAAACACCATTGAAAAAATGTAATAGTATTAGGCACCCTCTTTTCACCTGACAAAATAAAAAACAATCAACCAACTAACCCTGTAATAAGCCTAACAGCAGTAGACTTTGGTTTAATTTAATAAATACTTGTGACACACCCAGCTCTGCCTTACTGTCTGTGGGCCACTGACTTAACCTGTTGCACCTCAATTTCATCACCATCACTGTTATAACTACCATCATCATTGCTGAGAGACAAAGGTCACTGAAAAGCAGTCTCTGCCTCCAAGATGCCCATGGTATTGCAGGTAGAACAAGTCAAATGACAATCAAGACCAAAGCCAAACACAAGCGCACAAGGTATGTAGTAGAAAAAGTTTATTATTAAAGAAATCAGAATTTTAATTCTATTCCTTAGTGGATGGATTACCTAATCTTAGAGGTCTGCAATTTCCTCATCTATAAACTATAATTCTGGTACCCTACAAGCTTGTTAGGAGGACCTATCTCCCTACATATCACAGGTATGTATTATTAACTCCTCCCCTCAAGAGTTTTGGGGGTATGAAAGAAAATGCCCATGCTGAAGTGGCTTCATGAAGATGTACAGACCCAGGCTTCAATGGATAGAAGGCTTGGCTGAGGGCCACTTCAGAAGGAAGAAATCCCAGGAGCAAAGAAAAGCATACTATGGCAGAATGGCAAGAAGAAATTAACTTTTCAGCAAAGAGCTTAGACTAACTGATCCATAAAGATCCTTTCAACCTTGATCATCTGTAAGTGATCTAGTCTGTCAGAACATAGGAGCCAGAAAAGCAGTTGAAAGAGACCCAGGAAAAGGGGGCTAGGGCCTCAAATGCCCGGGTAAGAAGCGTAACTTTAATTCCTCGCCCTGTGGCAATTCCTAAGCAAGGAAGGAAACCAACCAAAAACAAAACAAACAAACAAACAAACAAAAAACCAAAAAAAAAAAAAACCCAAAAAAACAAAAAACAAAAAACAAAAAACAAACCAAACTTTTTTTGAGATAGGGTCTCACTCCGCAGTCCAGGTTGGCCGTGAACTTACTATGTAGCCCAGGCTTGCCATGAACTCATAGCAATCATCCTGCCTCAGCCTCCTAAGTGCTGGCATTACAAGCAAGCATCACCATGCCCAGCTTACATGGTGCTGGAAAATTGAACCCAGAGACTTACACATAGCTGATCTACATACTCAGCCCAACCAAACTTACTTTTAATGGTGCTGATGTGGCAGTGGTGCACTGATGAACAGCAGGCGCAGAATGAGTAGCAAGGAAGACAGACAAAGCAGCAGAGAGGGCACCAAAAAGCAAAAAGGCTGACCTGGTGGTGGAGCTGCTGGAACTACTGGAGCTGGAAATGACATCCTCTGTACGAGGCAGAACAAAGCCCGCCAGATTCAAAAGGTCACGGATCATTTGGCCTTTGATGCTGATGTCCAGCGGAGAGTTGGAGTGGAGGCTTCAAGAAAATGACATGAAGCATGGTCAAAGTAGCACTCCACAATGGTTTTTCTGAGACCAGGTCTTACTCTGTAGTCCAGGCTGGTCTTGATCTCACTATGTAGCCCAGGTTGGCCTCAAACTCACAGCAGTCCTCCTGCCTTTGCTTCCCAAGTGCTGTCATTGCAGGTCCATGCCACAATGCCCAGCTAATTTTAATGTGGTGTTGGATGTAGAACCTAGGAACTTTGTTCCAGCTAGACAAGACTCTTAACTATTGAGCTGCATTCTCAGACCTCCAAAAATAGTTTTTACGCCTATATCCAAGTTAGGATCTAGTCAGATCCTAACCCCACTGGCTTCAACAGACAGGAGGTCTACCTGAGGGTGGCTCTCGGACAAAAAAGGTTCTAGTATTCAAAAGCATAAGCATTATGGTACCAGTCCCTTGTCATAAGACAAGGAATAACCTCACTCAGGTGCCTCATCAATCTGGTCTGCCAGGGGAAAGCAAGCAGGAATATACTTGAATAATTTTTAACAACCTCTTATCATTCTCAAAGAGCCTTGAGATAATGGACAAGAATGAGTGAATGAACAAACAAAGATCATAAAAGGAAAATACAAATTCTAGAGAAGAAAAGCTCTTCCTCAAATTGACAAAACTAGAGTAGCAATGGGATTTTGAAAACACAGGAGTGATTCTACTAAGAATACACAGAAAATACCACTAACCTTGGGGAAATGTTGACTTCCAGGACCCAAGGCTTGAGATTTTCATCCAGCATGATGTCAAAACCGAACAGTTCATGGCAGCTATAGGGCCGCCGCACATACATCTTGAGCAGGTTGGTCACATAGGGCTCTGACCTGGTCACAGGAATGAGGATATATTTAGCCCAGATCCCACAGCTGCCTTGCCAATGGAATGGCCTAGACATAGGCAGGCAGAACCTACCCAGGAAAATGGTTCTTAACAGATGTGTCTGATCTGAGGCCAGTTCCAGGTAGAAGTTCAGGAAATGAACAGAACTGAATTCCCATCTACTCCTTTCTACTCCCTGTCCTCAAAACTGAACTACAGCATGGTCCAAAGCCCAGGGGACAGCAACATGAAGGCAATGAGAAAAAGCAGTCCAGTTACATATCTACAGTGATAGCAGGACTCACGAGATGATGGTCTTGACAACAACATCCTTTATCTTGTCCCAGATGGCATCACTATTGATCCCCTTCTGGCTCAGGTAGCTCCACAAAGCCTTCAGTGCCCTGCAAAGGAGGATGACAGAGTAGTTAAGAGTTCAACTCTAGAACTGAGTGACTGAAAAAGAGAAAGAACAAGAAATAGTATTTTCTTCATATCTCTTCTTTTAATATTTGAATTAAAATAGGAGCACAGGTGTAAGCAGACTGATTCTGAATTGACAAGTATTTATGTAACCTTTCAGTGTAGTATTAATCTTTCATCACCACTCCCCCGAACCTTCCAAACCCAGCACCCAGCAATCCTCTGGAACTTCATTTTACTGGGACACTGTACCATTTATGGCCCTGGCAGGCCGTTTCATCTGCATTGGCCTGGTACTCGGTGTTCTTTTTATTGACACTGTAGTTGGTCAGGTGCATGAACTTGTTGCCAAGGCTCTTCATGGAAGGGGAATATCTGACAATAAGAAGAAAGGCAAATGATGGTGAAAAGAGCAGATAGAGAACAGTTAAGCTTCCCCAACTCCTATGGAGTACACCCATCTTTTCATATGCAGAAGAGTCCCACAAGTGCATTTGTTGGCAAGGTTCTACAAAGCCACAGGTAAATTCATCTCCTTTGCCTTGCCCCAGTCCTAAAACTTTAATAAAGTAGAGAGCCTTTCTATTTCCCATTCCCTCCCACCTGCCTTTTTGTTATTTTTCTCTTGTCCTCTAGTTTCTCTCTCACTCTGAGGAAGATAAATCCCCAAACATCAGGAAGGCAATTCATCACTACCACATACTTGCAACTGGCAAAGCGGACAAGTCCATCTGAAAAGAGGTAAATCCGTAAAGGGTCATAGGAAGTGACGTAAACATAGATCCGCAGATCAAACTTGCTGCCACTGATGAGGTAGGGTTTGTGAAGATACCTACAAAGGGGAAAGATCAGTTTTGCATCCAGCCTGACGCATTAGGGCTATGGAGATAACTGAGCCACAGTGAGAAAGTAACAGTCCTCAAGAAAAAGACCCTAAACCAATAGCTAAGAAAGGACTTCAAATGGAAGTAAAAGGGATAGAAGAACACTGTAAGAAGGGACCCTGAAGGCCAGAAAGATGGGAAGCTGGGGAGAGGGATGTAAGCTAAAGACAGGCTCACCTCTGTACCAGAAGGGGCCTACGCTTGGGGAGCTGACTCCATTTATGAATGACCTGGATGCCAATGCCTCGAGCTGATGCTGGCTACATGGTAAGCAGAAAGAAGACAAGATTTGCTCTGGGCCCAACAATCTGTTGTTTGCATTCTCAAAACATCATCTACTGCCCACTGAGACCCACTCACTGGCTTTACTATCCACTTTTGGCGGCTGTTGCTCTCCCAGGCTTTGCGCAGGAGCTTGGCATCCTGGGGCAGGATAAAAGACTGAGGGAAGAAACTGAACTCCTTCTTGCCAAAGCGGCTCTGCATTCGAGACAGGTTCCGCCACAGCCGGTCCTTCCTTCCAATCTGGAATGAGCCTGGGAAGTGGTTTAACTATAGAAGGGACAAAGGTGGGAGCAGGGAGAGGGAGGAGGTGGGACCAAAGGAAAATGGTAAGTCCCATTATGCCATTCCAAGTTTCTTAGCAATAGTCCAAGCACCCATTCCATCTTACTGCCACTGCCTTCTACTGCTTACAAGGTCAACTGTTGAGCAACTCATGAAAAGATGAGTAAGTCATAAACAAAGCATAATAGTGATGAAGAAAGACATGATATTCACCTCATGTGCAAAGAAAAAGCTGTCAGCCCTTTTTCCACAACAGCCCATGGTACAAGGATAGGAAAGCACCCAGCCTTTAGTAAATCTGGGGGAGGGGGAGTAAGAAACTCATTTGTTTCAACATGAGAACAAAAGTCTTCCATCTAAACATACTTAGCTACAGGGAATGAAGGCAATGTACAGTGGCTATAGGTAAAACAACCAAACGCAGACAATTCCTCTCAAAGAAAGGAGAAAGTGTATTGAGAGGGAGCAACTGCCCAAGACACTCAGAACTGGAGACACACATGGTCAAATAGTGTCCCATGCTGTACCCCTGGGCTTTCTCATTTATGTATCTTCCTTCTTTCCCAGTGAGAAGTCACTCTCTTCTTCCCAAATCTGCCTTGACACTCCCAACCCCCGCTAATGGTCTAGTTCAAAGTTCAAGGGAATAGCTCTTCAGAAAGGATCTCTACCTTCTGATGCTCTCGAATGGATCGGAAACTTGGAGACTTCATGTGATGACCCCAGCAGCCCAACCAGTCATCGTTTCCTGCAAAAGTCAATTAGGGAAGACAGTCCTTTAGTAGACCTCTAGTAGCACAGAGAGACCCAGAGGCTAGAAATACCAGAGTCTCAGCGCAGCTCTGACATGGTTTGGAAGAACTGCCATGGAACTGTCCTCATGAAGCCTGGGGCCAGGGACAGAGCTGCGGAGCAACAGGCACATCTCCTAAACTTCCAGGGCTCCACTTTACCACCAGGCTGGACAGGGCCAGCAGCACTGCTCACACAGAAGGGGTACCACGTGCTCTCCTACCAGAACAACAGCTAGTGGGGAGAACAGGCTCACAGGAAGGTGAGTGACTCACGCTTGCTGATTTTGAAGTGCGACCGTCCAATGGTCTGCTTGACAATGTTGGGAGTCACTGTGCTCATCTTCCATCGGAGCAGCTTCCTCTGGTCCCAGGGAAGTTTCTCCACTGAGGGAAAAGCAAGGGGTAGAGGAGACAGAAAGGAGGAAAGCAGGAGTTACGGTGAGGGAATGACAAAGATGGTGCTGGTGCCTGTCTTTCCCTGTCCTAGATCAGTTTCAGAGGAGCACATTTTGGGAAGTAAGGGGCTCTACAGGAATGAGAATAAAGAAAGGGAAGGTTGAAACAGGAAAGAAACAAGGTTGGGGGCATGAGCAAAGCCTGAAATTATGAGGCTGAGAAAGGACAGCTAATGAACAAAAAGCAAAAACTTCCCACACTGGATCAATAAACAGGTGGGAAAGAGGCACAGTGTGATAACAGTCATAAAGCCATGTGAGGTCTCCCACCCATCACCACCTTCTCCCAACTAGCATTCTTCACCTGGGGGTTCTTCTGGGCATTGTCACTTGGCCATGATTACCTCTCTCATCTCGAGTGCCAAAATAGATGGTAGGAGGTACATTGGGAAAAAGACTGTAGATGAGGGCTGGTCGGACAATTTTCTCAGGACTAGAAAGGGGTTTGGTCAGAATCTCCACACAGCTTCTAACATGAAAGACAAACATGGCAGAGAAAAAAAAAAAAAAGCAACAGCCATGAGGTAAGCACTCAATAATTTTGCTAATGTATCCATATGGAGCTATAGATAACCTACATATAGCCACACCATTATATGCCACCTAGAGACAAGGCTTTTCAATACTTCATTCAATGATACAACTACAAAATTTCCTGTGACAAAGCCACAGGCTTGGAAAGTCCCTGAAAGAGAAATTCCAAAATCGGGAAATGAGTTTGGGTGGACACTAGCATTACACCACTGTATTAGGGCAAAGATACAGATGAAAAGAGAAAATCAATGATAAATAATGAAATAAGACAAAAAAAAAAAAAGGCCTGGAGGAATGACATAGCGGTTAAAGCACTTGCCTTGCAAGCACAAGGCCCTGAGTTTGATTTGCCAGCACCAAATAAATCTGGGTGTGGTGGCACACACCAGTAATCCCAGCACTTGGGAGGCTGAAGCAGGCAGACTGTCCTGAGTCCAAGGACACCCTGGGCTACACAGTGAGTTCAGGACTAGCCTAGGCTACAGAGTGAGACTCTGTCTCAAAAGATGAAAAAGCACAAAAGATCTAAGAAAAAGTGCAGAAATTTTTAAACAGAAAAAGGGAAAACAGCACAACAGAAACAGATTTCTAATTCATTTTTTACTTAGGTTGGATACACAAAGATATATGGATAGTCCAGGCTCTCTTTCACTTTTCAACACTGGATTTTCATGCAATAAAGTAGGAATACAAGTCTGGATCTCACACACAGATGTGCTGGGACTTTGAGCTAGCACACTGTGGGATGCCTACTGTTCCAACAATGCTCAGCTGAAGCTGTATTAAGGGTGTCAACACAGTGAAACCTCAACCACCTGTAAGGTATAAGCTAACTAGCCCAGACCATTTTTTAGATAACACTGAAAAAAGAATAGTGATTTCCCTCTATGATGGGCTGATATGATCCATAAATGCTATATAAAAGCTTTAAAAATTCACTTAGCTTATAAAAAATCATTTTTTAGGGCTAGCATGATAGCTCAGCCAAGAACACTTGCCTAGCATGCAAGGCCCTGAGTTTAACACCAACAGGAAAAAAAAAACTTTTATCTGTTGTTATTTTTAGTATAACAGAAATAGGCCCTGTACATAAAGCACTTCAATGTTTCAAATCTTAGGTATTTTTAATAGAGTCTACTGGGTCAAGTTAAATACTAATTGCCAATTAAATAATTAATTCTAATCTATTCATTTCCTCAAAATTTTTTCTTCAAATTCCTCAAATTTACTATCAGAATATAAGATTACTGAAAATTAAGATACAAAAACAAAGACAAGACAGGAATATAAAATGGTACAGTCAGTCTCAAAAACAATTTGGGCAGTCTCAGAAACTGAGAGTTAAAGACTTACTTTCATATTATAGTATGTATATGATTATTTATAGCAGCTTTAATCATAATAGCCAAAGTTGGAAACAAATACAAATACACTTCAGTGGGTGAACGGTTAAACAACAACAACAAAAAAACCCAAAACAACTCTCTGGGGGCTGGAAGAACAGCATGGCGCCTGAAGCGCTTCCTAACAAGCACAACATCCTGGGTTCAATTCTCCACCACTGAATAAACTGGGCGTGGTGGTGCACACCTATAATCCCAGCACTCAGTAGCCTGCCATAGAAGTCTTAATGTGAGTTCGAGGCCAGCTGCGGCTACCTAGTGGGCTCAGGACCAGCCTGGACTACAGAGACCTTGTCTCAAAAACAAAACAAAATAAAACAACCCTCTGTTCATGGAATACTCCTCAACACAGGAAAGGAATAAATTATTAATAAATATGATAATATGGATGGGTCTCTAATGACTATGCTGAGTGACAAAAAAAGAGGCAATCCCAAAAGGTTACACACTGTTATCATCCCATTTGTGTGATACTCTCAAAAAACAACAAAATTACAGAAACAGAGTAGTTGACAGGGATTAAAGAGGAGATAAATGGGAGTGGAAGGGAAGTAACTGTGGCTATAAGGGAATCAGAAGGAATTCTTACAGGGATAAAATATTCTGTATCTTGACTCCACCATGTCAATATCCTTTAATGCCATACTATGTTATAATGTATTGTAATTTTGTGACACATTACCACTGAAGGAAAGTAGGTACAGCATATAGAAGACCTCTCTGTTCTCTCTGTACTCACAAATGTATGTGTGCAAACCTGCACACCAGAGATTAAACCCAAGGGCCTATGCATGCTAGGCAAGTAATACAGCACTGAAATGCATTCCTAGCTTCCCTGTATAATTTCTCACAACTGCACATAGATTTATAATTTAAAATTTAACTACAAATAGGGCTGGAGGAATAGCTCAGTGATTAAAGAGTACCTAAGTTCGATTCCCCAGCACCACTTAAGCTAGGTGTGGTGGCACATGGCTGTAATCCTAGTACTTGGGAGGACTGCCCTGAGTTTGAGTCCAGTCTGGGCTACACAGTGAACTCAGAACCAGTCTTGACTACAGAGTGAGACCCTGTCCTCAAAAATAAATAAATAAATAAATAAATAAATAAATAAATAAATGTTCAATTATAAACAGAAAAGGCAGAAAGCCCTTGTTAGCTGCCTCTCAAGAGTAGTGGATTTATCTTTAAAGAACTGGCTTATAGATAACCTCGGAAGACTTACTTGTTTGGTCCTCAATCTTTCCCTTGGACTTGATGACTTCTATCTCTAAAATTATATGCCTTTTGGAAAAAGAATACAAAAGCAGCAATGCAGTCAAACAACTGCTAAGAGGCAGGAGTCTCACCTGAGCCCAGGAGTTTAAAGCTAGATGAGGTTACACAGAAAGACCTCATCTATTGGGGCTGGAGGAATAGTTCAGCAGATTCACACATACATTTGTAAATTTTATCTTTTCCTAGTTTTTTGAAGGCAGATGATGGTACAGGAGATAGAAACCAGGGTCCTAAGTATGCTAAGCAAGAGCTCTACCACCACACAACACATCCAGTCCATGGTATTCAGCAAATACATCAGGAAGGTTTGATGAAAAGCTGCATTGTTATTCTGAAGCAGGGCTATTAATAAACACTAATCACTTTTTTTTTTGACAGGTTCTTATTCTGCAGGCTGGTCCTAACTTACTATGTAGGTCAGGCTGACATCAAGCTCACAGCCATCTTCCTGCCTCAACCTCCCAAGTGCTGGGATTATTGGTTTGCACCACCATATGTGGCTACTCTGCTCCCTGTTTAATAACTCTAAAGTCAGAAAACAATGTTTGGTTAAAATTAGTTAGGATTCTCAGAGTCAATAAGGAACCTAACTGTATGGTTCTCGGTGCTAGTACAGTTGATCTCTATAATCATGAAGAGGCAGAAAATGATCATCTACACAAGTGTCACTCACCTAGAGATCGCTGCCACTGACCCGTTGGGGGAGACAGCACTTAATGAGGAGCACTTGGAGTCCCCTGGAAGAGGAAAAACAGAGAAGGTCCAACTAGAAGAGGCTGCCACACATATTCACTAAGTCTAGGCAGCTTTCCTGTAGTATTTCTTGGAAGTCAAGCACCACACAGTTGCCTTGCACTCCCTCCCTTGAGTTCAACAGCTGCAGACGGAAGGTAAGTCCAGTAGGCTCTCAAAGCACTTAATTCATGAGGGTGATAATGTGAACCAAGCCCCACACACCATGTTGACCACCTTCCTTAATGGGTTCTAACTAATCCCTCCTTGGACGTGGAAGGGTTCCTTACTCACCCTCCTCTTCTTCATTTTCATCATGGCTGCAGCAGTCTTCTAAACTATCTACTAGTTCTTCTTCTATATCTTCAGCCTCTACCTCATCTGGCTGGAGGTCAGTAGCCGAACTAAAACAAAGAATCATGCCCCAGCCCATTCCATGAAAGAAGTCAATTATGAGTCTTATTCCTACCTCATCCCCCAGCATTTATCTCTAGTTTCCTACCATCAATCTAGTATCTCTTGCCTGGACCTCACAACTCATTTTTCTTGCCCCAAAAATTTACATCTAACCATAGTTCCCTACATCCTCCAGCCATAGAAGCATTAGGTTTTCCATTTTCTTTGAAATGCTTCACAGTATATAAGTACAAAATTCTGTGTACAAATAATCATCAATGAATATCTGATAACTGACTTCAAATGTTCCTAGGCCACCTGCTCAAAACTCAGATGGCCTCAGTGGATCCAACTTTTAGAAGAGTCGTAAGACACAAGAGAAGGAACCAACCATGGCTTGCACCAACTCTGAATTACAGTCTACTAACAATGCTTGGGGAACCTGATTTGGTTTGTGGAAAAGTAGGAAAGTCACAGAACTCCAGTACTTGGTGTCTAGAATTCTTATTTCTTCTGTTTACAACCTAGAATGAGTCAATAAACTCTTTCTCTAAAGGATCAGATAGTATTTTCAATTTTGCGGGCCTCCAATCTGTCACAACTACTCAGCCCTATCACTAAAACAAGAAAGCAGCCATAGACAATAGTAAATAAAAGGACAAGTATGTGCTCCAATAAGATTTTATTTACAAAAGCAAACAACCAACAAAATTTGGCCTGAAAGCTATAGGTTTACCATCCCTGCTCTAAAACAAAAAACAAAAACTCTAGCCCAGCTAAAAAATAAAACCAACCTTCAAGTTGGCCATCTGGACTTAAAAAAAGGTGAAAAGTCAATGTCACTAAACTTTGGTATATCCTGTGTACTGCTCTAAATGAACCAACAAGTCCTCCAACTTACCTACTTGTAGGCGAATCTAGCTTCCTCACTTCTTCTGACTTCTCTTCCCTACGCTGGCCTAAATGGATGGAAGAGAAGCGGGTGGCCACTTCCGCTACACCAGAGGGTTGAAGAGAAGAAGGAACGGTAGCTTTGTCTTCTCCATCTGGTAGGGGGTCAATTACAGATCCACAGGCAGGGCTGGAGTTGATCCCATTAGCTTGTGAGGTAAGGAGGTGAATGCTGATCCTCTTTGTACATAAGACTGTGCCGTCCAATTCCATGGTGTCTGAGGCTACAGGGCAAATCTTCCTGTCTGATCTAGTATCCTCCTGAGGAAACTGCTGGCCAACCACAGAAGGTTTCCACTGCCTGCTTCTATTGAGGAGACTCCACTGGAAGCTGGAGTTCACAAAACAAGACTGTTCAAACTGGTAGCCTTGACAAGGCATCTTCTCAAAGGTTGTTGCAGACAACTTCCTCACAGCTTCAGTGAGACAAACCCCTTTAGTCAGAACCTGGGAATTGGAGCTATCATCCTGGCTATAAGGGTGTGGCTCTGCTCTCGTGGCTAAGTCATTCCAGCTGCAGCGGGTAGAGGCAACAGTGGCGGTGGATGTGAAGGAGCGAGGAGTGGATGGGGTAACGTGCACATTATTTAAGACAGCGCCAATGGTTTTGGGCACCTTACGGTCAACAGGTATGGGGGCACAGTCTCCAGTACCCCCTGAATGATGCCAGGAGACAGGCTGATTCTTGGGTGAGGATACTGGTTTTAGGCTCTCTGTGGCCTGAGATAAAGGCACTTTAGTGCTACTTGGCCGCATGAAGGAATTATTGTTCAGCATGGGTTTATAGGAAGAAGATAGTGGAGAGGAGATCTTCCCTGAGATGGCGGGGGCCAGGCACTTCCTTGAAGGGCTTTCCCCAGCTGCTGCCAGTGAAAGGTATGGATCTGTGGATGGGGATGCCATGGGCTGGGCCACAGGGAAGACTGTGGAAGAAGTCACTTTATTGGCAGTGAGACTGACAGGAAGTCTCTTCTGAGGAAGGATAAAGGGTCTTTTTTCTGATGGGCTTGAACGCAAGCAGAAAGACTCCAGTTGCTGGTATGGTTTGTGCCTGTTGTTGCAGCGGCGGTACAGCAGGGTACTGCTGAACAAGTCTGGGAGAGAGTGACAGGAGTTGTCGTGTCCTGTAGTGACAGCTGTAGTCCCAGAGCTACATAATGTGCGAGGGCAAAAGAAATAGGCTGACTGGGGTGGGACCCCCAGGAGGCCTGGGCCCAACCCTGCCGACAGTGTGGCCACGTGCTTCTTCTCCAGCTTCCAGATTGGCTTCACCTGCTGATGGGCCTGCGGCCAGACTCTGCCCTCAGAGGGCTTCTCAGGCAGTGGGGAGGGCACTTTGCCCAAAGGACTGTACTGCTTGTAACTTTCCTGGTGGAGGCCAATACTGTAGTTCTCTGCTCCTGCTGAGGCCATGAGGGGCCCATATTATGGCCACATGGCCTCATGGCCCAGCTTAGGAAAGGTGCCACATACCTCCAATAGCACCAGCTGCATCTTTAGAGTCTGTCAGCCTGCAGGGGAGAGAAATAACCGAGAATGTTATAATCTTGAGAGGATGGATACTATATAAAAGTGATCCTCTAGTAATCAAGAGTCACACATTAGCACTTCTTGGGAACCCCTCATGGTCATCATATGGGGCCTCAGGAGAAAAACATCAGGTTTCCAGTGAGTCTCCAGGGTCTTCCTACTCCCTCATACAATCAAAGCTGGCTTCCTCAAGGATTAAGACTTTAGGACTCTACCATTGTGAGGATGGTTGTCTATCTGCACTCTCATTTCCTCTGCCTCCCTCTCCAAAGAAAATGTCTCAACACCCACGACTTCACTTGAGTGGCCATACTCCCTCACATGAAGCCAGTGCGACTAGGAATATGGTGAGTCTAGAAGTGGCAGAGACTAGCTATTACGTTCCTTCTTACCAAAACATTTTGAAAGCTCACAAAGTACCTGAGAATTCACTTGACTTCTACTGCTTCCTAGCCAAACTCTCAGCTGCCTCTGGTTGGTCTGCTTTTCAGTTAGGTACAAGTTGAGATATATGTGTAATCCCAGTACTCTGGGAGGCTGAGGCAGAAAGGTCACAAGTTCTGGGCAACTTAACCAGACTTTCTCAAAACAATAAAAACAAAAGGGTAGAGAGTAAAGGCCCTGGGTTCAATCCCCCATATAAAAAATAAATCAACTATTCTCTAGTTCTCACAACTACACAGAAGAGAAGGGAAAGATGGGTCTGCTTTCAAAACAGTAGTATGGAGGTGGCAGGGGCAATAAAACCAGTGCATAACAGTCATTCACCTGGGGTAATTCTGAGAGGAATCCTAATATCTTCAAGTGTTTTCAGAGTAGCTATAGACAAAGCAAAGACACAAAAAATAACCTGCAGAATCCATGTGACACTGCCTTCTTTTCCTGCAAAGTGTGGCCTAACAGGTTTCTTTCTCAGGAGAGCATAAAAATTCACATCACTGCCAATACTAAAAACAGCATAAATAATAAAACTAGATTTTAAGGTCAATAACCTCAAAAATGAGATGACATAAAATGGACCTCCGTAAAAGTCCAAACTATGTAAGTATCTTGCAGGGGGCAATTACTCTGTGAATGTATGATAAAGAAGCATACACAACAGGACAGTAAAACCCCATCAATGACTTTACAAGACTGCATCTGCAGGTTTATGCACATTTGTTTTGTGTTGTGCACTGAACAGAATCACAGTCCTAATTCCAGTTCTCTTTCAGGAACAGACATCTTGTCCCACTAATGCAACATAACAGACATACCACAGAGATGGGAGGAAGGGTAAGGAAACAAAAACTCAGGAAGTGTCCCCTAAAAACTTTTCACTAGTACCTCACCATGTGCACCACACTATCTTAGACCTTCATGACTCATGTTTGGGCAGGGATAATTCCACACCTTGTCTCCTCTTACATTCCCCATAATGTGTAGGATGGCTACTTGAAGAAAGGCTGTCTTCCTAAAAGAATGTCTACATTCAAGGGCCATGGAGGTGAGATGTTTCTGTAACACTCTTTCTGAGGGGGAGCTCCACAGCAGCCAGAGATCCAGAGATATCCAGCATTGGCTAAAATGGCTGTCAGAAAGCACACATACACACACACAAAAAAAAGATAAATCTGCCATGTTAGATACTCTGCAAAACATAACTTTAAGAACATAATATTGCTGGGCCTAGTGGCACAGGACTGTAATCCCAGCACGTTGGGAGGCTGAGGCAGAAGGCTCACAAGTTCAAGACCCAACTTGGGCAATTTCATGAGACTCTGTCTTGAGATCAAAAATAAAAACTAGGAAGGAGAGGCACCAGAAGAGATAAAGGTGAAGCTTAGTGTAAAGGTAATAGGTTCAATCCCCAGTACCAAAGAAAAAACAAAAAGACAAAAGCGAGCAAACAAAAACATAAAGTAAATAAACAGCATAATTTCATGATAATAGTACATAAAAATGATCTAACCTGGTTTCAGTGTGTTTGCTTCAGTAGTAGTGTCTGTCTTGTTTATCCTTACAGAGATTCCTAATGAAAGCAAAATCTCATGTGATAGGAAGCAGAGACATAGCTCAAATACTCAGGTAGCCTATGTTTCAGGCTCCCTGAGTGCTACCATAAGTTCACTTTTTCCTGTATGCTGCCTGATGCCCATGAGTGTCAGTGGTAAATTTAAAAGCACTTTAAGGCATAGTGACATACGCTTATCATCGCAGCACTATGGGAGGCTGAGGCAGGAGGATTCCAAGTACAAGCTCAGCCAGAGCAACACAACAATGTAAGGGCTGGGCATGTAGCCCAGTGCGAAGGCCTTGGTTTCAATCTCTACTATCTCCCTCCCTCCCAACCCTCTACAAACACAAGGTCTTTGGAAGCTCCAAAATCTAAGAAACTGAGTAAGAAAGAAGAGTTTCTCATAGCCCTAAATTCATAGTTCTGCCATAAAGTCAAAGTCCAGGTAGGCAAATAATGTCTAGCACCCAGAATTCATAGACAGCACACACTTACCAACCAGTTTTTGGCAAAATCACCAAACCCACCCCTTGTGGCATATTCTGAGTTTAAATGCCTGGTAGACCTTTCTCCCAGCCTCCCTCAAATTTCCAAGTGCACCTTCATGAGATACTCTGTGGGCCTGCATGCTTTTCAAATCTGAGACAGACTGTCTATCTCCTAAGAAGTATTTTAGGATATGATCTCAAAGAAAAGAAAAAAAGAATATTTTTTGTGGTACTGGAGAATGAACCCAGCTACATCCTCAGCCCTTTTATTATTATGTTTCATTTTGAGAGAGAACCTCATGAAGTCACTAAGTTGCTCAAGCTTACTTTCCTCCTGCCTCAGGCTCGCACTGCACTGGATTACAGGCCTGTGCCTCTGGGCCAAGCTAATTATACACACAGAAGGCCATTCCTGGGCTACAGGTGAAAGTCTTGCTTCAAAACACCCAATTCAAGTGCTGGTGGAATGGCAGAGTGGTTAATACACTTCCGTTCCCCAGCACCACAGAAAGCCAGTGTGGTGGCACACGCCTGTAATCCTAGCACTTGGGAGGCAGAAGCAGGAGGACTGCTGTGAGTCCAAGGCCAGCCTGGGCAACACAGTGAACTCAGGACCAGCCTAGGCTGCAGAACAAGATCCTATCTCAAAACAAACAAACCAAAACCACTTAGCTGAACAACGTGGCATATAAATTTGTAATTCCAGCTACTTGGGAGGCTGAGGCAGGAGAATCACAAGTTCAAGGCCAGTCTGGGCAGCACAGTGAAATCCCATATATATATATATATATATATATATATATATATATATATATATATATATATATGTAGTAGGTGGAGGAACTGTGTAACAGAGCGGCAAGTGCTGCCCCGAGCTTGATTCCCCAGCAGCACCTAAACTGGGAGTGATGGCACACAGTTATAATCCTAGCACAATCCTACCACTAAGGAGGTTTCAGGCCTGTCTGGACTACATAGTGACTTTAGAACCAGCCTGGGTTACACAGCTGAGACACTACCTCTAACTAACTAACTAAATAAACAAGAGGTAAAGATACAATAGATGCTCCCTGGCTTCAATCCTGGGTAGGGATCCAAAACTTAATTCTAAACTCATGGGGCAGGAGGAATAGCACAGCAGTGATAGCATGCACATACAAGGCCCGGAGTTAGATTCTCTAGCACCACATAAGCCAGATGGGGTAGCAGATGTCTATAATTCCAGCAGTCTGAGTCCACACAGGAGGACTGCTGTCAGATCAAGGCCAGCTTGGGTTACATAGAGAGTTCAGGACAGCTGAGCCTGGACTGCAGACCCCTTCTCAAAACAAACCAAATAAAAACCCAAAACAACTAAACTCATAAAGAACAAATAGTAAATTACAAAGAATTCATAAATTTCATTATTTTCTTTCAGTTTACATATATTGTTAAGTCACAAACACATACCATTTAAAGACAGGCAAAGGAGTTCATATTTACAGTCTCTGACTACGTCCAACCAAAAGTTCCACCATCACCTGATCTTCCAGTCAGCAGCTTGCATGGAATTTACATCAAAGTCAATAAACTTACCACACTTGGAAAATAACACACAGAATCTAATTTTACAGAACCAGTGACCTAACATGTTTCCTGCCTGGGAAACTGGAGGACTTAAGGGGTAAACAGGGTACACACACAGCTATAACCTACAAAGTTCAAGTTTAGAAGAACACAAGTCTGTTTCTACGGCTAAATTCCTCTATCTAGATCCAAACAGGACACAGCCCAGCTGAAAGCCAAGTGAAGGTTAACTGAGAGCAGAAGTGTGAGCAGAGCTTCTAGGAAGAAAAGTCCCGGACAGCTCTCAGAACACTGCAGAATCTGAGCAAAAGCAAATGTCTGGGAGAATGCACATGCCACCACCATCAAAGTTATCATCTTGGGAGGAGGGATGGAATGAATGACCAGGCACGGGGAGGTAAGGGAGATACTTCAAAGCTGACTTCAAGGCATCTACATTGTTTGTTTGTTTGTTTTAAATAAAAACACACAAGATGTGAAGCTTCCCAAGAGCCCGCAGAGCACTCCTCCTCCTCCCCACAGCCCTGCTGCATCAGCAGCTACCACTTCCTGATGACTCCTGCCAAGCAAAGTGCTGGTCAGCAGTAGTCACATTCAAAGCTGCTCAACTCACACAGCTGGAATGTTCCAGGAAAGCCAGGAGAGAAAGAAGTACTATAACCCCCACTGACGAGCTATGAGAGACCAGTTAAAAATTCACACAAAGCACAGAAAAGCATAGTACCTGGTCCAAATAAATGCTTGTGGCATAATAGTTACTGCTTTTGTTCTTACTGGCACCCAGTAATCTCATCTCTCCTCAGCCCTTTCACAAGCTGCCATGAAGGAGGAAAAAGACAAGCAGCAGTAAATATTCCTTCACTACACAATGTCAACTAGGACAATTTTCTTTTATAAAAGATATAATTGCCTAGTAATCTGGGAGCTTCTTTGACATTTACTACAATACACTACCAGGAACTAGATTCTTGAGTTCCAAGCATGACTTAGCACTAAAGGAAAACTGATGTACTCTGGGAGATAGGGAAGAGAATTGATAGGTAAAACTTTTTTCTATTCCCTTGCTTTTGGGTCTTATAGTTTTTCTAACTACATGAATGAGATTTCTGAAAAACTGGGTGAAAGAAAAATTACTCAACTATTGCCTGGATCCTGGATTCCTAAATGTCATCTATTAATAATACAAGGAGCCAGAGTCTGAAAAATGAATGGTTCCAGTGTTGGGCAAGAAAGGCAGAAGATGAGCCCAGAACATCTTGTACTGCCAAAAAGTAAGGCAAGGCTCAAAATCTGACAGAGGCATCAAAAGCCACACAAAGAGCGAGTATCACTTGATGGAAAAATGCCAGATGCTTTTCCTCTGAGACTGGTAACAAGGCAGGGTATCTACTTCCCCCATTTTTTACTCACTCGTGTCCTGAAAGTCTAATCAATACAATAAGGCAAGAAAAAGAAATCAGATATACAGGTAGCAGAGGGTGAAGCAAAAATTTTTTTCAGTAGACAAAATCTTCCACATTCAAAGTCCTAAGAAGTCTACAAAAATCCCCACTACCACAAACCAAGTTCTATTAAAAATTATATCAAAAAAGGATTTAATTACCTAGGATTTTTTTTTTTTTCTGGTAATGGGGGTTGAAGCCACAACTCAGAGTCTGCACTGAGATATATCCCTGGACCTTTCTGTATTTTTTTTGAGATGCGCTCTTGCTAAGATGCCCAGGCTGGCCTTGGGCTGGGTCTTTCTCTGTAGCCCAGATTGGTCCTGAGCATATTATGTAACCCAGCCTGGCCTTGAACTCACACAATAATCCTGCCTCAGCCTCCCAAGAACTGGTATTACAGGCATGCACCACCACATCCAGCTAATTTTTATTCAGTGCATTTAACACCACGGTCTTGCACATGCTAGACAAGGGCTCTAACCACTGAGTTTCATCCCTCAGCCCTCATTCTAATTTTTAAAGCAGACAAAACATTCGAGAAAATATTTTACGGTGAAAAAATACAATGGCTACTAACATATGAAAAATTGTTCAATATCATTAGTTATTAAGGAAATAAAAGTTAAAACCAAAGTACAATATTACTATGTAGTAATTAGAATGGATATAGTTAAATAGATTAATAATACTATGTGTCAGTAGAGCATGATGAAATGAATCTTTCGTATGTTTCTAGTAAGAATGTAAAATGGTGTATTGAAAAGTACAGTCTCTACAAAAGTTTAACATACAATGTTTCAACAACTCTACTCTTACATATGGGTAAAGAGAAATAAAAACATGCCCTGCCCACACAAAGACTTACACATGGGGCTGGAGGAATAGCATCTTTTAAAGGATGCATCATTAATTCTGCAAATATCTTAAATGGGTAAAGAAGTATCAATCAGGGGCTGGAGGAGCAGCACAGCAGGGCCCTGCATTCTTCGCATTCTTCTTCCTCCTCCTCCTCCTCCTCCTCCTCCTCCTCCTCTTCTTCTTCTTCTTCTTCTTCTTCTTCTTCTTCTTCTTCTTCTTCTTCTTCTTCTTCTTCTTCAAGACAGGGTCTCACTCTGTAGCCCAGGCTGGTCCTGAACTCACTATGGAGTCCAGGCTGGCCTTGGGCTCAGCAATCCCCCTGCCTTGGCATCCCCAGTGCTGAGATTACAAGCACGCGCCATCACGCCTGGTTTATGTAGCTTACAGTTTTAGAAGTTCTCGGTCCTGTTCATAGGTGGGCGGCTGGAGAATGGTGGAATAACATGGTGGAGCCACAGTCAGAGCTAGAGCTGCCTGGGAGACAGAGATCCTCACAGCACAGTGGAAAGAGAGAAGTCTGGGAGGAAGGGTGAAACCAGCATATGCCCCTTCAGGTCAAGTCCTAAGCACCAGCCCCTACCTCCCAAGGGTGCACAATATCCATAGGAATACAAGGCTGTTAGGGGACACTCCAGATCCAAACCAGTATACTCACTAAAGACAAAGAAAGGATGAGGAACTATTCTAGATTTAAGGAGTCTAAAAAGACATGGTAAGTGAGTACAATGTATGATCTTGAGCCAGATAGAAGGCATTTTTGGACAACTGGCAGTATTTGAATATCTCAAAAAAGAATAATGTCTGTAAACAATACTAATATCATGTATATCTGACCAACATTAATTTCTTATTTTGATCATTAACATGAATAAGAATAATGAAACAAGTGATAAAATACTAGCATTTGATGAATCTAGGTAAAGTACAATAGAAATTACTTGTACTGTCCTCGCAATCATACTGGAGATCAAATTTCGAGCCTCAAGAATGCTAGGCAAGTGCTCTGACACTGAGCTACATTCCAGCCCTTTTGGGATTTTTTTTTTTTTTTGAAACAGGGTCTCACTCTGGAGTCCAGGCAGGTCCTGAACTCACTATGGAGCCCAAGCTGGCCTTGGACTCATGGCAATCCTCCTGCCCCAGCCTCCCAAGAGCTGGGATTACAGGCATGTGCCACCACACCCAGTTTATATGGTGCTGGGGAATCGAACTCTGGTACTTAGCGCCTTCGGTATTTAGCACTTGACAGTGCTTTAACCCTTGAGCCATTCCTCCATCCCCAACTCCTTACTAAAGAGAAGCTCTGTCTGTGTTCCTCACACCAGAAGGCAGGTAGCACACAACAAACTTCAACTTTTCTTTCAAGTTATACTAGCAGAAATAAACCCTAATTAATCTAATAATCCTAAATAATCTAAATAATTTAACAACTCAGATTTCACCAGTGAGCAGCCAAAACCAATAGACTACTGAAGCAGGCTTGACTAGAGGACCCACCTGCTACACCTAAAATATAAGAACAAAGGTCACATGATTTATATAAGAGACCTCACCATAACACAAGTCTTTTAAATGTAGCCACCCTAACTAACATAAACTAGTCATTCAGCACATACACCCTTAACTACCAGTGAGTTTGCAAATTCTGGCTCAAAGGAAGTTAAAGGGGAAGGCAGCTGGCAGAGTTAATCGGGAGTACTTTCTCTGGGACCCATCAACACACAACAGGGAAAGGGGGACCTCTCTGATATACTTAGGGAAGGAATTCTATTCAAATCTGACTCAATGTACAAAATCTCAATGCCCAAGAAAACACAAGCCTTTATCTTGCCTTCAAAACCAAGGAGAGAAACAAACACCTTATATGATGAAATGAGGACAGCAGGATTAGTGAAAAGAAAAGAGGGAGCTGTGGGAAGCTTAGGGGTTTTTATAACCAAGTTACTCAAGGAAGGAACATGTTACCTCTTAATATCCTTGAAATTAGATGGGAATGTTAGATCCTAGGGGATGTGGGAGGACTAATGAGACACGAATGAATCAATGCTTTTCCTCCCTTACCCAAGTAATCTTTTAGAGTTAGAAGCAGGAAATAAGTTGCACAAAGATTTCAGTTTAAAAATAAATTCAGGCAGAAGGGCAAAGTGTCAGGCTGAGACAGCCATCTGTGCAATGCAGAAACTTTTAACATACCTGAGGTAATGAGGTTTTCACCCTGGTCTCAGAACATCTTCACTTCCACTCAATTATCAGTAAGTATGTCCAGCTGGGCCCAGCGGTGCAGACCTGTAATCCCAACACTGGTGGGAAGCTGAAGCAGAAGGATTCCAGGTTCAAGCCCAACTGGGACAATTTCACAACACAGCAAGATCCTAACTCAAAATCATTTCATTTTAAATGAAAATGGGCTGGAGATGTAGCTAAGTGTGAAGAACCAAAGTTTGATGCCTAGTACCATCAAAAAAATAAAACAAAACATATACATGAATATATGTCCTTAAATCTTTCTTTTCTATTTCTATGATCATTACTTCAGTCAAATCACCACCATCTTTCACCTGCTGACTTCCTCACTTTTACTCTTTCACTTCTTATAATCTATTTTCAAGACAGTAACCACAGAATTCTTTTGAAAATGTGGCTTAAAGCCATCTGATGCTCCAAGGCTTGCAGGACCTGATTCCTGATTATCTGATTTTTTTCCACAGCCACTTTCTCCTTCACCAAATATGTCCCCATCTCTTCGTCTGTTTTTCCCTCTGAAACTAAGATTAACTTCTGAGCTATGTAAATTAACAACTGAGTCAAAAACCATATTTAACATGAAAACTTCAATTTTTTTTTGTTACTTATCTATTTTCTTTTCCATGAAAGCTCTTTGAAAACAGAGGCCTTATTTACACAGCATATGCTCAGCCCTAGAAGTGAAATAAGGGCACATTAAATATTTGCTGAACAAACAAATACATCTACAACAGCTACAACCAGCTAAGAAAACAGACTGTTGTAGCACAGAACACCTTTGAAAATGTGTATGTGGGGCTGAGCCAGGCCTGGCCTGGCATCAAACCAATCTGAAAACCAAGACAGGAAGATCACAAGTGCAAACCCAGCCTGGGTGACTTATCAAGGCCTTGTTTCAAAACCAAAAATAAAAAATGGGCTTGGAATATAGCTCAGTGGGAAGGCTCTGGGCTTAATCCCCAAAACCCCCCACCACCACACACATACACAAAATGTGTATATGGAGCCACACCAAGGAATTTTCCCATGGCCTCTCGGTGGAAGTCCTAGAATTCACTTCTAACCCTATTTACCTAAAGATAGCTCAGATCCCAGAGGCTGAAGATTCAGTAGACTGCTCCTACTCCAGATGTTAATTACAAGCTGGAACTTGAGCTTCTGACAGGCCACCTATATAATGAGTTCCCACAACCCCACCCTGAGGTTTAACTTGCTACAGCAGGTTACTAAACTGAGGGACACTTTACTTGCACAGCACCCTCTGCATACCTGACATGTTCAGCCATCTGTAAGCCCTCCTGATCCTATCCTTTTGAGTTTTAAGGATCTCATTACATAGGTGAGACTGATTAAATCACTTGCCAAGAGTCAGCACACAACTGTACCCCAGCTACCTGGAAGCCTGAGGCAGGAGGAGTACAAGTTAAGGACAGCCTGAGGAACTTGGTGAGACCCTATCTAAGAACAAAAAATAAAAAAGGGTTGGGAATGTAGCTTAGGGTACAGTGCTTGTCTAGCATTCATGAGGATCTGGGTTCAAGCCCTAATATGAGAAGGAAAAAAAAAAAACATTAGCCATTGAAGGTGATCAAACTCAACTTCTGTTCCTCGCTCCTCCTGAGGTTGGAGGCAGGACTTATCCAATCATATGGCTGATACCCCTAGCAATAAGCCTTCCACATGCAAGCTATTCATCAGCCATTTCATTAGCAAACAAAAATACACTTACATTTAAGAAATTGAAAGGTATTAGGAATTATGCCAGAAACCAGAAGCAGGGGCCAAATATCTGCTTCTATTATGATCTATAGCTCAGTGGTTAAAGCACTTGCCTAGCTTCATCCCCCAGGACCACAGAAACTGGGCATAGTGGTTCATGCCTGTAATCCCAGCACTTTGGAGGCTGAGGCAGGAGGATTTCTATAAGTCACAGTCAGTACATGACCACAGGATTTCTGTAAGTCTAGACTACAGAATGACTCTGTTTAAAAAGAAAGAAAGAAAGAAAAGAAGGAAGGAAGGAAGGAAGGAAAGAAGGAAGGAAGACACTAGCAAGGCTACAGGAACTCTCTCTCTCTTACCTCCATCTCCTGGTTGCAACTGCTTTCCGTGAAGCATGAACTCTGCCATAGCTATATCTGACTCCGTCTAGTGTATCTTTTTCTCTTTCTGATATATCTCCCAAATCCTCCATGGCTCCTCTCTTTTATCCTTCCTTCCACATCAAACCAATCCACTCTCACAACTTCACCTACCATCTGCAGAGCTGTCATTCTGCAGACGTGACCACTCAAGCTTCACGTCTACATCTCCAACTACCTGTTCCACCTTGTCCAAACACATGTGCAACCTCTTCAATCCAGCTCTCCACTCCTGACCTTCTACTTCTGTTCAATGGAAACTTTTCTCCTAAACACCTAAGAAAAAATCTTGTTACTTTTGACTTCTTACTTTATTTCCCACACCAAACCAGTCATGAAATGTAAGAATCTATCTTCACAGCATTTTTCTTCCTTTTATTATTTCCGCCACTACCCCAGATCTGGACTTCTTTGCAATACCATTCAGAATGAAGCATGTGGGTCCAGGGTCTGTCCTTCCTAATTCCATCCTACAGGCAACCTTCAGATTAGCTTTGCTCAAATACTGTTTGACCAGATCATTCCCTTTTCAAAAGCTGCCCAGAAACCCTCACGGCACATGATGGTAGTCCACCAACCACCTACATCGGAATCACCTGGGGTACAGATCTTGAGTCTCACCTTCACGGATGGTTCAGTTCCTCTGGAATGGGGCTGAGATGGACAGAGACCACCACAGGAAGAGTGGACAAATTCACCCCTGGGCCCTAAAGTTACTCATTAAACGCATGATTTGTGTTTTCTTCTAGTCTGACAGGTCATTACTGGTTTTGAGTCAGTCTCACATGTAGTACAGAGTAGCCCTGAACACACTACGTAACTGAGGCTGCAACTGTGATCTGTCTGCCTCAGCCTCCCAAGTACTAGAATTATAGGAACACACCACCATGCCTAACTTAAAAGCTGTTTTTGATAAATAACAAAACAAAATATTCAAAGTACCTTCACTTGGGCACCACATAATAATTAGCTGGGATGCTGGCACGCGCCTGTAATCCTGTCAACTCAGGAGGATGAGGCCAGAAGAATGTCATGAGTTTGAGGTCAGCCGGGGCTACACGATGAGTTCAGGACCAGCCTGGACTACAAGTGATAAATAATTACCTATAGATGTCCTATAGGTAATTAAAAGCAGAACAAAGCTTGACCTTCACTTTGTACGTCTCCAATACCTTAAACTTTGCGTTTGCTCAGCTTTGTACACAGGGACGTTACCATTTACAGAAAATGTTTCTAAAAACTGAAAATACAAGGTTGATTAATTTAATTTATATAAGTTATAATATACTAATTTAATTTATATAAACTATCTCATCCTTCAAGACTGAGACATGAAGATAAGAGACTTTTAAGGGATATTCAACTACAGGGAGTGCCTAGAAGCATCTGGTCGTTGTCATAGTACTTTGCATCCAACAGAGTTTCCACAAAACTGAAACTGTTCCAAAAAACCCAATTATCTCCTGAAAACTAGATTAAGCAAAAGGACTTCTTCTGAGCCATCCTGCAGAACTAGAACAATCATTCCTTTGTTAACAAGCCAAGCTGATCCTCCCCAGCTCCTCAAACTGAAATCTCTTCCTTATTTTTTCTTACTTTTCACCCTATGCTTTTCAATGAGGCATCCTGAAACTCTTTCTATGAAGCATGGCCAGGCTGAGTTGAGATCCTGAGATAATTATCTCCTTTTTGGAGGACCTCCTTGGGCTCACTGTGATGACAAAGCCTGGAATCTATATTTTTAATTCTTTTTTTTTTTTTTTTGAGACAGGGCCTTGCTCTGTAGTCCAGGCAGGTAATCCTCCTGCCTCAACCTCCCAAATGCTAGGATTACAAGCATGTGCCACTATGCCCGGCTTATGTGGTGCAGGGGCCTTGAGCTTTCTAGGCAGGTCTTTACTGCTAAGCTATTCCTCCAGCTCCCGGGAATCTATATTTTTAACAAGCATTCCAGATGACTATCTTGTACATCAATAAATAAAATCCCAAGTTCTTAGCTTGGGTTGAAATAGCCAAAAACCTACATTTAATATACTACAAAGTATTCCAAAGGTCACTATATATACACACATATGCATATGTACATATATATACACATACATCCACACACATATATACATAATTAAAAGTATAAAATGTAATAATTTATTTGCTCAATATTAACTTGTCAACAATATCTGAAGTGAAACTAATGCTACAAAGAAAATTATGTAAGCACTAAATTCAGTATATAGAGTATCCTGAAAGTCACCATACACAGGGGGAAAAAAAAATTTTGGGATACCCTATATACATATTTTTAGGCTTATTTTCATTCCTTTCCACCTTGACCTCTGCTGTACGAGCTATGCTGGTCTTACACTAAGCTCTTAGAATAAACCTTTCCAAAGCTATCTGCAAGGCTTTAATCCACAAAGCTTTCCTTCTGAATCTTTACCATGTATCCTCTGCCTTTTCAGACTCAGCTCCATGAGTATGCGCTACATATTCTCCCATTTAATACTGTCGAGGTTCTCTTATACAGCTGACCACTTTCCATGTGGCTATGCCTCATAAAAGCCATGATGGTTTTTATAGGAAATCCCTGTGTCTAAAAGCCAAATGCAGGGTGGGAAGATCCCTGTCCCAGCTTGTTATCTCCTTCAGCAAAACTGCCTAAGTATCTTCAGGCTTAAATCTTCCTAGAATAAAGTTTTAAAACAATTGAGGACTGGGGGTGTATGTAGCTCAGCGGTTAAAGCATTTGCCTACCAAGTGCAAGGCCCTGCATCTAATTCCTCAGCACCACATAAGCCAGGCATAGTAGGGCATGCCTGTAATCCCAGCACTCAGGGGGCTGAAGCAGAATTGCTCTAAGTTCAATGCTAGTCTGGGCTACATAGTGAATTCAGGACCAGCCTGGACAACAGAGTAAGACCCTGAATCAATCAATCAATTAGTAAATAAATAAAATAACACAACTGAGTTGGGGATATGAATATGCTCAATGTCAATTACATATTCAAAAAACTTAAAAATTTTATAAATTGGGGGTGAAGGAATAGCTCAGCAAAAAGTGCTTGCCTAGCAAGTGCTAAGTCAAGTGCTAAGTCAAGTGCTAAATACCGGAGTTGGCGGTGCACACCTGTAATCCCAGCACTCAGGAAGTGGAAGCAAGAGGACTGCTGTGAGTCCAAGGCCAGCCTGGGCTCCATAATGAATTCAGGCTACAGAGCAAGATTCTGTCTCAAAAAAAAAAAAAAAAAGAAAAAAAAAAGAATTTATAAACTGCCAAGGGCATAAGAATAGACAGTAACAAACTGCAGTTGTTTTGGTTTTTTTGTTTGTTTAAGATAGGTTCACGCTCTGTAGTCCAGGCTGATCCTTAACTCATATATGGCCCAGGCTGGCCTTGAGCTCACATTAATCCTCCCATCTCAGCCTCCTGAGTGCTGAAATTACAGGCATGCATACCATACCTAGCTTCTACAGTGACTGGGGAATTGAACTCAGGGCCTTGGGCTTCCTAGGCAAGTACTCTACTCTTTATGCTATTCCTCCAGCCTTGCAGACATTTTTTATAGATAAATAAAATGACCTCAAAGGTCCCCTCTACTTACATAGCTGGCTCAGCCCGGTCCCTTGCCACCCCCCCCCCCCCTTAAGTGTAGGACTGTTGGAATACTATCCCAAAGTAAGTCCCTGGCTCCACATCCAGTGCCAAGAATCTGAACATCCACAACATTCAGAAATTTCAGTTCTGTCCCATTGCTATGGTGTCATTTCCTGTCAAGTGTCCACAAGCAAGGGCTGGAGGGAGTAGTTCATTGGTCAAAGCTCTTGACTAGCATGCACAAAGCTCTGGGTTCAATCCTCCAGCACCACATAATAATTAGCTAGGATGCTGGCACATACCTGTGATCCTGTCAACTCAGGAGGCTGAGGCCAGAAGAATGCCATGAGTTTGAGGTCAGCCAGGGCTACACAATGAGTTCAGGACCAGCCTGGACTACAGAGCAAAACCCTATCTCAAAAAAAAGTATGAAATACCAGTAGCCTATGCCAGGATGCTGGTTGATATGTCTTGTCAATTTGACTGGATTAAGGGGCTTCTCAGAAAGTGACTGGACTGTAAGAGCATTAACCTTATCAATGGGTATACTCACTAATAAGTTCATAGATGAATGGGCTACTAGAAGGCAGGGCCTCGCTGGAGGAAGTGGGTCATAGTGGGCATGATCTGGGACTATATCTGGTCCCTGTTGCCTTGCTCTCAGGCTCTTCCCCTGCCCTCTGCTTCCCAGATACATTGAATGGGCTGCTTTCTCTGTCATACCCTTCTCCCACAATGCTTCTACCGTGAAGCAAGGCTACCATGGATGAAAACCTGTGAAACCAGAGCTGGTGGCACAGGTCTATAACCCCAATACTTCGGGAGAATGAGGCAGGAGAACCAGAAATGTGAGACCAGCCAGGGCAACCTAGCAATCTGGCACGACTGTGTCAATAAACAATAAAAAGGGACTGAGGATGTAACTCAGAGCAAAGATCCTGTGTTCAATTCCCAATATGGAAAAACAAACAAACAAAAAAAACCTTTAAAATTATGAGCCATATAAATCTCTCCTCCTTTAAGTTGCAGGTGACAATGACTTTGTCCCAGTAAAGGGAAAGCTGACTAACACAGTTGGAGAATGTACTGCTACTATCTCAAACCATCAAGTCTCTGGAGGTCCAGAGCTTGATCAATGTAGGTCTTTTATTTCTACAGAAAGCAGGTATCCATCAACCACTGACTGAATCATTTTCCTTAAGTTCTGGGGCAGGGGTGTTTGGCATTTGGGATCTACAGTTTCCTTTTCCTCTCCCATCTAAACATTTCTCTCAGCTATGCGGGGGAATTTGGAACACAAAAAAATGGTTCTGAGTCTACAAGTGACTTGTATTTCCATTAGAAGATAAAAGTGATTCACCTGGTACCAAATACATGGGAAAAGTGAAGGAATCAGACTCATTTCTTTCTTACAAGATAAATCTCATGCTATGTCGGGGGCAGGAGAGGGGAAGGGGGGTGGAGAAACAGCTCAGCAGTTAAAGCACTCGCCTAGCAATCACTAAGTACCTGAGTTTGATTCCCCAGCACCACATAAGCTGGGTGTGGCAATGCGCACACCTGTAATCCCAGCACTCCTGAGGCTGAGACAGGAGGATTCCTGTGAGTCCAAGGACAGCCTGGGCCACAGGGTGAGACCCTGTCTCAAAAAAAAAAAAAAAAAAAAAAAAAAAAGCAAAGAATTTTTTTCCCTGAGAATTAAACCCAGGTCTTTTGCATTGAGCTGTATCTCTAGCCCATTTTATTTTGAGATAGGGCCTCATTAAGTTACTGAGACTGAGTCTGAAGTGGTAACCCTCCTGCCTTTGCCTCCTAGAGTGCCAGGATTACAGTGCACCACCACAACCAGTGCAATCAACATCTTAAAACCATACTGAGGAAGATTTATACCCCAGCCATAATAAGAAAGAAGAGAATTAGTATCACAAGTGAAGATAAGTGAAGGTACAGGTAGCTTTAGCAAAATACAGTTCAGTAATGCGAAACAACTTAGCAAACCTGAAAAAAAGATACAGGTTACAGCAGCTAGAGCTATGGAAGTTAACTCTACCAATTACTGAAAAGTGAAACCAGGAAGACTTTAGGAGACTAGCTCTCCTGAAATCTAGACCTTCATCAGCTGCCAAAAGGCACCTCTCCTCCTCCTCCTCCTCAGGTAAGCACTGAAGCAGCGGCACTCACAGCCTGGTCCACAGGCTCTGAGAGGACACTGCTACTCTTTCAGAAATAGCAGTAGGTCAAAACTATTTTCCAGGGCGAGGAATAGCACAGCAGCTAAAAGTACTTGCCTAGCAAATGCAAGGTCCTGAGTTCAGATTCCCTAGCAGCACCATAAATGAGGCATGGTGGTTCATACCTGTAATCCCAGCACTTGGGGAGAAGGCTGAGGCAAGAGGATTGTTCTGAGTTCGAGGCCATCCTGGGCTACATAGTTCAGGACCAGCCTGGACTATAGGGTGAGACCCTGTCTAAAAAAAATAACGAAAGAAAGAAAGAAAAACCTACTTTCGTAACAGAACTAAGATGTTACTTGCATTTTCTACTTCACTGACTTTTCCACTAATGGGCCAACAAAAGCAGCGAGTACAACTGCTCTTAACTTAGTACAAATCAAGACAACGACAAGTTAGATTCTTCACCACTGTGTGTATTTCCTCTGACATGATGTCAGTTTAATTTGACAACAGGGTAAAATTCAGGAAATTTCAGCCCTTGTATAGGTATCTTTAATATTCTGTGTGATAAAATGAGAAGTGGAGCTGGGGGACAGCACCGTGGTAGATGGCCTGCCTATCATGTCCAAGGCTCTGGTTTCAATTTCTACCACCATCTGGTCCTCCGCCCACCAAGACACAGCACATACAAAACTTAAATTGCATACAGGAGGTAAAAACAGTTGCTAAGTAAAGCACTTGTGTGACTGTCTGAATGGCAAGATTCTTCTGGGGACTACCAAGTTTATGTCAAAGAATGAATGACACAGCCAACAGTACTTGACAGGACTTTGGTATTTAGCAAACATATTCTGGGAAATTAAACAAAGTAACCCTGTCACTGCAAGGAAACAGCTGTAAATAAACATTTGTTGTCAATAATAAAATCTGAGCTTCCAAGAGAAAACTGGTATTTCTGCAAAAGTATACCTGCCACTAGGAGCTTGACAGCTTCTCCGTATTTGATGCTTTTCTGAAGAGACGGTGGTGATAATTCAAACACAGTATTTTGGGAGTTTTGGTTGGGTTTCATTTTGTTTTGTTTTTGAAGTACCGGTGCAAGGCCTCTGTACTGAGCTACATCCTCACCCATTTTGTGTATTTGATTTTGAGAATAGATCTCACTAAATTGCCCAGGCTGGGCTTACACTTGTGATCCTTCGGTCACAGCCTCCCAGAGTACTGAGGTTAAGGCCTGCATCACTGGGTCTGTTGGTGTTTTTGGTGTTGTATAATAAAACACTGCAGCTGTAATCTCAGCACTTTGGGAGACTGAGGCTAAAGACTACAAGTTTAAACCCAGCCTGGGCAACTTAGCAACTTGGTGGGACCCTGTCTCAAAAATATAAAATTAATTAATTAAAAGGGCAAGGGAGGGGCTAGAGGAATAGCACAGCAGTTAAAGTGCTTGCTTAGCAAGTGCAAGGCCCCGCGTTCCATTCTCCAGCAACACATAAACTGGATATGGTGGCACACACCTATAATCCCAGCAGTCCCCAGCACTTGGGAAGTTGAGGTAGGAGGATTGCCAGGAGTTCAAGGCCGACCTGGACTACAGAGCAAGACCCCATTTCAAAAAAAAAGGAACGTGAAATTTTTAAAAATGGCTAGGGATATAGTTCAGTGCAAAGGCCCTGAGTTCAATCCCCAATAGAAAAAAAAAGAGCAAACTTTAAAAAAAATAAAGTCTTGGGCTGGAGGAACAGCACAGCAAAAACATTTCCCTAGCAAGCACAAGGCCCTGGGTTTGATTCCCAGTACAATATACACTGGGTATGGTGGTGTATGCCTATAATCCCAGCACTCCAGAGGCTGAGGCAGGAAGATTGCCGTGAGTTCGAGGCCAACCAGTGCTACAAAGTGAGTTCAGGACCAGACTCCACTACACAGCGAGACCCTGTCTCAAAAAACAAAAACAAGAATAAAAATACATCCAGCATTTGGATGTTTCAAAAAATTTTGAGATCTCAAAGACCTTTCTGAAGTGCATAAAAGTGTCCTAGGTTGAAAAGGCCTGAGAAAAACTGGTCTAGAGCAGCACTTCTGGTGTGTAACATCCACCAGGGCTCTGATGAGACAAGGTCCTTTGTATTTTGGGGGCCTGAGAGAGATTAACATTGTCAATATTTCTTCCCAGTTCTGTCAGAAGAGAGGTTCAGGGTATTACAGTTAATCCTTTTCTCTGCACTTCCTTGGCAGACCAAGGCACCCCATTCCATACTAAAATCCAGAAAGAATGTAATGAGGCAAGTCCCACGTCACAAAAAGAATGTGGCAGGAAAGCTAAACTAGTAACAGACAGTGTATCATATAGATCTTCAAGTTAAAGCTGCATCTAGGCAGTTTTTCACTGAATGACAGCTAACAGCTTTTTTATTTTTAATTTATTTTTGTTTGCTCAGGGTGGGCTTGAACTTGTGATCCCTCCCAGAATGCTGGGGCAGGGTTACATATTCATTTTTGCATTTGGTTTTGACTCTCTTCCACCTTCTCCCATTCTTTTTTCCACTGCCCACTTTTTCAATATCGGTGGTCCTCTGAGCTCAATTTTCTTGCTTAGTCTGGCACACAGTAAACACTTAACAGCAGCAGCTACAATCACTGCCAGAGCCACCTATTCTGTCCCATAACTCCAACTGCCTCCCACATTCTCAACTTACCACCACCATCCAGACTCCAGTCGTGAGTTCCAAACCTACAGAATGACTTCCCGGGCTTTTACCTGGATACACTGCAGGTACCTCAACTCAGCAGCTCCAAAAATAAAAAATTATTTTGTCTTCAGCCTCAAACCTGCTACTCCTAGCCAGGCAAGTAATCCTAGGTATGAGCTGAGGCAGAAGGATGGCAAGTTCAAGGCCAGCCTAGACAACTTAGCAAGATCCTCCCTCTAAACTTTTCATTATTCTACAACACCTCTTATCTCATTCTTCCTGGTGGTACTACCACCAGGATTTGTCAATTCTACCAGAGTTATTTCTTTTCCCCCAATACTAGGGATTGAACCCAGGTTCTGAAATAAGCTACATCCCCAGCTCTTTTTTGAGACTGGGTCTTTAAATTACTGAGGATGGAATCAGCCTCCCAAAGTGCTGGGACTATCGGCATGTGCTACCATGCCAACGTTAACCTCTTTCCAAATGCTCTCTATCCCCTTGCAATGGCTGTAAGACATTCATCATCTCTATTCTAGGTCACCACCATAGTTTTCTCCCCAGCTCCCTCACTGCAATACAAAATCCTCCTTAAATCAATCTACAAACTAATCTCATCTACAAATCTGTTATTACTTTCCTGCTAATTATCCTTTTGTACTTTTCCTGACATACTTTTCAAATGATTTTACTCATATATTCCCCAAAGAATTTTCTTAAACCAGATACTCCTTACATGTATTAAAAAGAGGAGCTGGGGGCATAGCTCAGTGCCTAAAGTGCTTGCCTACCAAGAGCAAGGCCCTGGGTTTGATTCTCCAGTACCACATAAACCAGGCGTGGTGGTGCTTGCCTGTAATCCCAGAACTCAGGTTGAGGCAGGAGGATTACCATGGGTTCTAGGCCAGCCTGAGCTCTATAGTGAGTTCAGGTCCAACCTGGACTATAGATAGAGAGATCCTGACTTAAAAAAAAAAAAAAAATTCTTAGCAGTTGGAGTGTTTGCTTAGCAAGGCCAAGCCTAATTCCCCAGCATTACATAAACCATGTTTGATGGTGCACATGTGTAATTCCAGTATTTGGGAGGCTGAGTCAGGAGGACTGCTGTGTGTTTGAGGCTAGTATAAGTTACATAATGAATTCAGAACCAGTCTGTACTACAGAGACAGACCCTGTTTCAAAAAAAAAAAAAGAACAAATTCATTCTCCTCAGAGTGAGCATCAAACTCTGTGCCTTATGTATGCTAACCATCAGCTCTACCACTGAGCTACATCCCAGCTCTGACCTCTAATGTTTTTCTACAAAATCTTTTAAGTTTGATTTTTTGTTAAGGTAGAAAATATTAGGCATTCATTTAAAGATAAAAGGAGTAACAGTAATTAGAATACTTTATCACTTGAATAGGTTTTTATTATCTTATTGTGTAATACATTAAACCTAAAATAAATCTCCTTAAAAATTTTTATGCAAGCTTTATCCAATATAGCTTTAAAAAGCCATAATCCTTAAAAAAAATCTTAGTTGCATTTAACTGTTGTGTTTCTCTAAATTCTGAATTTCTTCTGGGCATGGTATCACATGTTTGCAATTCCACCACTCTAAGGACAGTGTGGCGCAAGCTTGTAATCCTAGGATTCTGGGAAACTGAGCTAGGAGGATCACAAGTATGAGTCCAGCTTGGGCAATCTAGCAATTTAGTAAGACCATGTCTCAAAATCAAAAATGGACTGAGGATATGGCTCATTATAAAGGCCCTGGGTTTGCTGCCCAGTACTATTAAACAAATAATAAATATAATTAAATTTAAAAATCCCAGCAGTCTCGAGGCTGAAGCAAGAGGACTGCAAGTTGGCACCCAGCTTGGCAACATGGCAATTTATTTGAGAATGTGACTCAAAACTAAAAAAATAAAAATTCTGGAGATACAGCTTAGTACAAAGTGTTGGGGTTCAATACCCAATACCACAAAATACTAACAATACGATGATAGTATTTTTAACAAAGGGTTGAGGATGTAGCTCAGCCTTGAAGGCTCCGGGTTCAATTTTCAGTAACAACAAAACGTCAGAATCTCAACAAGAAACATCTTTAACAGCAATGTGTATTAGACAGGGAGGGAGGGAGGGAGGGAGGGAGGGAGAGAGGGAGAGAGAGAGAGAGAGAGAGAGAGAGAGAGAGAGAGAGACCTCTGAGGCTGAAAGGTAATTTAATAACTGAAGACTTCCAAAGTATTCATGTTTGGCATTTGAGAAGTGTAAGGGATACACCTCTCTACCCTTACCTAGGGCAGTTTTAGAAGAGTTCATTTGAAAGCTGTAGGTCTGGAATTTATTCTTCTAAAACTATATGTGCAGGTGTATCCCTTGGAAATCTTGAGCTGTGAGGACTCCAGCTTGAAAACCACTGCTCCAAAAGATATACTTCCTAAGCCAAGCTCTATTAACTTCTCTCTCCCTATTTGTCCCAAGATAGCTCCTAATGAACCCAGTGGTCAAAATGTTTCAGTTCTCTTTTCACACCCTATGTAGAAGTTAAAGCACTGGCCTAGCAAGCTGAAGGTTCTGAGTTGATTCTCCAGCTCTAAATAAACTGGGTGTGGTGGTGCATGCCTGTAATTCCAGCATTCTGGAGGCTGAGGCAGGAGGACTGCTGTGAGTTCAGGATCAGCCTGGACTACAAAGCAAGACCCTGTCTCAAAAAAGAAGAAGAAAAAAAGATGACTTTGTATCTGAGATAGTCTTAGACCTCTCTGATCATTTTCAAGGCTAGGACTTAATCCACTCAATAAGTATCAGCTACTTTGCAGCAAGAATGTGGTGGTTTCTATTCAAACATTATTTCCATGTTCATTATAAGAAATAGAAGGATGGGGCTGGAGGAATAGCTAAGCTGTTACACCGTTTGCCTAGTAAGCTCAAGAGCCTGAGTTCGATTCCCTAGCAATACAGAAGCTGGGGCATGGGGCACGGTGGTGCACACCTGTGATCCTTGTATTTGGGAGGCTGAAGCAGGAGTATCAAGAGTTCAAAGCCATCCTGGGCTTCATAGTGATTTCAGCATCAGCCTGGACTACAGAAAAAGACCCTGTCTATTAAAAAAAAAAAAAAAAAAGTCGTGGAGACTGGGCTAATTAGCAGGTGCTTAAATTAAGGGAGAAGTAAAACATTTCCTAGATCAAGAATAGAAATGGAGGTGGAGAAGGATATTGTTCTTCTTAGCAAAGTAAATACAGTTTAAGTGCTTCTTGTTCAAAAACCTCGCCACACTGTATACGCTGTGTGAAAACACGCTTGTCTCGTTTGCCACAGATACCCCCAGTATCTCCCCTCGTATTATAAGCTTAAATATTCGTCGATATTTATTAAAAATTGTTCCTAAATGATTAAATGGACGAATGGAGCAACAGTTCGTTTCCACGTGACCTCATAGCCTGCTAGACTCTAGAGTTGGGTAAAGTGTTTATTGATAGAGGGAGAAAGTTAAAAAAAAAAGAGGTATCCACGCTAAATGTGGCCCTGAAGCAAGAAGGAGCTCGGGCTCCCACCTAAGCGAAAAGAATTTAAACCGCAGCGTGGCGGGAAAGAGGAGGCACCGGGGCCAGGACGAAGGGGATGCCGCCGTCCGCGGGCACTAAGTGGCGAAGACAACTAAACTCGGCGGGCGTGGCAGTGACTAAGAGCTCGGAGGAGGCCGGGAGGGAGGCCGCGGCACCGCGTCAACCGGAGAGCAGAGAGGTGGGGAGCCGGAAGCGGGGCTCGGGACGGAGCGCCAGCAGGGGGAGGGACCGGCGCGGGAGGGGCCCGAGGAGGATGCAGGGTCGCCCCTCAGCTCTGCAGTTACACTCACCGAGGAGGCTCAGCTTCGCCGTGGCTCCGAACGGGCTCCGCGATGCTCCCTCGCTCAGCCTGCTAGGCTAGCGCGCGACCTCAGGAGCCCCTAGCAACCACGCACCGCCACGCGATCCGCGCACTCGCGGCTGTTGCTCGCTACGCGCGCCCCCAGCGGACAGACAGGGGCCTGAAGGGCCGGGGGCGGGACGGAGACTAGCGCGCGGAATCTCGGGCCTGTAAGGCCTGGAGGACTAGGCGATACCGTCCTCGCGCACGCGTAGTTCCTTCAGTGGGAATGGGGCCCAGAGAACGGAATTCTGGGAGATGTAGTTCCGAAGTTAAAACCGAATTCTGGGAGTCTAAGACCGTCCTTTTCTACTCAGATTCCGCCTATCCAGTATGTACTCTTTTTTCTTTTTTATTTAGATTGAACACTCAGAGATTCATAATGAGCTCTGGAACCAGCCTCTTTTTTAATTGTTTATTGGAAACAGCCTCAGTAAGTTGCCCAGGCTGGGCTTGAACTTGCCATCTTCATACCTCAACTTCCCATAGTGCTAGGATTACTGGTGGGCACCACCAGAGCCAGCTCTCAGTTCAACGTTCTAAAATCGAAGAGCCTAGGGCTGGGACTGTAGCTCGGTAGTACGCTTACCTAGCATTCGCCAGGCTCTAGGTTCAATCTCCAACACCACCAAGAAAAAATAAAATTAAAATAAACTCAAAGAGCCTGGGCTTTTCCACTAACAACCTTGGGGATATCCATGATCCATTAAGTTTCATCCATCCACTAACTTCCCTTCAATGCACTGTCCCCACACCCTCCTCCACAAACACTACCCATACAGCAGGACAAAACTACAACCACCTGCTTGATGGGTTTCAAGTGCGAACTCTAAGAACTCCATTATCTCATTATCACCTCAGGCAAAGGAGCCTGACCCTCCTTTCAAATGTACCTTGACCTAGTAGATTTGGAGAGCTAAAAAGAGCTGGAAGATGAAAGGATCTTTTTCTAAGCTATCAGATACAGAAATAGAGGATAACCAAGGATGAAACTAACCTGATAAAGTCCTGCAAGTGGGGGAGGCCTGTAATCCCAGCACTCTGGGATGCTGAGGCAAGAGGATCTCAATTTCAAGCCCAATACGAGCTACTCTGTCTTAAAAAAAAAAAAAAAAAAAAAAAAAAAGTCTAGGGATGTCACTCAGGATGGGCTCAATCTCCAGTGCCTAAAAACTAAATATCAAACCTTGACTAGGGCAAGGATGCTGAATAATTGATTTAGAGAACAGTCATTGATATATGTAAAGCCACTAGACAATAGATGAGAGGATTTTACACTGGAAAAACGTCTGCAATCATCTACATATTCTGTAATGTAACAAATTACACAGCAGTTTTTTAAAAGTACAGTGTATTTTTGTTAACTTTTTTTTTTTTTTTTTTGAGACAGGGCCTCACTCTGCAATCCGGGCTGGTCCTGAACTCACCATGGAGCCCAGGCTGGCCTTGGATTCATGGCAATCCTCCTGCCTCAGCCACCCAAGTGCTGGGATTACAGGCCTGTACCACCATGCCCAGTTTATGTGGTGCTGGGGAATCAACTTCGGTACTCAGCGCTTGACTTAGTGCTTGCTAGGCAAGAGCTTTAACCACTGAGCCATTCCTTCAGCCCCTTGTTAACATTTTTTTTTTAAGTTCGAATTCAGCTTAGATAATTTAGTGACATGGCAGGACTCTATCAAAATGAAAATAAAAAATAAGAAAGCCAGGGATGTAGCTCAATGTGAAGGCCCTGCATTTGACCTCCAGAACTGAAATAAAAAAAAGAAAGTGAATCTCATCAAGCTTTAATTTTAACTTCCAGTTTACTGGAAATAGAAACAAATGACATAGGGGCTGGGGAAAAGCACTGTGGTTAAAGTGCTTCCCTAGCATGCACAGGCTGAGTTCTGTGTCAAGAAATAGTGGGCACGTGGGCAGTGAAAAGCAAGATCAATGGAGAGTTTACAATAGTAGCTTGGCTACAGCATGTGACAGCCCCAGACAGCAACTCTCTATAACTATTACAAAGATGATAGGGTGAAAGATCTTAGGGTGGCAGACCTTGGAAGCTGCGTTAAGGGTGAAAGAGCTCAGCAGCACCTTAGCAACCAGCCTCAACAACCAAGCTGGTTAGAGTGGGACAGCCCCCTTACCCAGCTCATCTACAAATAACCCCTAGACAAGGAGCCTCTTTGACAACCTTTCTCAGGATCCCTTTCTGTTAGTGGAAACTTTTATTCCTCTGTTCTTGTTTCACCGTGTCCTCATCTTTACAAATAAACTACCCACTTTACAACTGGCCGCCTTTGTCCACAATCTCATTTTTCTACTTCGTGAGACAAGTGCCCAGCATCAGCACTATGATAATACGTTTGGTAGCCTGTGTGGGTACCTCTCCAAGAGGGTAAGCCAACTCTTTACTTTCCTACCCTATTTTGTTTTCATCACATGGCTCTCCACCTTGGACAAAATAATAGGATCCCCAAGAGCTAGCTAAATATGCCTATTTTTGTCATAAACTCTTATTATAGATCCTCATTTTTGTTTTACTTCTAAGGGAACAGCTAGATGTTAGAGGGAGAGAGACTGCTATTTTGGGGGAGATAGGATTTTGAGTTTTCAGCTGCTTCTTCCTTAAATGTTCCGTGGTAACCCTACCTGATGCACCTGGTATACTACTGGGAACTAGTGGGGCCACAAGGGACAATTACTCAGCAGCCTACCGTGTCACAATTCAATTCCCCAGCACCACATAAAGATTAGCCAAGTGTGGTGATACACACCTATAATCCCAGCACTAGGGAGGATAAAGAAGGATTGCCATGAGGCCAACCTGTTCTACAGAATGAGTTCTCAGAACCAACTTGGACTACAGAGTGAGACCCTATTTCAGAACAAAAGAAAAAGATTCAGCCAGGCATGATGTGCCTATGGCACTCCTGAGGCTGAAGCAGGAGAACTGCCATGAGTTCAAGGCTAACCTGGGCCACATACAACATACTTACCAGCTCTGGGTTACAGAGCAAGACTCCCTTTCCCTCTCCCTCTCTCTTCTCAAAAAAAGAAAAACAAAACAAAACAAAACTATTGAAGGCTAGGGATAAAGTTCAGTGGTTACAGTGCTTGTATAGTATACTCAAGGCCCTGGGTTCCATCCCTCAGCACCACAAAAAATTGGCAGTGTTGTAGCATATGCCTATAATTCCAGCACTCGGCAGGCTGAGGTGGGAGGTAGGACTACATAGTGAACTCAGGACCAGCCTGGACTACAGTGGTACATTGTTGAGAGAAAGTGTGAGAGAGGAAACAACTATTCAAGCTGGCCTGGTAGCACAGGCCTATAACCCTAGCACTCTGAGAGACTCGGGCAGGAGGATCACAAGTTCAGCCTGGGGAATTTAACAACCTAGCAAGACCTTGTCTCAAAATCAAAAATAAAAATTATCTGGAGATACAACTCAGTTGAAGGCCCTGGGCTTGGTCATCAGTACCATAAAAGGAAAAATTAAAAAAAAGAAAAAGAAAAGAAACAACTATTTAGCTGGGCATGGCATTGTACATCTATAATCCTAGAACCTATCTAAAAAAAAAAAAATAAGTAGGGTCAACCCATTTCGGTACTCCTTCCAGTTAGCAGCTTATACCCCTCTGTTCTTTCAAAGTAAAGCCACTCTATTTGCAACTTGAAAAAAATTATAATAAGTAAATTTTTGTTTTTGAGACAGTCTCACTCTGTATCCCAGGCTGGTCCTGAACTCACTCTGGAGCCCAATCTGGCCTTGGACTCACGGCAATTCCTCTGCCTCAGCCTCCCAACTGCTGGGATTATAGGAGTGTGCCACTACTACCAGCTTTATATCCAGTTAGATCATGATGCTAACAAGTCTACTAAACACCCCCTTCATGTAAGCTGCACAGTGTCCATCCATAAGTAGGTGTTCTTTTAAAGCAGTTGGAGTTCCCTATACATTGAAACTGCACTAAATATTAAAACTAGTGGCTGAAGAGTAGCTCTATGGTTAAAGGGCTTGGCTAGCATGTGCAAAGCCCTGGTTCAATACCCCAGTACCACACTAAAAAAAAAAATAATAAAAATTAGCTGGGTATCATTGTAAATGCCTGTAATCTCAGTACCAGGGAGGCTGGGGCAGGATTGCTGAGTTTGAGACCAACCTGGACTACATAGTAAGTTCAGAACCAGCTTGAACTACAGAATGAATCCTGGTCTCAAAACAAAAGGCAAAAAACATCCTAAAATGAATAAATACAATTACTGTCTTGAGAGCTCAAAGTAACCCAGTTTACCTTGGTTTAACCCTACCCTTTCTGTGGCAGCTCTCCTGACCATGGCTCATCTAAGATGGAGGAAACTAGAAGCCTGAGGAAGATATAAGTGAAACTCTAAACTAGGATCTTATGTGAACAGAACCCCACGGCTTCCAGGCCATGGAAAAGAAGGGCTGAGCCTCCCAACCCCTTACTCTGGGAACTCCAAGTAGGGAGAGACACATATTTTTATTAAAGGAGTTTACAAACAGAATTACAAAAAAGAAAAAAAATATGTATATATGTATTACACTCCCCACCCACGGAAGCAATGCGGTTAAGGGCTCAGGAAGCCCTCAGCATCAGGAGCTATGGCATTTATCCCCACAGACTAGAGCTGAATCAAAGCCCAGTGTACCTAGAGCAAAATTCTGGAGGGAACTGTAAAAGCTCCAGACAAGAAGAGACCTTTCAGGTAGAAGCACTTCCCTAAGGTCCCAAAGTCATGTTCCTGGGTTAAAGGCACATTCTTCGAGGAAAGATCCCTGTACATAGACAAGGAAAGAATCTTCTCTGGCACCAATAGTAATAAAATTTACTGGTTGAAATTATCCTGAATCTCAGCAAAGGAAGGAGCTTTATGTATTAATCGCTTCTAGTTTTCGTTCTGAGCAGAGCTGGCAGCTTGTTACTCTTTTCCGTCTCTTTAGTTCTGCACTGAGTTGGTGGCTTGTATAGGAGAATAAGGAAGGCTTGTCCACAGTAGGGCAACAGGCTGGAGGCTGGACACTGGGAATCTGGGCTCACGTGCTATGTGTTGGCCTCAGAAGGTGGATCAGTTTCCTGCAGTGTCTGGCAGAGGCAGGCCTGGGACCACTTTGTGGCAGTAACTGATTCCCCAGAGACAGCAAGGCTAATTTCTCACTGGCACCCAGGGACACCAGTACCTGTTGAACAGGGAGCAGATGACAGAAGGGGCCATGAGGCTCAGAAAAGGTGGTGTTCAGGGCACAAAGGACTCTCTTTAACCCAGCAATGCCCATTCCAGAAAGGAAACTAAAAGGAGATAGGTTTTAGGGGACACAGAACAGACTGAATGGGAAAAGAAAAAGCCTGGAGACAGGAATCATGAGGTTGACTTCTAGTCTTTGATTACAGACTATAAAACCAAGGCATTGAGGGATCTCACCTGCTTATCCTCAAGGAAGACATTATGAATGCAGCAGTGTCTAACAGTGAGCCAAAAGATTTGATTTACATCCCTGGGTCCAGATTCCTGGGTCCCAATCTGGGATCTCTTTTATTATTTCCCCACATGGCAGACACCCCTGTAATATCACTGCAATCCTGCCAAATTTTTGTTCTTCTGAACTACCCAGTACTATTATTGAGCTATTATCATTTGTGTTATCAAAGGCAGATGTGTGACTTCCACTGGGATCCTCACATACTTAAAACTGAGCAGAAGAGAAAGAATAGAGAAGGGGGTAAGAGCATGGACTCTGGACACAGTCCTGAGTTAAAACATCAAAACCCATCTGCACACACACACACACACACACACACACACACACGTATATACATATATTTTTTTTTTTGACAAAGGGTCTCACTCTGTAGTCCAGGCTGGTCCTGAATATACTATGTAGCCCAGGCTGGCCTTAAATTCACAGAAATCCTGTCTTAGCCTTCTGAGTGTTGGGATTATAGGCATATGCCACTATGCCCAGCCCATTTTTTTTTTTTTTTTTTAGTATGGTGCTGGGGAATCAAACCCTGGGCCTTGCACATGCTAAGCAACTGCTTTAACCACTGAACTAGGCCTCCAACCTACACCTGCTAAATTTGTAACTTAGTTTATTAAATTATCTGAGGGCCAGTTTCCTCAATGACAAAAATTAGAATAATATCTTAAACCATATAGCAAAAATAAAATGCTTATCATGGTGCCAAAATGAGATGGTCTCACCATCTTCCATCTTCTCTCATCTCCCTCAGCCCAGCCTCCGCAAGACAGAAGCTGTGGCCTTTGAGATGTCCAGCATGTCCTAGCTCAGCGGAGCCTTCTTATAGCTCCTTTCCCTTCTCTAGAGTAGGAGATAATAAACAGAAGAATGCATTGTCCCTGAGTTTACTGCCTGCAGAGAGAAAGAAAGCCTGGATTTCTAGATATCCCACCTCCTTACAGACTACCTTGGAAAAATCTGTAAACTGCAGGGGCTCTGATCATCATGGGTCACGTGTCCCTTGGGCTGTACCTGATGTATGCAGGACTCTTGCTGGAGGCTTCGGAGGGCGATGAGGGCAGCTTCCTTCACATTTGGCTGAGGGTCTCCACATGCCATCTCTAAGAGCTGCTGGGGTACTTGACACTGTAGTAGCTCCTCCCCCAACCCTTCAGGTCCCAAGTTGCCCAGAGCTGACGCAGCATTGCGCCGGATACTGGCCTGAGGATCACCAAGCAACTGGGTCATACTGGGCACTGCAGCGGCTAGGGCAGGTCCCAGGGGACCAGCCTGATAAGCTGCATTGCCCACGGCAAAGCTGGCACTGCGCCGCACAGCAGGATCCTTGTCTCCAAGCCCTAGCAGCAGAAGGTTCAGCAGTCCAGCCTGGCTCTGCAGTGCCCCACGCAGGGCTATGCTGTGTTGGAACAAGTGTCCTAGGAGCTGGTGAGTTCGGGCCCGCACAGAGTTCTCTGGATGGCCCAAGAAGCTGCGCAGAGGCCGATAGGTTTCATCAGAACCAGCAAGGAGTTCCTGGATGAAGGATAAGTGGCTGGGAGACAGCATCCGGGCTGTGTGAGCCAGCAGGGAAAGAAGGTCAGAGGTCAGCAGTGGCTGGTCACTCAAGAGGGCAACAGAGAGGAACGAGATGGTGGCTCTAGGGGAGGCAGCCACTGTGTTCACAAACTGGTTGAGAGAGGTGGGATCTGTGAGGGCCAGGCGTGTAAGCAGGCTGATGGGCAGCTCAACTTGTGACAGTGGAAGATGGTGGCAGCAGACCTAGAAGAATGGAGCAGGGAGTGCAGGTAAAAGTTCAGAGAGAGGGAAAGAGCTCCCCAACCAGGGAGGAGGAACCCAAAAACTGAAGAAAGGAAGGCCAAGCTAAGGGTAGAAACATCCTAAGGAGCTGAAGTCCCGCTCTACAGTGCATCCCACAAAACACGTGTGATGCCCAAGAAAGCAGATTCTTTCTAAGTTTACTCCTTGCCCTGCAAGGCCTCATCTCTTTACTTCCAAAGACCCATAGCTCAATGCCAAGAAATGGCAGGGAAATGATTCCTGGTCAAGGATCTGAGCCTCCAGTTCTGGGACTATGTTCTTCCACGCTGAATTCCAACAGGACCACATGTGAAACTGGCAGAGAAACACTAGCCCAGCCCCAACAGTGCCTCAGCCCAGGCCTGAGCATGCTTTCCACTCCAATTCTTAGGTCAAGCCACACGTTTCACATTTTGGGGACCTAGGAGAGCCTGGGACTGTTGGGAGTGAATCAGAGGACACAAGACTTGGCCACCTTCCTTCCCTGCTTTCATGCTGTGTAGCTTCCCCAGTACCTGCAGTAGGTGGCCCGCCACTTCGGAGTCCCTGAGGTCAGCCAGGATACCTTCAAGCAGGTCAGCATCCACATCCAGGGCGAAGGGGAAGCACAAGAGTTGGCAGACAGAGAGCACCACAACAGGGAGAAACTCAGGCCCATGCGGCCTAAGGAAGGAGGAGAGAACAGATTTGGTCTTGCTCACTTACCCTTTACGATGTTTCCCTCAGTCTCTCACTTCCTTCCTCAGCTCCTCCTCTCTAGTCTCAGCAACTCCCTAGGTTTCCAGCCTAATTCTTATCCCATTTCTAGCTTCACAATTCAAGCTGTCAGCTACTTCTTTCTTGCTACTCCTTCTCCCACCCCTCACTGACAAGTCTGTATCTCGCGTATCCAACTCACGCCTGGCTCAGATGATGCAGGAAGCTGGGGGAAAGCAGGTACTTCAAGGTGGACATAAGGATACTTCCACACTGGGACAGGTGGCTCAGGCATAACTGGGGTTCCTGGGTGAAGGTAGCCATGGCCAGGCTCAGGAGGGCTGCCATGCCTGAAAACACCAAGAATGGAGACTTTACAAAGTAGACAAAATGCCCAGATGCCTCTGCTTCCCCATGGCTCCTAGAGCTACCACCTATCTATGCTCTTCTCCATCTGTGAACAGTGCATACACAAGCTCTGCCATCTCCCAGGTGACAGCAGCCAGCAGCAGCAGCCAGCAACAGCAGAAGTCTCTATGAATTAACTCACTTCTATGCTGCTTCTTTTTGAAGTCAGTTCCATACACAGGCCCCACAAAAGGAGCCAATGTAGTAGGAAGATACCCTGGGGGGAGATCAGTGTCCAGTCTGGTTTTGGGCCAAGTGAACTGAATGGCGAAAGTTCCTCTTCCTGTGCAGACACCTCCTCAGGTAGCCTCAGGGCCATGGAGAAGCGGTGCCACAGAACGGTCCACATTTCGGAGCTAGCCACATCCCTGATCAAGCCAGCATTTCGCTGCTGGAAACAAAAGTGAACAGGTAGGTTGGAAGGCAAAAGTCAGGAGTCCAAATGCCTTTTCATTCTTGTTCCTGACCTACAAGGAAAGGGAGTCCCATAAATCATTCCTCTGTCTTCCTACCTAGCATTTCCATGTTGCCTTATTTTCCTTTCTTATCACACTTTAAGCTCCTGAGCCTCTCAACCTATGTGTGTGCCTACTGAAAACCAGAGAAGTGCCCTATTGGAGTCTACTATTGCCAATGCTGAGTTGTACACAGACCTTTAGAAGAAAATATCTTAAATATTTTTAAAAAGAAATAAGAGGGATGAAGGAAGAGCCAGAATTTAAAGCGCCTGCCTAGCAAGCTCAAGACCCTGGGTTCAATTGCCCAACACTACATAAGCCAGGCATGGTGGCACATGTCTATAATCCTAGCACTCAGGAGGCCGAGGCAGGAGGATTGCCATTAGTTTGAGGTCAGCCTGGGCTCCACAGTGAGTTCAGGACCAGCCTGGACTATAGAGAGAGACCCTGTCTCAAAAACAAAAACAAAAACAAAAACAAAAAACATAAAGAAAGAAAGAAAAGAGCTGGACCTGGTGGCATAGCTCTGTATTTCTAGCAGTCTGGGAGGCTGAGGCAGGCTGACTGCAAATTTAAGCCTAGTGTGGGCAACTTGGTGAGACCCTATCTGAAAATCAAAACCAAACAAAGCCATATGTGGGGCTGAGCCAGCACTCATGGGGCTGAGGCAGGAGGATTGCTTTGAGTTTGAAGCCAACCTGGGCTGCATAGTGCAGGACCAGCCTGGACGACAGAGCAAGACCCTGTGTCAAAAAAAAAAAAAAAAAATCAAAACCAAACAATGGCCTGCAGATTTAATAGTGTGAAGTCCGTGGACTCCATTCCTAGCATGGACCAGAAAAACATCAAGTGAAACTGGGTGTGGTGGTGCACACATGTAATCCCAGGACTCGTGAGGCTGAGGCAGGAGAGGACTGCTGTGAGTTTGAGGTCAGCCTGGGCTACACAGTGAGTTCAGGACCAGTCAGGAGACTCTGAGTAAGACTCTGTCTTGAAAAAAAAAAACAAAAAACAAAAAGCAAGTGAGGAATTTGTGTTTCCCCACTAGATCCTCAGAAATGCAGCGAAATGGCTCCTTTTGAAAAGTTTGTACCGAGGTAGGTGGTACAGTAGCTTGAAAGGAGAGGCAAATATAGATTTGTTCTTCCTTCGCAGGCCATTTGTACTCTTCTCATCCATCCCAAGATACGCTTATACCTGGGTGAGCAGCTGCAGGAGAAGGATGAGGAGGCCATCGTAGAACCCACAGCTACCTGGGGGTGCCAACTGGACCTGTTGGAAAGATGCAAAAATAAAATGAAGATCCCTGAGAGGGATGAGGTGGCCTCCAAAGCCTGTGCACTCAACTCTGACTTGTCCTTGGCCAGGCAGAGTAGGAATAGTTTTTCTGAACTTAGAAGTCTTGTTCCTGCCTATTTGTTCAATGCGTATCCTAAAGACATACACTCTGGTGGCATAAATTCACACAGATGCAATGATAGTTTGGAAGATAAACAAGAGGTCAGGGTCACAGGCGAGAGTCCCTAACACTATCTTACAGAGGTAGAAAACTGATAAAAAAATTTTAAAGACAGGCAAAAAAAAAAAGGGGGTAGTAGTCAGAAGGGACAGGATTCTAAGTAGAAGTCACAGCATATACAAAAGCAGGTAGGCATAAAAGATCATTGTCAGGCCAGGCATGGAAGTGCATGTCTGTAATCCCAGCACTCTGGGAGGCAAAGGCAGGAGGACTGAAAGTTCAAGACCAGTCTGGGCAGCTTAGTGAGACAGCAGCAAGACCCTGTTTCCAAAAAAGAAAAAGAAAGACAGACTATAGTTAATTTGGAAATATTAACTCTTTTTAGTTAGCGGGATTATGATAGCCAGAAACAATAGATGAGCTTTGTTTGTTTTGTTTTGTTTTGAGACAGGATCTCTCTTTGTAGTCCAGGTTGGTCATGAACTCACTAGAGAGCCCATGCTGGCCTCAAACTCACAGTAATTCTCTTGCCTCAGCCTCCTAAGAGCTAATGATAAGCTCTGAATAGCAGGCAACAGGTCTGCACTTATCCCAGAAGTGGCGGAAGCCATTGAACATAAGCTCCACACTGGCAGTATTATTTGTCTTTTTACTCTCCTGCTACAGTCTCAGAGCCTGATACCACTGGTTGGACAAATGACCATATTTTCCTTTAAAAAAGCTTGCATCAGTGGCAATAAAGAGAATGGCTGAAGAAGAGAGGGCCTTGGCGAGAGATCCTTAAGTTGGCAAGCACCAAAGACCAGAAGAAAGAAGTGTGTACACAAACTAATCTGGCTCAGTCACAGTGCTATGGAGGGAAGAGACCTGAGACACAAGGAGTAGGTAGAATACATGTGACCCAGAGGACCTTTTGGAGGCTGCATAATGAACAGGGAAGAGGAAATAGCTCTGACAACTCCCAGGGTCATGAATTAGGCTCCTGGGTGAATGTTAATGCTGTCACTAATGACAGGATCTCTGTGAAAGTTAGCTTCATCAAGGACAAGCAGATGAATCCTACTAAATTGGCTGTGTCTGTCTTACATGCGTATATTGGAACATGTAAAAATGTTTTATAAATGAAAAAAAAATTCTAAACATAGTAAGAGCTGACAGGGCTGGGGGACTAACTCAGTGCTTAGGGTGCTTACCTAGCTAGCACAAGGCCCTAGGTTTGATTCCCCAGCATTACATAAGTCTGGCGTGGTGACACATGCCATAATCCTAGCACTTGGGCAGGTTAAGGCAGGAGGATTGCTGTGTGTTTAAAGACAACCTGGGTTACACAGTGAGTTCAAAACTAATGTGAACTATGTTTTCTTCTTTTTCTTTCTTTCTTTCTTTTTTCTTTTCTTTTCTTTTCTTTTTTTTTTTTTTTTGAGACAGGGTCTCACTCTGTAGTGCCAGCTGGTCCTGAACTCACTATGGATCCCAGGCTGGCCCTGGACTCACCACAATCCTCCTGTCTCGGCATCCTGAGTGCTGGAATTACAGATGTGTGCCACCATACCCAGCTTATGTGGTACTGGGGAATCAACTCAAACTTGAGTCTTTAGTGATTGACTTAGTGCTTGCTAGGCAAGTGCTTTAACCCCTAAGCCAATCCACTATCCCCATCAGCCTGGACTAAGAAGCAAAACCCTGTCTTCAAAAAAACAAAGCAAAACAAAACAAAAACAACTGGAGCTGGAGGAATGGCTCAGCAGTAAAAGAGTTTCCTTGGACAGCGCTAAGTCAAGTGCTAAGTACCCGAGTTCACTTCCCCAGCACCACATAAACTGGGCATGACGGCACATGCCTGTAATCCCAGCACTCGGGAGGCTGAGGCAGGAGGATTGCTGTGAGTCCAAGGCTAGCCTGGCTCTATAATGAGTTCAGGACCATCCTGGACCACAGAGCGAGACCCTGTCTCAAAAAAAAAAAAAAAAAAACTGACATTAATGTGAAAATGAAACTTATTTTTCTTTATACAAAAATGAGGGAGAAATGAGTTATAACATATGAACCTAAGGAGGAAAAAGAGAGAAGGGAGGCTACAAAATTTACTTGATTCCTGAAAAATGCCCAAGGTGTCAGATCTTTTCTCCATCTAGCTGAGGAGAGTAAGTGGGAAAAGTAGAGTGGCCTCTGCAGCTGGAAGCAGGAGACAAGCATCAGGAAGGACCCATCCACACCGCAAGAAGTCCTGGAGGGGCACGGGTGCAGGCAGGGAAACCTCACACCTCATGTAACTTGGTCTCCTTTCTTCTTTTTTCCCCTCCCTACCTCTTTCTTTGGAAGATCTGCATAAGAAATCTGAAGTTCTGACCAGTGTGGGATCCAGGAGACCCACTATCTGGGAACAAAAGGATAGAAAAATACAACTCCTTGATTCCTTCTTCCATTGCTTATTTTCTTCAAGGCTTACAGACATTTCAATCATTTCTCCAGAATACAATTGTAGTGTTTGGCACAGAGAAAACACATCTGGGCCTCCCTGGTTGACATTACCTCTGCAGGGGCAGCCAGGGCATGTGTAGCTGCAGCAATCCATTCCCTGGGCTGAAGGTCAAAGGTCACTCCTTGCTGACCAAGCTGTCCCAAAAGACAGGCTGCAGCACTCTGTGGAAGAGACAGCAAAGGACTTTTAGGATCTGAATGGTATTCAGGACAGGCGGAGGGGATTTATCCCTCTGTCCTAGTCCAGAAGCAACACCCCAGAGAGAGCTGCCAACAGAAGAGTAACTCTGCCCTGCTCCCTGAAGGGTTGGATGATGGGGAAATAAGGAATGAGAGAAAGGCTGAAAACTTACCACAAGAGAGACGATATGTGAGTGGGTAAAGATAGTTGCAACCTCACTGCCTAGCTTCTCCATTCTGGAATAGGGGCAGACATCAAGGAAGACAGAGTGTTAAAAGAGGCTCCCTTTGACTATGCTCTTTGCCTCAGCTGCACGCCCATCTTCATGGCCCAAAGTTAATGGGAACCCAGGTCCTTCACTCTCTATGTCTGATCCCTCCTTAGCACACAGAAGACTTCAGATGAGACCCAACTTTATGACTTACCCAGGAGGCAGACCTTGGAGCCGATAGACAAGAAGGGAGAGAAGATATAGTGCCACTTCAGTGGACTCTTCCCAGTCCACCACTTTTATCTATAAAGGAAACCTGAGCTCTCAGAACAATCTCTGGGTAAGATGGTAGGGTCACTATGAGATGCCCACCTGTGCTGTTGGCTTACCTTGCCCTGAACCAACATCAAAAGTGACTCCAAGGCCAGGGGCTCTTCCCCTAAAAGATGGCATAGGTGCTCACTAACATGACAGCAGGAGTACAGAACCTGGAGAAATTGGAAGTAACCTGTTAGTGAGTAGAGCATCTCGGGCTACTAGACATGGCTCAGCTGAAAAACCGGTGAGCCTCTGAACAGAGCTACTGTCCACATATAGGGGTGTGAAGGAACTTCTCCTCTTGCTTGAGATAGTGAGACAGAAATACTTCAGTTATACTGAGGACTTGCTAACATGGTGTCCCATCAGCTGATCAGGTTGAAAAGACAGAACAAAATCTTCCAAGGAAGTCTCATGATCTCTCAGCCTCTTTCTCTAAGTTCCTGTGTCTACCTACCCACACCAGAAGTTATAGAGAAAGCTAAAGTGCTGGGAGTTGTAGAAAATACCTTGAGAAGATGTAGGCACAGGATGGGATGTTGCAAGCCAGAGATGAGGGATGGCCTCAGTTGACTGCTGGCTTCAGTCAGCTTATTTGCCAAATGCCAAGAGACCTGTGAAGACCAACTCAAAGACTCAATCTGAACCCCCTTATTCCAACTTTATTCTTTGAGTATTTCCAATTGACCATGTTGCTCAGCCCCTTGCTAGTCTACTTCTCAAGTTCACCAGGGACCTCATTTAATTTCCAGTCTTCATAGCAAATGAAGAAGCAAAAGTCATGGCCTAGTCCAACCTCAGTGCAGGCATGTACAGGAGAAAATGTTACTGAGAATAGAAGCATTTAATCCATCGAATCAGCTGACCTACCAATTCATCATGTGCCCTTTTCCTCACCAGCTGGCCATAGGCTCTGGGATTCTGACTATATCATAAGTTACCTAGACCCAAGCTAGCAGCAAGTTTTTGGTAGTACTGTGCAAGAAGAAATATAAAAGCTTGTTTTTCTGTCTCTCTGAGAAACTGAGACCACACTCCCCAATCTCTCTGCAGCAAGGAAGAAAGGGGCAAGAAGCTACAGCTCAGACCTGCTCCTTGGCATCCCAGCAGCTGGGCAGTCCCACAGGAGCAGTGCACATGGCTGCCAGGGCAGAGGAAATGGCTCCAGGCAGATCCTCACTCTGTTCCTGGAGTGGCTGGCTAACTTGTGGTGCTCCTATGGAGAAAGGTGAAGGACACAAAATAAGGTCAGGTTGTTTCTCTCAGGACCCATTCTCTCCTTCAATTCAGCTATTTATTGAGCACTCATTCACAAAATGCCAGGCACTGCTCTAGAGGAGGGCAGCAGGAAGTGCAGAGCCAATCCCACACAACCAAAAAATTCAAGAGAATCTCCCTTCCCTACTCTGGTCACCTGGGGGTGTGTGGAAGGGGAATTGTGGAACTGTCAAGCCATGAAGGAGCCCATCCAACACAACATGGTGTGTGGTCAGCAAGCTGGAATAAAAGGCTTTGGAGATGGAGTGGCTGTTTCCATCCATGGTTTCACACAGGACAGCAAAGCACTAAAAGAGACAAGAGCAGAGGTATTATCAAAGCACCAGAAAAATGGGCTGGGCTCGATGTAAAAATCAAGAATACTCTATGAACCTTAAAAAGGAGATTGTGAATATTATACAGACAACACAATTGGGGCCATGGGACCACTCTTCTTCCACTCACCCAATCCTAGGCACAGAGTCTAAGGGCCCACCCAATGCTCCTAAGACCCATCTCAAACTGTGCCTAAGGCTTATTGTAAGGGTGCCAAGTAATGGTCATGATAACAAAACTAAAGACCTTGAAGTCTTCTAGGGAATGTCCAACTCAGGACACAAGTGCAACAGCTCTCCCTGCATGCCAGAGAATATCTTTCCATAGAGTTCATTAAAGGTTCATGCATATGACCTGCATCTCATTCATACAATAACACAATGAATTATGGGAATTATGGGAAGGTACATGCACAGCAGAAACAGTAGGCAGGTGTTGGGGCACTCAGGACCCTAGAGCCTTAGCATCGCTGACCTTGGCGGAGTTCCTTCCCACGAAGGGCTGTTTACTGCTTATAATTTAAGCCAGGCATTGTTTTGCTTAAACATGGAACTAACTGCTCTTTGTTGGCTGGGATAATTAAGAGGGTAAAGAACAACTGGGGTACCCCATTCTCCTTCCTCTACTCCTTCCCTCCCTCTGGGCAACCCCCGCTGGTTAAGGCCTTGCTAATTGGCCCAAGATAACCTCCACACTATCCTAGTCTATTTAAGCCTCTGTATTTCCTAAATAAAGTGAGACTTCCTTCACTGAAACGGGCTCCCAGAGTGTTACTCTGTCCTCCGATCCCTCCTCCTCGGCTGTTCTGGGGGTCCCCACAGGATGGAGATCCCTACAGGCAGGAAGCGGTACCCTGTCAATCATGCTGTCCATCATGCTCAGAGAGGCCTTAATAGCAGGTATCTGGGGCCTAAATTAGGCAACAAGACCCCAGCAACACCATCTTTTTTTAATTTTATTTTTCTTTTTTTGAGACAGGGTCTCACTCTGTAGCCCAGGCTGATCCTGAACTCACTGGTGTAGCCCAGGCTGCCCTTGGACTCAGGACAATCTGCCTGACTCAACCTCCCAAGTGCTGGGACTATAGGCATGCACCACTGTGCCCAGCTTTATGTGGTCCTGGGGAATTGAACTCAGGGCCTTGCACTTGAAAGGCAAGCACTTTAACAGCTATGCCATTCCGCCAGCCCAATTCCATCTTTGATATTCACATACCATTCTTTTTTCAATAGGAAGAAGAGGAGGAAGAGGAAAAAACCCAGGAAAAACTGTGAAAATCAAAGAAAAGTCAAACACTTCTGACACACAATGGCACAGGGTAAACATTCTCATTCCAAAGAGGAGGAATAAGATGACAAAAAGCAACTGAACCAAAGCAAGACCAAAATCCAGCAGGGAAAACACCAAGTCCTGCAGTTCCATTCAATCCTATTAATCCATGTCCAGCACCTGGGGTAAGCTGTGGTGAGATAGGAGCTCAGAAGGCCTTGGGTGGGGGTTGGAAGAATGGCTCAGCAGGTTAAAGTGCTTGCCCAGTAAGCACTTAGGCAAGTACTAAGTACCTGAGTTTGATTCCTCAGCACCACGTAGGACAGGCATGGTGGCACATGCCTGTAATCTCAGCACTTGTGAGGCTGAGACAGGAGGACTGCTGTGAGTCCAAGGTCAACCTGAGCTCCATAGTGAGTTCAGGACCAGCCTGGGCTACAGGGTGAGACCCTATCTCAAAAAAGAAAAGAAAAGAAAAGAAAAGCCTTGAGTGGTCCCATTTCTCTGGCATGCCTGTGACTGCCAACCTTTATAGCTTCTCTCTTGGGCTCACTCAGCTTATAACCCGTGATCTTCCTCTGCAGAAGATCCATGTTCCTGTCCTCTCCAAATTTCTAGGGTCTACACTTTATGTCTGGTTTCTCTTTCCCAGCTTCATGTATGAACCTCTTATGGGTGTACTGCCTGGCCTTCTACTGAAATGTGGGTAGAAACCTGCCTGACTCCACAGCTCTTACATTCTGCATGCCTATGAAACCAACCATATAAATGACAGCAAAATCTGTCAGTGCTTGAGCAGTATTCTGGCCCTCTTGGACCATGACTACAGCAGCCTCAGGTTCTTGGATGGCTGAACTCTGACATTCCTTACACACACACACACACATACAAAAACATGAATTATAACTGTACAGCCTTCATATTTCAAGGACAAGAATTTTAGTGTCAATCCTTTTCTTTCTTTGCACTGGGGATCAAGCCTACGCATATGCACTACCACTGAGCTACATGTTCATTCAATCTATTCTCTTTTCTTTTTTTGAGACAGGGTCATGCTCTGTAGCCCAGGCTGGCCCCGAACTCACTATGGAGCCCAGGCTGGCCTTGGACTTATTGCAATCCTCCTGTTTCAGGCTCCCAAGTGCTGGGATTACAGGCATGCACCACCATGCCCAGCTTATGTGGTGCTGGGGAATCGAACTCAGGTACTTAGTGCTTGACTTAGTGCTTACTAGGCAAATGCTTTAATTGCTGAGACATTCCTCCAGCCCCCCTCTATTTTCTAATCAGCTACTAAATGATGCTCTCAATATGAAATCTGTGGAGTTTGAATATAAGAATCTAGAAACTCCTGGAAATTCCTCAATCTAGTCCTACTGATTTATTGTGATGTCAGAAAGGTTGTGACACAATGTACAACAGATAGTGCTAGTTCACTTTTGGAAGTACTAGAGTCAGTCACATCTAAGTCACTGCTATGTCATTTGAAGTTCTAGCTTCATTCTGAACAAAAAGTTGAGTGATTTGGTTGAGTTTTGAAGATTTAAAAACAAGTTGAAGATGGAAGATCAAACTGCATTTCTGCCACATTTTACTGTTTCACTTCCGTACAGGGAAGAATGCACATCAATAAAGCTTGTGACAAGTTGTATACAGATTATGGTGACAATGCTCGAAAAATACCAGTGCCAACAGTGGTTCATTAAATTCTATGTTGGTCATTTTGATCTCAACAACATTCCTTGGTCTGACGGTTGAAAAGATTAAGTCAACTTGAGGCAATCAGTAACCATGCCTGGATTAGGGCTTGGGAACCATGCCTAGGTTAGACAATTGAGAATCAGCCTGGATTAGACTGTGAGTGATCTATGGGCCAGTGAAAGAGAGAAGAGCATCCACTTAATTGTGGGAGGCCCAACTGGAAACTTAAACTATATAAAAGGAAGGAAGAAGAAAAATTGTTACAGCTTTTTCCTCTGGGAAAGCTCTCGCCTTCACAATTGTCTATGAACGCTGAGCTGCTACACGCAGCAGATCTTCATCACAGATTTGTCACAGTCTCAACTTGCGCCTATCTGCCTGTCGCTGATCTTCAGTCGCTGATCTTCAGTTTCCAGTCTTCACCAATTTTCTTCCAACAACCGAAATCCACAGCAGACTCTCACCGGCTGTCCTGCAGTCCCGGACAGGTGTTCTACCTCGTAACTGGGAAGCCATCGGACACTCCAGCTCTCACACATACAAGCCACCATCTTGGACTATCTCTATTCTCATATTTGTAGGCCTTCCAAATAGATCCTTTTCATTGTAATACTTGTAAAGTCTGCCTTTTGAAAGAACCCAAACTAATATACTTGGTCAGGAAGGCCCACCAAGGTTGACGATGACAAAATAAAGGCACTGATCAGGTCAAACCCACATTACATTACACAAGAGACTGCAGAACCATTGAACATCCATCATTCAAGCGCACACATCCAGCTGAAGAAGGTGAACACATAAACAAGTTCAATATTTGTATTCCTCATGAACTCAAAGAAGTTCATTTGATGGTATACATAAGCATCTGCTATATGCTCATCAAACGTGAGAACTGATCCTGTTTTGAATCAACTGGTAACTGGCAATGAGAAGTAGATTGTCTGTAACAATGTGGTGTACAGTCTTGGTCCTGATGTGATGATGTGTCTCAAACATCAATGAAAGCAGACATTCATCAGAGGATGGTTATGCTATCAGAGAGGTAGGATTTGAAAGATACTGTGTTTTTGAGCTCCTACAAAGGAGCCAAACAATCAATTCAAATGTATAGAGTTGGCAAATGGACAGTTTGAATGAACACATCATCAAGAAATGTCCAGAGCTCATTAATCGTCAAACAGCTGTGTTCCATCAAGACAACACGAGAATACACACATGTTGGATCACCTGTCAAAACTTTGGGGCCTTAGATGGGAAATGTTGCCATATTCATCATACTCGCCCGGCCTTGTGCCTTCAGACCTTCACTTGTTTTGTTCTCTTCAAAACTCCTTGCGTGGTATAATGTTCAATTCAGATGAGGCAATAAATCAGCACCTTGCTTAGTTTTTCACCAATAAAACAGATCACTTTATAAAAAAGGAATTATGAAGCTCACTGAAAGATTTCAAAAGGTTATGGAACATAACAGGCAATGTATCACTGATCTTTATTCTTTCTATAAATAAATAAATCACCTTTGGAGAACATCGAAAAAATACATCACAACTTTTCCAACAACCCAACAGCATTTCAGGAGGAGTGGTAATTACTTCAAACTACCCGTGCTAGATATAGCACAATGACATGAGAAGTGTTGGCCAATGACATAAACAATGCTAAACAAGATTTGGGTGAGAAAGTCAAAGATTCCTGACTGGAAAGGATACAGAACATGAAATTAGTATCTCAAGCTAAAAAAGTTTAAATGGACTATTAGTCAGAGGCAGGAATGTCACCTAGATACGTTTCCAAATTATTGTTGTAAACAACCAGGCAACAGTTTACTTCCTTAGGCATGCCCCTTTCTAATTCTTTTGATCTGGGAGAAGTCCACTATTTTCTCATTTGATCTTCCATTCTCTTGTTCTCACCTCCAGGGTCTGGACCAGAGAATTCACAGTTCATTAGTTGTTAGGACTAACAAGGTTGGGAAATGCTGGTGATCTCCAAGTGTCTTCAATAAAAAATACTTCCAGCCAGTGGTGCAGGCCTGTAATCCAGCACTCTTAGAGATTGAGGCAGGTGGATCACAAATTCAAATCCAGCCTGGACAACCTAGGAACTCAGTGAAACTCTACTGCAAAATAAAAAATTAAAAAGGGACGACTGATGCTGCTGCTCAGTGTGAAGGCCCTAGGCTCAATACCTAGAGAGAGAGAGAGAGACAGAGAGACAGACAGACAGACAGACAGACAGACACATACACACCCCACTTATAGTCCGGGAACCCGGAAGTACACCAAACCACGTAGCGCCTCCAGGATTCTAAATGCGCTCCTCGTTCCATCTGGAATGCCCTCCCTATTTTCTTGCCTCATTCACATGGAAAACTGCTATGTGTTCTCAAATCTCAGCAGAGATGATTTTCTTCTTCCAGATTTTTTTCATAACTCCCCAAATCAGCATCAATGACATTTTCTTCAGGACACCTGTATTTTGTACAAAGTCCAAATTTGCTTTTCACTCTTCCCTACCTATCTTTAGTTCCTTGAAGGTGGGGACTTCCTCGTAGTCACACCGCATGTGGCACATAGTGAGAATGTTTGCCATATTAACTTTACCTAAGGACCTAAGCCTTGATAGTCATGGGAAAAGGGAGGACAGAAACATAGAGAAAGATAAGGACTGAAATTTGAGGACTTGCAGGGAATAGATTACCATAAGGCTGTTCCTCCGCAATGTCTGTTCAGAGTCATCTGGTTGAGCTAGCAGTTTCCCCAACAGGTCCAGAAAGATGGTGGCAGCCTCCTGAAACACCTGTAAACTGGGAAAAAATTAATTCAGAGCTTCTATTTATGCTTCTACTGAAAGCCCGAAGTAATGCATGGGTCAGTTCTGGGCAGGAAGCAGCATCTCCACAAAGGAACGCATCAGAATCCCCCCTCCTCTCTCCCCTCCCACACACAAGCACAAACATACATACCTACACACACAAAGAAACACACACACACACGCACATAAGCATGCATTCCTCAAGCCCTTGCTCTACCATTTTCTCTAGGTCATTCATATCTTGACTCTTTCATTTAGGGTCAGGGTGACTGATTCTTAGAATGGAAAAGTCACATTGGGCCTGGTAGCTGAGACTTGTAATCCCAGCACTCTTGGAAACCGAAGCAGAATTGCAAGTTAGAGCTAGCCTAGCAACTTAACGAGACCCTGTCTCAAAATCGAAAATAAAAAGTGGGATGTAGCATAGGGTGAAGGTTCTCAGTTGGATCCTCAGTACCACCAATCAAATCAAACCAGTCTCAGGGTCCTTAAGAGGACAAGGTAAACTCTGTGAGCCATTTAGTCGATATTTAACACTATAAAAAAGTGTCCTTTTTTGATACTGGGGAATGAACCAAGTGTCTTCACACTGAGCTATGTCCCCAGCACTTTATATGTGTATTTATTTATTAAAGGCACAGTCTCGCACTATAGTCCAGGCTAGTCCTGAACTCACTGTGTAGCCCAAACTAGCCTTGAACACATGGCAATCTTCCTGACTCAGCCTCCCTAGTGCTGGTATTACAGATGTGTACCACCACACCCAGCTATTATATAGTGATGGGGAACTAAATTCAGGGTCTTGCATTTGCTGGAAGGATTTCTATCCACTATGCTTCTCCTCCAGCCCTTTATTTTTATTTTGAGACAGGGTCAAAGTCCTCCAGCTCACAGTGTCTCCAAACTTGGCCTCTTCCTAATAGGCAAAGGAAGGAATGGGGTAAAAACTCAAGTCAAAGTGGCTGACAGAATAGAAGTGTCTCTTATCCCACCTGTCACCAGTCCGATTTCTTTCCAAATTGAAGGTGCAGGCAAAGTAGGCCTGAATCACAGCCATCAGGTCCCGCGAAAAGGTTCCATACCAAGGTTGCTGCCAGGGGGAAAAAAAAAGAGAGTAAGGGAACCAAGGATGCTGAAGACACAGAAGAGAAAAAGCATAAAAATCAGGGGCTGGAGGTGCTGGAAAACAGCAGTTACAGCACGTGAGTAGCAAGTGCAAGGCCCTGGGTTTGATTCCCCAGCACCAAATAAGCTGGGCATGGTGGCACATGCCTGTAATCCCAGCACTTAAGAGGCTGAGGTAGGACAACTGCCATGAGCTTGAGGCCAGCTTGGGCTACATAGTGAGTTCAGAACCAGCCGAAACTTCACAGTGAGACTCTGTCTCAAAAAATATAAAAATAAAAATAAAAATAAAAATGGTGATCAGAGGCCCAGTCCAATTGATCAAATAGGAAGAGGGAAGAAAGGTTTGGACAGAGAAGATAAAAAGGTGACAAAAAGTTAGCCAATGGGCTATAAACAGCCTGGAAATGAGCCTTGTTTGGACTCAACAGCATTATGACGTGTAGGAAGTCTTATTTAAGATAAATAAATAATTTTTTAAAAATTCCTTGAAATTGGAGCTAGGGGCATAGCACATACCTAGTATGCTCAAGGGCCTGGGTTCAATTCCCTAGTACCACATAAAAATTAGCCAGGCATGATGGCATACACCTGTAAGCCCAGCATTCAGAAGGCTGAGGCAGGTGGATTGCTGTGAGTGTGAGGCCAGCTTGGACTACATAGTGAGTTCTGGACCAGCCTCAGCTACAGAGCAAGACCTTGTTTCAAAAAAAAATTCCTTAAAATCACTTAACATTTAAACAATACTCTTTAGCAGAGTACAGGATTTCACCAGGCCCCACGATAAACTCTTGATTCTGAGAGTGTCTTCTTGTGCTCAGATCTCAGTTTCAGCAGGACACAGCATGGAATGGAGAGGTTCAGCCTAGAGATACTGACTCTCAATCCTAGCTTTTCATTATTGTCTTTGTGACTGTTTACAAGTCAAAAACTATGTAGGAGTTAACCTGTGAACCTCAGTATCCTGCTCTGTTGACTCGGGTCAATATAGCTTAGGATCCAACATTCTAAAGCAAAATATGCCAAATAGTGAGAAATTATGCCCAAAAATCTAGATTTTTACCTTCTTTTGGAAAACTGGAAAATCTGGCAAATTTCTACAGGACAATATTGGCTGGGGCCAAGAAGAAGACCCATATAGGGTGGGTGGGTTATTTCTAGTTTATCATAGTTCCTATTGCTCATACTGTTAACAAACATAGTTGCCTTCACTGACACTATCAGTATGTTCTTAGAAACAATCAGAGCGAGGCTAGGAACATAGCTCAGTGGTTAATATGCCTGCCTAGCATGTTCAAGGCCCTGAGTTCAATTCTTCAGCACCACACAAAAACTAGCGAGGCATCGTGGCACACACAGCATGTGTGCTCCTAGTACTCAGGAGGCTGAGGCAGGATGACTGCCATCAGTTCAAGGCCAGCCTAGGATACCCAGCGAGTTCAAGACCAGCGTAGACTACAGAGTGAAACTTTGTCTCAAAAAACAAACAAAACAGCAAGTAAGCAAACAGAAAAATAAAAATAAAAGGCTACCAGGCTACCAGACAGGACAGGGAAAAGGGACATGTGTCAGTCTTCAGAAGCTTCTGGCTTGTTGCCTACCTGCTGGATCCTGCTGTTCTCCTGGCTGTGCCTAAGCAGGCTGAGGGGCAGCCCCGGCAGCCCTAGCTCCTGGCAGAAGGAATACAGGGGAGCAGAGTCACCACAGCTAGAGAGAAGACTGCTCAGGACCCGGAGGGCAGGGAAGATGTGAGAAGCACCTTCCAGGGTGTCCTTCAGGATCTGGGTGATATCAGAAAAAGAGACAGCAGTCAGTATCACCGAAGAAGAGCCACAGATACCAGGTATCCTTCAGGACTGTCAAAGCAGATCAAATTTGCATATCTTTTGGGGAGACTAAAATCCAGGGCAGAAGAGTAAGGAACAGGGGAACTGTAGCAGAATGACTATAAGTGATCTTCCTGCCCCAGCTTCCCATACAGCTGAGACTATAAAACACCGCAGCATGGTCACCTCTGAAAGCAGAGATTTTTAATCTGCTTTTCTACATTAAAAGCTCTTCTTGAGGCAAGAGGATTGTGTTGAGTTGAAAGCCAGCTTGGGCTACACAGTGAGGTCAGAACCAGCCTGGGCTATAAAGCAAGACCCTGTCTCAAAAAAAAAAAAAAGTAAATAAGTAAATAAATAACAGCTCTTCTTTATTTTTTGAGTCAGGATCTCTGTAAATCCAAACTAATCCTGAATTCACTATGTAGCCTAGGCTGGCCTCACATTCACATTAACCCTCCTGCCTCAGCCTCCCAAGTGCTGGGATTATAAGCATGAGCCACCATACCTGGTTTATGTGGTGCTGGGGAATCGAACCCAGAACCTTGTGCTTGCTAAGCAAGTGCCTTAACTGCTGAGCTATGCAACGATCCCTAAAAGTCTTCTAAAGTAGAACACCATCAGTCTCAAAAGGTAAATGCAAGGTTCCAACAAAATTCAACAGGGACAAGGAGAGTTCAAAAAATGGTGCCTCACTGAGACCATAATGCTAAGTGTAATAAGTCAGACACAAAAGGCTAAATATCTCCTGGTTTCTCTTATATGAAAAACCTGCGTGTGAGGTGTATGTGCAATAATAATTCCTCAAGATAAATGTAACTATTATTGTTGTGTTTTGGATCTGAGCTGTCCCCCAAAAGCTTTATGTACCTGTGGATACTGTGTACTGTTCGGGGGTGGGGACTGGGTGAAAGGGACGGATGCTTGGGGCCTAACCTGGAGGGATATGTGCCAGCTCTGCCCTTTCTCCCAGACTTGTCTCTGTTCCACCATGCTATGAGGAGCTCTTTCTTCAGCTCGGCCCCACCATGTGATTCCGCCATTTTCTAGCTGCCCGCCTATGAATGGACTGTGACCTTCTGAAACTATGAGCTAAAATTAATCTTTCCTCCCAAAGTTGTGGACGTGGGATATTGAGTCACAGCAACAAAGAAGTAGCTAAGACAATTATATACCACAAACATATACTAATTAAAAATAATAATTATGGGAAATAACAACAAACTGTAAAAAAGATGGTACTAGAGTAATCTCAGCCACTCAGGAGGCTGAGGCAGGAAGACTGCAAGTTAGAGGCAGCCTGTGCAATTTAGTGAGACCCTGATAAAAAAAGAAAGCTGAGGTTGTGGCATAACTGGAGAGCACCCGTGAGTTCAGTCTCCAATACCAGGTATGCTAGGACCAGGTATATCCACATGCAAAAAGGTGAGGTTAGATCCCTGCTCATGTGTATACAAATACTAATTCAAAATGGGTGAGAACTTCAAGTAAGAACTAAAGTTTTAAAAAACTTTTAGAAAAAAATGCAGAAAAAGAATCTTTAAGACCTTGAGTTTGGAAAGATTTCTTACATATGCCACCAAAAAAAAATCATTCATTAAAGGACAAAATGGTAACTTGATATTATCAAAATTCCAAATCTTTGTGCTTTGAAAAGTTTCTGTTGGGTGTAGTGTTACACATCTGTAATGCTAGCACTCTGGAAGATTGAGGCAGGAAGATGGCAAATTCAAGGCTAACCTGAGAAATGTAGAAGATGCTGTCTCAAAAATAAAGAAAAAATTAAAAAGCAGGGGGCTGGAGGAACAGTATAGTAGTTAAAGCACTTGCCATTGCAAGCACAAGTCACTGAGTTCGATTCCCCAGCACCACATGAGCCAGTGGCACACACCTGTAATTCTAGCACTTGGGAGGCTGAGACAGGAGGATTACCATGAGGTTTAGGCCAGCCTGGGCTGCACAGTGAGTTCAGGACCAGCATGGAAGATAGAGCTAGACCCTGTCTCAAAGAAAAAAGAAAATTAAAAGACAGTAGAATGTAGCCAAGGCAAAGGCCCTAGGTTCAATCCATATCATAGGACTACAAAAATGAAATTTTAAAAAAATCATAAAATATGAAAATAAAGACAAAACCATAGACTTGATAAAAGTATTACATTCAAAACCACAGACCTGACTAAAGTTTTACATTCAGAATGTACAAAGAACAATAAACAGTTGAAAACTCAGTTTTACGGGCTGGAGGAATAGCTCAGCAGTTAAAGCACTTGCCTAGCAAGATCAAGGCCCTGAGTTCAATTTCCCAGCACCATCTAAAGCTGGGTGCAGTGGCATATGCCTATAATCCCAGCATTCAGGAGGCTGAGGCAGGAGGATTGCCATGAGTTCAAGACCAGCATGGGCTACATGATGAGTTCAGGACCAGCCTAGACTACAGAGAGAGACTATATGTAAATACGTATATATTGTAGAAACAATTGCTTACTAATCTTGTCAATAAAAATTTTGTGGAAACATTTTATAAGTCCTTACATAATAACCTCCATTTTATTTCTTGGACCCCCAATGTCTGAAATATTTACTGTCAGTATAAAGTTTGTTAATCTATGCTCTACATATTTTTTCTTTAGAAAGAGAAATCTAAGGCCCTTTTTTTTCTGTTATTAAAAGTAGGTAAAGGTACAACTAAACAGATAAACTCTAAGAACTGGAAAAGGACCAACATCAGTGGATGCCTAAGTGTTTCATCTCTGCAGACTCCTAATCCCACCCGCTGTGCCTCTGCCCATCACCTGCCCACCGGCCTCACGCAGCTGGCTCTGGATGCGCTGGCAGAAGTCAGGGTTGCACAGCAGGGCCAGAGGGGCCTTCAGCCTAACAGGAACGGGTTCCTGGGTCTCTAGCAGGCGTTGCCATTCGTCATCACTGTCTGGCTCCTAGGACATGGGGAAGTGAGAAAGGTCAAGAGGAGGATGTAAGTCTCAGGGTGGTAGTTTCCACACCGCCTATTCTGTGGTACTGGGGTGGGAGGTAAGCCCAGGGCATTCACACTGAACTATATCCAGCACATTTTTTTGGTTCTGATTTACAGATATGGTCTCACTAAGCTGCCAAGTTACCCAGGCTGGGCAAGAACTTGTAATCCTCCTGTTTCAGCCTCCCAAAGAGGATGGATTATAGGCCTAGGCCACCAGGCCTATGTAAACATGGGGTTAAACTAAGGAGTCATGAAGTAACCATAAGCAGTAGTTACTTGCTAGTGAATCCTTCTGCAAAGACATGTATTTTCAGTCAGCAGCCAAAAAGGCATAGCAGGCAGGCCGAGGGGCCTGAAGGGGCCCCTGGTGAGCAGTGGCGTGTGCATAAAGGAGACACTCAGAGAGATGTCCACCTCAGCAGGGCAATAACATCATCAATGGAAGCACCACAAAGCCAGGCAGTCAGGGAACAACAAGCTCTACTCCACTCCTAGTTGAAAGCACTATGGGGTTTCAAGTTTGCGATACTGGGAATGCACCACTTTTGTAGAACTTGAATCTAACTATAAGGAAATGCAAACTTGAGAACAGTCTACAAAATACTGGTTTATGTTTTGCTAAAATTTGGCAGTGGTTTAGATGTGTTTCCCCAAAATTTCATGCAGTGGAACTTTTAAGAGGTAGAGCCCAGTGGAGAGTCATTAGATGTATTGGGAGCACACACTTGGAAGAGATTAGGTATTTCTCTTCCTCCTTTTCCTTTCTGTTTGCTGGTGCCAGGTCCATATATATGTACGTAAGTATGCATGTATTTATTTATTTATTTATTTATTTATTTGAGACAGGGTCTCACCCTATAGTCCAGGTTGGTCCTGAACTGTAGCCCAGGCTGGTCTTAAAGCTCACAACAATCGTCCTGTCTGAGTCTCTTAGTGTACTGGGATTACAGGCATATGCCAGCACACTTGGATCCCTCTTTTCTTTATGTTAGCCTGCCTCAGGTACCTAGTTACAGTAATTTTTTAAAAATGGACTAGGGACTGGAGGAATAGCTTGGCAGTTAAATGCTTGCTTAGCAAGCTCAATGCCCTGGGTTCAATTCCCCAGCACCACATACGCTGGGCATGGTGGAGCATGCCTGAAATCCCCGGCACTTGTGAGGCTAAGACAAGAAGATTGCTGTGTGTTTGAGGCCAGCCTGAGCTACACAGTGAGTTCAGGACCAGCCTGGGCTACAGAGAGAGACTGTGTCTCAAAATAAAATAAATCTATAAATAAGTAAAAGGACTAACACATATACCTTAAAACTATCAGTCATGGGCTAGGAATGTAGCTCAGTAATAATGTACTTGCCTTGCATGCATAAGGCCCTGGGTTCAATATCCAGCACCACACAAACAAACAAACAAACAAACAAACAAAAACTCACAAAAACTGCAACACAAAAAAAATGTCAGTCATAAAAGGCAGACTAACAAACATTCCAGAAATATTTTTCTTTTTGAGACAGAGTCTTGCTCTGAGTCTAAGTTAGTCCTGAAGTATTGCTATGTAGCCCAGATGTCTGTGTATTGGCATTACAGGTAAACACCATCCTACATGGCAAATTTTTATGTGAGGCAGAGGAATTGAATCCAGGGTCCTGGGCACATCAGCAAGCACTCGACTGAGCTACATCTCCAGCCCCAAGTACCCCAGATTAAAGAGACTAAACAACCAAATGCAGCATATACTACTATTTGAATCACAGATCAGGAAAAATAATTTTTAATAAAGTACATTATTGGAAGAATTTGAGTATAGATTGTAGATTAATTTATTAACTTATCTCTGATAATTGTACTACGGATAATCTCATTCTTAGGAAACACACACACTTATTTGGTGGTACTGGAGACAGAGCACAGGGTCTTTGCACTGAGCTACTCCCCAGCTCCCCGGCTTTTTTTTCTTTCTTTTTTTTTTTGAGACAGGATCTTGCTCTGTAGTCCAGGTTAGTTCTAAACTCACTATGTAGCCCTGGCTGGCTTCAAACTTAAAGAAAGCCTCCTGCCTCAATATCCCAAGTGCTATGATTTCAGGCATGCATCACCATGTCCTGCTTATATAGTACTGGCGAACTGAACTCAGGGCCATGCATTTGCTAGGCAAGCACTTTAACTGTTGCCCTACTCCTCCAGTAACCCCTTCCAACCCTGTTTTTATTTTTGATTTTGAGACAGTGTTTCACTAAGTTGCTGAGTTACTTTGGTTGAACTTGAATTTACAGTCTTCCTGCCCCAGCTTTCCAGAGTGCCGAGATTACAAGCTTGTGCCATCATGCCCTGAATACAGTAAAATATTTAAGGGAAAATGGGCATGTCTGAAACTTCTCCCTATATGGTTTAAAATGATGCTCTATCCATAATATACACAGAACTGTAAAGTAAAACAAATGTGAAAAAAAATGGTGAATCTGGGTATAAGAGGCACTCCCAAGCTCGAGGAATGGCTCAGCAGTTAAAGCACTTGTCTAGCAAGCACTAAGTGCCCAAGTTCAATTCCTCAGCACCACATAAGTCAAGCATGATGGTGCACGCCTGTAATCCCAGCCGTTGGCAGGCTGAGACAGGAGGATTGCCATGAGTTCAAGGCCAGCCTGGGTACAGAACAAGACTGTCTCAAAAGCAAAAACAAACAAACAAAAGAGGCACTCCTACTCAGTGCAACAGTGCTGCGAAGTGGAGCCTACCAGGGTGGACACCACAGCAGGAGAGCTCCACTCCCACGAATGAATTAATACTATTACAAACTGTTTGCAGGAATGGGTTCATTAACTCTTTTTTTGTTTTTTTGTTTGTTTTTGAGACGGGATCTCCCTTTGTAGCCCAGGCTGCTCCGGAACTCACTGGTATAGCCCAGGCTGGCCTTGGTCTCAGGACAATCCACCTGCCTCAGCCTCCTGCGTGCTGGGATCACAGGTGTGTGCCTTCACGCCCAGCTTTATGTTACCCCTGTGCCATTCTTCCAGCCCCCATTCACTTTTTTGTTCTTCTGCAGTGTAGGGTCACAGCATTCCTTCTCTCCCGGGGGTGCAGCATTCAAGCCACCATCTTGGAAGTAGAGAGACTAGCCCCTAATCTGCCTACCACCACTTCAGCCTGGACTCCTCAGTCTCCAGATCCTTGAGAAATTTCTGTTCATTCTAAATTGGTCAGCTTGGACTACAGAGCGAGACCCTGTCTCAAAAAAAAAATTATAAATTACTTAGTCTCAGGTACTCTGTCTTGGCAGTATAAATAAGACAGAGAAGGATATATAGGAATTCTATGCAGTATTTTCATAAATACCTTTTAATAGTGGGGAGTGGAGATTAAATCAAGGGCCTTTGCACTATACTATACTTCTGACCCTTTTTAAATCTTTTTTGAGACACAGTCTCACTAAGTCACCCAGTCTGGGTTCAACCTTATAATCCTCCTGCCTCAGCTTCTCAAAATAGTAGGATTATAAGTATATACTACCACAACTGGCTATAAGGGGCTGGAGGAATGGCTTGGTGGTTAAAGCGCTTGTCTTCAATTCCCCAGCACCACATAAGCCAGGCATGGTGGTGTACGCCTGTAATTCCAGCACTCAGGAGGCTCAGGCAGGAGGACTGCCATATGTTTAAGGCCAACCTGGGCTACATAGCGAGTTCAGGACCAGCCTGGACTATACAGCAAGACCCTGTCTCAAGTTAATAAATAGATAAATAAATTAAAATAAAGATAAGTAAATTAAAATAAAGATAGGATCTTGCTATGTTGCCCAGGCTGGCCTCAAACTCCTAGACTCAAGCCATTCTCCTGCTTCAACCTCATGAGCACCTGAGGCTACAGGTGCTCATCCAACATCCAACCTGAGACTTTGATTTTCACCCATGTCTTCTAATTTTTGAGAATTTTATGTCCCAGGTACTGTACAATAAAAATTTATAAAATGATAATAATGCAATTTTTTACACAAAGGTAGTTTGCACTTAGAGCTCATACTCAAGAGAATCACTGTTCTAGAAAAATACTTACCTAGACTGAACAGCTTATGATATGGGAAGGCTAGGAACCAACTGGCTCACCTCATTTTCCAGATCCACTGCATCAGGACTCTGCTGGCTCCCCAACTCTGGCCTCAGCTCTGGGAGTGCTTGTTCACACTCAGGTGTGTTGTGGTTTTCCCTGTCAGAGAAGCCAGGAGCTAGGATAAGTTCCGGATCTGTGAAGCTTAGGGCTCATTAATTTGTTCCTCCCTCTAGACCCAGGAAAGAAATGAGAAACAAGCCAGGCAGGTAGATAGAGGATATTTCCCTTTGGTTAGATGAGGGATATGACTAGTGTTGAACATAATGAAGTGAGCACACAAATATCCTTGTTAGCCTCCCACTTTGGTCTTATTCTCAAGTCTACCATCACCTACAGCTCTCAATTCCAGCTTCCATTTCGATGAAAAGAATCATTTCCCCTTCAAAACACCACTGACACGTAAGATAGACAGTTCTCAAGTTTCCCAATGAATGAAGAAGTACCTGTAATTAGAACCCAAGAACCTAGGACTCTAAACCTCAAGGTCCTGTCTATGCTTAGGCAATGGTGAGTGATAAGACCACTTCATATTTTCTTTGGTTAGAACCGAAGATCTGCAAGATACCTTCCCCCAACATATAAAACCCTACCTACTTCCCACCTTACCAAGGGACAGGAGGGACTTCTCCAGCTCTCAACTCATTCCAGCTGCTCTTCATCTCTGAGGCCGGGATTCCAACCAAGAGGGCTGACTTTTCAGGAGTGGCCTTTAGTCTTGACAGAGGGGCTGTGCTAGGAGTCATCTTGTTGGTCCTGTCTTCTTGCTCCAGGGCTGGTCCTGTGTTCTGGTGTTTCTGTGGGAGGTAAACAGTTAATACTAGACCAGAACTATTTAGTGTGGTAAGGCCGTATGGATCCTACTCATGGGCCTTTCCCTATTAAATAGAAAGTCAACCTCCTTCTCCAACTACCCTAGTCACTAGCTCAGTCACGTTAATACAGCTCCCTCTGCCCCACATACCTTCTGCTTGGGCCCCTCAGCCATATGCTTATAGGCCCGACACAAGATGCGAGACTGACTACACTTTGGGGCCAGGCGATGGGCTTGTTCATCCTTTAGAACCTGAAGTTCTGGGGGCAGGTGGCTGGTTAATGGAGTGCCCAAATCTGAGCCTGTTGGTTCTGTTATTACTGCAGGAAGGAAAGCATGGAAGACATGATTATACTAGGGTTATAGTCACCATGCCCACTTGGCCAGGGCAATTTCAGTGCCTCCAGGCTCCTGAAGGGGGGGGCCATTTTAACAAAGTAACTAAAGAAAGGAATGGCAAAAGTTAGGCTAGGAAGGGTTACGAAGAAAGTTCAAGTTGATAAAAGAGCTACTGAAGCCAGGTTATTGACAGATCAGGGTTAGAATGGAAAAAGTACTGAGATGTGCCAGAGGGGAATGACTCACTAGTGACACGACCAGCAATAAACGGATGATGTAAGAGGTCTGGCCAGGACAGACGCTGCCGGGGGTCCTTGGTGAGCAGCCCCTGCAGGAAGTTCTATGGAGAAAAAAATAATACTGCATCCACAATTTCTTCTTTTCCTTTGATGTTTCTCCAAACTATCAGCAGCACTGCCAAACCAAGATTCCTGCATCCACTCTTACAGCAAACTTAACCATATTCTCAACAACCTTCTCCTTGGCCTAATTTTCCAGACATTCCGTGGTCTCACCTCCTAGGGAGCCTCAATTCCTGTTCAAGGACATTCTGTAACCTCAAAAGTGAAACAGAAATTTCAATGCCATTAACTTTATAGAGGAAAAAAAAAATGGGAAGAGGGGTTGTCACCTCCACAATCACCTTCAGAAAGCAAACATTCAAAAGTCTCAAACTATTCCTTTGCCCTCCCTGCCATACTTTGGGATGCACAGGAACAGATGTATCTATGTTTAACACGCTCACACACACACATACATATACAAATAAAGGTGTGAAGATGTGTTTGGGATATCAAAACCAGAAATCTTTCAGGAAGTCTTTAAATTGTGAAGTGGTAGGGAGAATATCTCCCAAAGGGGGATGTCAGTTATGAGGTATCTTTGGGAAAAGTTTTTACCTGAGCTTGAAACAAGAATAGAAGGTACTACTAGATTATGGTCACTGTTCTAAAACAAGTTGATGTACATTAATTATGGCCTTTGCTGAAGATATCTACATATCTGCTCTAAGGATGAATGAATATCTTATGTATAAGACTACACCTAAATTCCATTAAGTCTATAACCTTGCCCTCTATGAGAAATAAAGAGTACGAGCTCCTCTCCATCTCTTCATCTGTCAGCCTGCTGAGACTTAGCTAAAATGAGTAAGCACCTACTCTTGTCATTTGCTCCTAGTCACACGGAGCCAGCCTCCTTCACCAGACATTCTGATGTCTGAAGAAGAATGAAAGCAGTGTGGGCAACGTACCAGACACTGCATCTGCTAGGAAATGAATGGAACAGAGGGAATATAGAAGGATCAGTATCTCCAATGTCTTGAAATTACCTTTCCAAGGGGACGTGGGGTGGAGTTGGGGGGGTAAGAAAGGGAAAGGGATGTGATATGTAAATAATAAACAAAAAACAGGTAAGACCATACATATTTTTAGTATGTACTACCAAATTCTTCTCCAAAATAATTGCACCAGTTTATATTACCACGAGAATATATGAGAATGTCTGCTTCAACATGGTGTCACCAACAAAATGTCTTTTAAATTAAAAATAAAGGGCTAGAGAAATAGCTCAGCAGTTAAATGCTTGCCTAGCAAGCTTAAGACCTTGGGTTTGATTCCCCAGCACCATGTAAGTCAGGCATAGTGGTGAAAGCCTATAATCCCAGTACTTGGGAGGCTAAGGCAAGAGGATTTTTATGTTTTTGAGGCCAGCCTGGGCTACACAGTGAGTTTAGGATTATCCTGGACTATTGAGTGAGGCCATGTCTTAAATAAATAAATAAGAAATTACCTTTCCATTGTGACAAAGCACAGCCAGCCTAAAATACAAGCTAACAACCCAAAGGTTGGCTGACCCTAGAAACACCCTTTCAGAATATGTCCCTGCAGGAGAAAAGCAAGCCTGCTCAGCCTAGCTCTTGCAAAGTCCTGCTCCAGGTCTGACAAAGGATTTTGGAAAAGAAATCAGGTTCATTTTTGAAGTTCTCCCTTTTCAGGTCTCCTTCCAGCTAGTGGACTCTTCCACCTTTCTATCTTTTATTTTTCCCCAATACAGTGTCTTTTCTGAAAAAAAAAAAATTGTCTTCCTTTCAATTTGTATTACCTTGAAGCAGGGACTGATGGTAGAAGGCCAGCGCACAGGGTCCTTGAGAATGAGACTGACCAGCTGAAAGATGCTTGTGGTATAGAAGGGAGGGGTTCCTACAGCCAGCTCATAGAGGATGCAGCCCACAGACCAGAGGTCTGCAGTGTGGTCATACGGTCGCTCTTCCACTAGCTCTGGAGACATATAGAGTGGTGTACCTTTGATAGATGTCAGCACCATCGTGTTAGTGCTCATAGCCCGGGCAAATCTGCAGCAGATAATGGGATGGAAATGGAAAGGGAAAAAATATTTTAGATTTGGTCACTACTAGAAACCTAAATATGGTCATTTATGACTTGTCATTGTATGAGACACCCCAAACCAAATCAGAGAGCACCTTTGATTAGTTCCAAAGGATCCTGGAGAAGGCCTAGTTTCCAGTTCAGATTCTAACATGAGGCCCAGGTTAGTAAGGCACAGGGTCTAAAACTCCCTGCAGAACTGGAAACGTAAAGAGAAGCTCAGAGCACTTACCCAAAGTCACAGAGCTTGATGCCACCACCCTTTGCAAGGAGGATGTTCTGAGGCTTCATGTCTCGATGTAGGATGCGATGGGAATGCAGATAGTACAGGGCTGACACCAACTGGGCAGCAATAGCCTGAACCTAGGGGTCAGGGAAGGGAAGGAAGAGAGAAAAAGGAAGAGAAAGAAGAGCTGATAAGCCCAAAGACCTCTCCTAATCCTATAGCTAAAAGTGGTCTTTTCTTCTTTATTATTCTTCAGAACTTCACCCTAAACTTTAGTTCTCATTCCCCTTGTTAAATCATTTTCATCTGTCCATTCACTCCTTAACCCATTCTTTCCTGCAAGAAAAATGTATTGAATTGCACTTACTCTCTACATGACCTACATGACTATCTACATGACAGACACATTATTTTGTGCCTCTCAGATTCATCATCTGTAAGGAGATAGTGTGGGAGACTGAGGCAGGAGGATTGCAAGTTTGAGCCCAGCGAAGACAACTTAATGATTTACTGAGACACTGTCTCAAAACAAGACATAAAAAATGGGCTGAAGATGTAACTCAGTGAGAAGGCCTTGAGCCTGAACCCCAGTAACTATCCCCAACACACACAAAAAAAGGGAGATAATGATACCATCCACCTCATAGGACTATTGTGTGAATTGAATTAATTAAAGCACATAAACAAAGTTCAGAATTCTGCCTAGCACAGAGCAAAAATTCAATATTAGTTGTTACTACATTAGATGAAATTCCCTTTCTTAACAGAAATAATCAAATAGGATACACAAATAAAATGATTACTTACAAATAGTGATGAGAAGGAAAAAGAATACTGTAATACAGTTTGGGGACGGGAAGTACTACCTGTTAAGAGTACAGAGAAATCCCTAGAATGAACATAGAAACTATGCAAACTGAATTCCATTGTTAACCACTATGTCCTGATGGTAAATCCCATTTGACTACAATGCTTATCCTGTATACCTTTCCTGATATCACCACATGGCTTTTTTCATTAAAAGTACCTAATAATAATGACCACAATATTAATTATAGCCAACTATTTAAACATTTTATGTGAATTAATTTGTTATTCCCTACAACAGCCTTATGAGATATACACTATTGTTATCTCCATTTTTTTCAATGAGGAATCTAAACTCAAAGAGATTAAAGTAACTTGTCCAAAGGGAATTGCTAGTGAGGGCAGAACCATATTTCATAGTCAGATATTACAGCTCCAATGTTCACATACTCTACTCTCACACCACACTGCCTCCATATATACCTAGACTCTTATATTTTCCGGAGCCTCAAAATGGAGACAATCAGGACCCTTGCCTGCCCTATCAGCCCTTCACCTGAAGAGAGGTCAGGAATGCAGAGAAGTTTAAGCCAGGAAGCATACCTGGTCTTCAGGAAGTTTTCCATCATCTTCCAGAATCTGAAAGAGCTCTCCTTCAGCATAGTCCGTTACTACCACCACCTGCAGGGAAAAGGCAGCGGTACTGATGAAGATTCAAGCATTCCAAGGCTGAGAAATTCCCAGGCCCCTTAAGCTTGTGAAGAGGACCTGAGACCATCAAAGCATACCTCTTTGTCAGTTTCAAAGCTGTCAAGCATATGCACTATGTTGGGATGCCGCAGACCTCGCATGATCTCAATCTCTCGCTGAAGATTTCTCAGTTCCTTCTCTGAGCGCCCCAGTTTTGGGATGAACTTCAGGGCTACCACCTATCAGTGGTGAAGTGAAGAGTCAAGACCTAATTATAACTGTAGAAAAGAGATCTAAGAGTCCAACCTTAATTGCAGAGCTTCAGAACTCAACTTTTTACCTGCTGTCTCCCACCTCCACTTTCCCCACACCTGTTGATCTTACTCAGGCTTCTTCCACCTCACCCCAGGAGGAGCAACCTTTGTCAAACTGATCTCTTTTATAAGATTTTTATTTTATTGAGACAGCAACTCGCTCTGTAGCCCAGGGTGGTCCTGAATTCACTATGGAGCCCAGGCTGGCTTCGGACTCACGGCAATGTCCCAGCCTCCCAAGTGCTGGGATTACAGGCATGCGCCACCACACCCAGTTTATGTGTTGCTGGGGAATTGAACTCGGGTACTTAGCGCTTGATGTAACACTTGCTAGGCAAGTGCTTTAATCGTTGAGCCATTTCTCCAGTCCAAGATTTTTAAGAACTAGAAAACTGAAGAAAAATAAAAAGGAACCTTCACACTGAGTTACATTTTCACCCTTTATAAAATTTGATCGAGTGTCTTGCTAAAATGCTAAGTTATGAGGCTGGGCTCAAACTTGCAATCCTCCTGTTCAGTCTCCCTGGCATTACAAGTGTGTATCACCATGCATGGCTCCTTTTGCTGGATTCTGAGAGAGGCGCTCTCATCCAATCAAGAGATTCAGATGACATTTAGTGAAAAGAGAAGGAAAAATGAAGAAGGAAGAGTAGAATTCAGGTGGTTTATCTCTTCTTGCATGGTATGATAGACCAATAATTTTTTTGAGGTCTCATTCTGGTCCCAGACTCACTAGGTAGTCCAAGCTGGCCTTGAATTCAATTCATGGCAATCTTTCTGCCTCCGCCTCCAGAGTGCTGGAATTTCAGGCATATGCCACAATGCCTAATTTTTATGTAGTGCTGGGGAATAGTACCAGGGCTTTGCATATGCTAGGTAAGTACTGAGCCATGCACTCAACCCCAATAATATTTATTTATAAATGACTACTTAGGGACCAGAGTAATGGCACAGTGCTTAAAGCTCTTGCTTTGCAAGCATATGACACTGAGTTTCATTCCCCAGCACCACATAAACCAGGTGTGGTGGCACATGCCTATAATCCCAGCACTCAGAAGGCTAAGGCAGGAGGATTGCTGTAAATCCAAGGCTAGCTTGGGCTACACAGTGAATTCAGGACCAGCCTGAGTTAACAGAGTGAGACCCTATCTCAAAATAAATAAATAATACCAATCATATTTATGTATTAATATAATCTTTGTTGACCAGGTGTCAAGCATTGTACTAAGGATTTAGTGTGAAAATATATTTAATCCTCACACCCCATCAATCAGATACCCTATGCCATAAATCATGCACCTTTGTTCTATAAATAAGGAAACTGAGAAACAAAAGATGAGTAATTTGCCCATAGCTCTAAGGCTGAAAGGTGGTGTAGCTGAAATTTAGGCCCAATTAATACAACTCCAGAATTCATGCACCCATAAGATATTAAAAGGAATCAGAACTTTAGAAATACAGGTTGGTATAAATGCATCCCTTCTGGCCCCATTTTTCTAGTGGAGTTGGGAATACTGGATCCCACTCAAAAGATATTCCTCTTTGTTCACCACCTGAGCACTGTACTTTTTCCGACCCTTGTACACTCTGCCAAAAGAGCCTTCTCCAATCATCTCCAACACGTGGTACTTTTCCATGACAAAGGTTTCAAGATCCTTCAGAAGGAAGAAGGTAGAGATGGTGGCAAAAAGCTACACATCCAGAGTCAGGTTCACATATCTGAGATGCCTAGTTAGAACACGAGAGAAGGGTACACGTTAGCCGCCCCGCTTTTCTCTTTTTCTCACTAACTCAGGACTCAGTCACATGTGAGGGTGGGGTGGATAAGAAAATGTCGAGATCTTGGGACTAGAGTTCCTCCCCTTTTTCATTCTAACCTCCCGATCCCAATCCAGCCCCGCATCCACCAAGACACCTTGTCCCTCGCACCCCCCTAAATAGTTTCGACCATCTGGCCCTGGCCCTTCTAACCTTCCCCAAGTTCCTTCCATTCCTAACCTCAACACCGTCATTCAGGCCCCACACCCTAGCGCTTAGGGAGCCGTGGCCCGACTCTCACTCCGAGCACCGGAGACCAAAACTCCCCAAGCCAGGGGACGCCGGCCCAGCCTTTAGCCCGGCCCCTTCCGGCTGTCTGCACACTTTGCCCGACTTATCATTTTTATCAATCCTCTACTACCGATCTCTTTGGGCTCTTACTAATTTTACTCACTAGAACAGTCAGAAATTCAGGGGGAAAAAGGCTCTCAGCGGTGTGGGACGAACGAGGACGGCCCACGGGCACTTTCTAAGGCACCTCCATGCTACTGTTCCGCCATGAAGTCCCAGTACCAGGAGTCTGTGGTTGCCTAGAAACAGCGTGAACTGCCCCTCCTACGTCGGGTTTCCGCCTCCGACTTCTTACATGTACTTCCGGTTCCGGCTTCCGGCCTGAGAAGATATGGCGGCGTCTGCATCGGCTGCTGCAGGGGAAGAGGACTGGTAACTTTGGGTCATAAACTTTGGTTGGCTGCCTGGATCTGGTGCGGGGAACTAGTGACGGCCAGAGACAGTCCGCACGGCAGACATGTGGGATAAGGGATGGTGGAGATACTGACGCCTTTCTGTAGGAGAGCTTCTAGTTTGGGATCTGGAGGATGTAGGGGTCGCTGATCAGAGAGGAAACTCTGCCCCGGCCGAGGCAGTTAAGACCGCTCTCGGTATTGGCTCTGTTCCTCCTTGTCCTATTCTACCCCCTCCCATTCCTTTCTAAAGGAAATTTCCTCAGAGGCTTGAGGGATACCTGCTTCTCAGACCTTCCCACTGCCCGTAAACGGTGACCTCCAGTTCTGGTCCCCTTTGCCCCGTGGATCAGCCTGTTTCCCTCTACATTTTTCTCAGTGGTCTTTCTCCGACAGCACTAATGAGGACTGTTGCCAGAGTAAAGCTTTATACCCCATAAAAGCTCTCCTAGACCTTCTCTCAAGCATTCTTAAAAGATACCAGCACCTGTAAGAACTATGGGATTTGGAAAAAGGATAAATGAGTTCACTCCACATTTTACTAGCTGTATGATGCTAACCAGACCATCTGGGTTCTGTGAGTCAGTGTCCTCACCAGTGAAAAGTAGGTGTGGCATCTACCTCATAGAATAGTTGAGAAGATCATCATGGATTTGTAACATAACATAAGACTTCTTTTCATTAATAATTCTTGAGGGTGTAGGACCTGAGGAGACTATCTGAGCCCCAAAGAAGTGAAGTGATTTTCTAGGATACACGCAGTTACTACTGGGGGATCCATGTCTCTGACTCTAGACGTTATATTCTTGCACTAGGACACCCTCTTATTCCTCTCACCTTTTTTTTGTCACTGCCTTCCCAGTTTCCCATCCTGTACCTCACATCCAGTCACAGGGTGGACAAAGTCTTGAAGATCTCTTGACTGACTCTACATCTTAGCACCTCAGTGTGTCATTGGTTTAGGGACCCCAGCCAGTGCTGGCCTTTATTAAAATACCATCTAGAATAAAGGCTTTTACTATTTGGGGGAAATTGGAGATTCTGGGGGACACCTTGTGCCATGAGAGGGCAGTAGTGACTACAGCAACCTTTGGTATTCCTAGACTTCCAGTCCCATGTTAATTAGAATTGTTTGACAATTATCTATGAGACATAAAGATTTATATTTTATATTTTGAGATTTCTGCCTAAGGGAAAAATAATAGCAAGAACCTATGATATAGGTCATGCTAGGACAGCTCTGCTCTTGGTGAAGAGGGAAATATAAGAAGGCAATACACGCATCTTTCTGTGTATCACCTGGATAGTTATAGACTCAAACTACTCATCTTCAGTGTTATTACATTTGCATAAACGCCTATGTCCTTTGATTTACATCAGGACCACGGGTCCTTGATTGAGGCCAACCTGACAGCCAGGGTCATAAATACACTCAAAGTACTAACTACATCCCTCTTTGTTTTTAAGTGGAAAGGTTGTATATAAACAAGAAAAAAAAAAAAGACTTAGACTATTCTTACGGCCCAGACACAGTAAGTACTTCACATAAACAAATCACCTCTTATCCTAGAAAGTAGGTGGTATCTGTATGTAGTAGACAAGGAAACTCTGACTTAGAAAAATAAGTACCCTGATTACATAGCTGGTAAGTAATTAGTACCTATTACTGACTCCAGGGCTGACAGCTCCTCTACTACATCTCGGCCATTATACCATCTAGACCAGTTCTGCTTGGTTTGGTATCTCCTTTGAGAAACTTTAGAGTGACTGGTGTTGGCAGTATGTCTAGACAACAGCCAGGGCACTGGCATTCGTGCTGATGGTGTAGGGATAAGAAGTGGTATTGGTAACCTTGTTAGGATGAATGGATGCCATATATTTGGGTCAGAGAGATGACAAAGTATAACTAACTGAAGAATGAAACTTGAGCAGGGAGTCAGGAAATTTCGCTTTGGTCCACATTCTACCTATGTTAATAATTAGTCACTTCCATCTCTTTGGGAATCTTTCTTCATCTGTTAGCAGAAGTGATCTCTAAAATTCAGATTCCCGTACTTCTTGCCTGGCTGCTTAACTTAATGAAACATTTTCCTTTCTTTTTTTTCCCCTTAGAGCCTCCACATGGGGCTATATGCTCGAACTTTTTTGAAATTTTTCTTATTTTTGATATAGAGTTTTGCTAATTTATTAAGTTGTCCAGCCTGGACTTGAATTTGCCCTCCTGCCTCCACCTTCCCAAGTCCTAAGATTGTAGGCTTCACCTTCAGGCCCAGCTAAGCTCCTTAAAACTTAAGGAACATGAGTGAAGCATGGTAGCACACACCTGTAATCTCAGCACTCATGGAAGCTAAGGAAGAAGGACCAAAACTTCAAGCTTAGCTGGGGGCAGTTTAGTGACCTAGCAAGACCCTGCCTGTCGTGGGGATGTTACTCCGTGTCAAGGCCTTGGGTTCAGTCCCTTAGTATTACCATCACCAACAGAAAAGGAATTTAGGAAGGAAATGCACTGATGCTGATTGCCATTTTTCTACAGCCAGCCTTCACTGGCTTCAGGACTTGAGTAGGAAGAGCTATAATGATGAGTCAGTTTCCCTCTGTCTGTCTAGGGTCCTTCCCTCTGAAGTCGAAGTATTAGAGTCTATCTATCTGGATGAACTACAGGTGGTTAAAGGAAATGGCAGGTATGTATTCATCTAGGGGTGGGCAGGAGTCCCCTTAGCAATAAGAGGATTCCATGTAGAATCTGTTCTTAAGACACTATGAGCCTTAATTCAGAAATGTTTCTCGTATAGACAAAAGCTGTTCCTTTAATCCTCTTAAGTGAGTCCACTATTCGCTTCCTCTGCTTGCTTTACTGTGTCACTCTCCACCTCAGCCCTGAGCTCCTGCCCAGTCACATCCTGGTTCTCCTCTTCATTCATCTGCAGATCTTCCCCATGGGAGCTCTTCATCACTTTGCACCCTGCCACTGCAGAGGATCAGGATTCACAGTATGTCTGCTTCACTCTGGTGCTTCAGGTCCCAGTGCAGGTGAGGCGTGAGGTGGTGAGGTTTCTGCTATACAGAGCAAAGGGAACAAGGGAGAGTTCCTGGGGTGGGTCGCTCTAGCAGTAACTTTGTTACTTTCCTCCACTAGTACCCCTATGAGGTGCCACATATTTCTATCCGTAACCCACGAGGACTCTCAGATGAACAGATTCACAAGTAAGTTGGGCTGTAAGAGGAGGAACTCCTACAGCTCTGCCTGACAGAAGTAGCATGCCTAATAGTGGCTTTGCTTTCTTCTTCCAGGATCTCACAAGTACTGGGCCACATGGCCAAGGCAGGGCTGGGTACTGCCATGCTCTATGAACTCATCGAGGTAAGGTGCCAGCATGCAAAAAGTGCCCTTCAAGAGCATTTTTAAAGGGAATCCTAAGTATCATAGCTGTAAGATTCTTTTAGTCCATGTCGTGAAGTCCTAAACTGATTTAGAAAGGAGTAAACTCTAATGCTTTAAAACATCTCCCCAGAAGGCAGTTCAGTAGCTTTTTCACATTGCCTATGCCAGCATCATAAAGACCTTTTCTCTTTAACTAGTATTTTTCTTGCTGCTGTTTCATTGCTTTTCTTGTGTTTTTTACTTTGGTTGTACTAGAGATTGAACCTAGGGTCTTTGCAATAAGCTACATCCCTGTCTGCCTTTTTTCTTCTTTCTTTCTTTTTTTTGAGATAGGTTCTTGCTGAGTTTCTGAGTTGCCCAAGCAGGGCTTGAACTTGCCATCCTTCTGCCTCGGCCTCCCAGAGTGCTAGGCATGCAGTTGTATACCTTGGCACCGGTAGCTTTAAAAGGCAAAAGATAGGGATAGGGATTTTGCCTGAGCAGTTTTAGCCATAAGGAACACTTGAAGGCTGACTAGAAAAAGCCATGGCCCTTTACTCCAAGAGTTTGTACCCTAGTTAAGGAAACAGCGTACATGAAGTTGCAATATGCACACATAGCTTTTCTCACTTGAGATTAAAAATATGATTAAAACCAATCTTATTTTCCTTTACTTGGAATTTTTAAGAAAAATATTCAAAGTAGAGTGAAGGTGGGTGGCACAGTCGGTGTATGGGCATATTAGCCCACTGTCACAGCTCTAGGTCCAGCTTTCACAATACAGCTTTGAATTTGGTGGAATTCCAGAGTACAAGCTATTGAAGATATTGTTCATAGCTCCTAGATCAACTTCGTGCCTTTTGATTTCCCTGTTCATTGGGTTATGTATGCTTTGACATTTTTCTTCAAGCCAACTCCAGAACAAGCAAGCTCAGTGCTCCGTGGGAGAAAGACATTTGAAAGGAGTTAGTCAAGAATCACCTCCCAAGCCAGTGATTGTGCCTATATTCCAGCTACTCAGCAGTCTGAGGAAGAAGGATTACTTGAGCTTGGGGCAAGCAAAAACAACATACCGAGAGATCCCTACCTCAAAAAAAAAAAAAGCCTCTTAGAAGATGTGTTTTAATTGAATATTTTTCCTAAGATATGTTAATTTATATTTTGAGACAAGGTCTTGCTCTGTAGTCCAGGCTGGTCCTGAACTGGCTGTGTAGCCCAGGCTGGCCTCAAACTCATGGCAGTCCTCCTGCCTCAGCCCCCAAGTGCTGATAGGCATGTACTGCCACACCCGGATAATCAACCTTTCTCACAATAGGCAAGCATTCTAAATGGGCTATGCCCTCAACCTTCCAAGATACTTAAAATGACCTATTGAGAGGAAAAATAGTTAACGTGTATTTTGAAGCCAGAAAGATTCGATTTGTTGGGAGAGATAGGACAAAGAGAAGGATTGCTTGCAAGCAGAGGGAGCATAACCAGGACAGAAATGCATGAACAGGATAGCAAGCTGGCTTGATAGCAAGTCCAGCCCGTCACTCCTCACTGGGACTAGGAGACAGGCTGTGTTCTTCGTCTCGTGCTTGCCTCCAAGTTTAAGCATTGTTGTCTTCTCTCAGAAAGGGAAGGAAATTCTCACAGATAACAATATCCCCCATGGCCAATGTGTCATCTGCCTGTATGGTTTCCAGGTAGGTTTCCTGTTGAGAGCTGGGGTGAGCCTGGGACTGGCAAATGAGGGCTTACAAAAGACCGCTGAGGTAACACCCTTCATCTGTCCCTCTTCAGGAGAAGGAGGCGTTTACCAAAACGCCATGTTACCACTATTTCCACTGCCACTGCCTCGCTCGATATATTCAGCACATGGAGCAAGAGCTGAAGGCGCAAGAACAGGAGCAAGAGCAGGAACGGCAGCGTGATGCCCCCAAGCAGGTAGGCGCGCCAGCCCCACTCCCACCTCATGCTTCTGGACGTTCCGTAACTGTTTCTGTCCCACCATGTCAGTAGATTTTCACCTTTCTACAGTTATAGATACCTTTGAGATGAATGGAATCTCACCTTTGTCCAGGAAAATAGGTCATCTTTATGTACACTTACATGTTGCATGCAGTCTCTGAGGATTCTCACACTTTTGGTTAGGCATCCCTTTGTCTGTCCTCCCTCATTACCAACCAGGTGTTATCTTTGCTGGTCGGTTTCAGTCCTTCACAAATTAGGTTGACTATACTCCAGTTTCTCTTCAGATTATATAAGTCTTTTACCTTTTACTAAAGTTTTCCATAGAGAGGAACAGTTCTGAGTTTGGACCCAATTTTCTGAGGACTTGTGTTACCAAGTTTGTTTATTTGTTCAAAGTAACATCTCGGTGGGCCTGGTGGCATAGGCCTGTGATCCTTACACAATGGGAGAGGATCGCAAGTTCAAGTCCAGCCTAGTTAACTTAGTAACTTGGTGATACCCTATCTCAAAATTAAAAATAAAAATGGACTGGGGATGCAGTTCAGTGTGAACGCCTTGGGTTCAATCCCTAGTACCACAAAAAAAAAAGAAGAAACGAAAGAAAAGACGTTATGAAAAAAAGATGGCTGACAAAAGCAGGATGTGATTTCTCCTCTTGTTTTAAAAGGCAGTTGGTGTGCAGTGTCCAGTGTGCAGAGAGCCCCTTGTGTACGATCTTGCCTCACTGAAAGCAGCCCCTGAGCCCCAGCAGCCCATGGTAAGGAGACTCCTTTATAAATGCAAAGTAAAACGACAAAGTAGGGCATGGTGGTACATCCCTGTAAACACAGCACTCTGGGAAGCTGAGGCAGGAGGATCACAAGTTCAAGCTCAAGCTGAGCAATTTAGCAACTTAGGGAGACCTAAGGCACCCTGTTTCCACTGGATAGAGTCTCTGCAGTTGGGCTTGGCCTGCGTAGGACCTGTCTTCAGTGGAAGCTTGACTCTGAGGCACAAAACTAAGACTTGTGCTGCTCTCCCGAGGCGATCTTAGAAGAGTAGCAGTTCAAATCTGCCACCTTCTTCTGTGCTCTTCTCCCTGCCATTCTGTTTTTTGCTCTCCAGGAGATGTACCGACCCAGTGCAGAGAACTTGCGCCAGCAGGAAGCACTCAAAAGGGTCTACCAGAGGCAGCAGGAGCGAGGTGGCATCATTGACCTTGAAGCTGAGCGGAACCGTTATTTCATCAGCCTTCAGCAGGTGAGGGGTTTTCCGCTTGCCCATTTGTACAAAAGCCACTCTGCCCTGGCCCTAGGATGTGCTTCATTCTACCCAGGGTGGTTATAAGGTGATGGTGGTTGGCTGCTTTGGGGAATTACATCTCCTTTGGTGCATTTCTTCTCTCTAGCCTTCTGTTCCTTTGGAACCAGAGTCAGCTATAGGTGTCCCCAGAGGATCCCACCCACCTAACGTCCTTGCCAGAGAACAGTCCACTTCACCAGCTGCCCAGCCTCCCCTCCCAGTTCCTCTGCCTACAGTCACCCAGTATGTGTGTGAGAAGATTTCAGGGACTGGACCAAATCAACAGGAGGTTGGTGAGACCCAGAAAACCATGCTAGATCTCCCCCGGTCTAGTCAAGGCCCCTGGCGTCAGCCCAACTGGAAGCACCTGAAGGGAGGTGAGTTCCATGCTCCTAAAGGTACCAGTGACACCCAGGAACTGCCTCCTCCTCAGAGGCCCCTCAAGGAGCCTATGGACCTAAAGCTGGAACCTCCTAATCAAGGGATTGAAAGTCCTCCCCAAGAAAAGGGACCTGGCACCTGGCAGGGCCCCCCGCACCGCAGGACTCGGGACTGTACTCGCTGGGAGCGTTCCAAAGGCCGGACACCAGGTTCTTCCTACTCCCGCCTGCCTCGGGGTCAGGGAGTGTACAGGCCTGGTACTAGGAGGGAGTCCCAAGGTCTGGAATCTGAGGATGGTTCCTAGCAGTACTTTTGGGGGACAGAATTGGGGATGGGAGGGAGACAATAAAGAGACTGGCTTTGTTTGGCTTTCTTTGCTGAGGAGTGTGTAGCTGGTGAGATGTGCCTCGATGTGAGCTGTTACTATAACTGGGGTGGTGTGGGATGGTAGCCCCCACTTTTGTTCTTTAATCCTAAGAGACGATGGCAAAATGGGGCTGATTTTTCTATCAGAGTAGTGAGTTTTATTAAAATAAAAACAAAGGGAGATTGACATTTCAGCAGAATCCTTAGGCACCATAACTCATAACTTACTGGGTATATACACATTTCTTCTCCTCCCTCTTCCTTTTTCTTTTCCTTTTGTGGGCTAAATTCCTAGCCCTTTTTTTAATTCCAGGGTAGAATCTCATTAAATTACTCAGACTGGATTCCAACTTGGAATCCTTCTGCTTTACCCTCCCAGAGTACTGGAATCGAAGGCCTGTGTCACCACACCTGGCAACACAGATTTCTTATTTGGAAGTCCTTCAGTGGAGAGGTGGACCTTCTGTTTATTCTAAGATCTCTTCTTCCTTTCTGTCTAGGGCCATGCCCCATCATCTGTGTATCTGGTGGCCTGCTTGACCCTTGTAGTCATCTGTGATTATAGCCCCTGTTTTGAACTTAGACTTAAGTACCAGCACAACAAGGGGAGAAGGGAAGTCAGAGACCAGAGTAGAGTGGCAGGTATTTATTGATTTCTTCAAGGAGAACTAAGCACACCCTTCCTGATCACCTCAGAGACTCAGCATTGTGAACTGCCCCCATGGGGTCATTTTTATACAGCATAAAGTAACCCTGTACTTGGGCAGGACTAATCTGGGTTGTAGCTTGCAGGACACTTTCTGCAAAAGCCTCAGCCAAGCAAGGTGCTTGTCCTGGATAGAACCTCTGGAACATCTGGGTCAGCTGCCAGTGTGAGCAGTAGCCCACATACTCCTTCATATCTACTCGGCCAGGCCGTATCAGGGCAGGGTCCAGCCTAAGAGACAAAGCAGAGTTACATGCACACTCCCGTTTAACACCTCAAAAGAGATAGATGGTCTTCTCAACTTACTGATGCTTCCATGATACAGAGAGGTTGAGTCTTGCTCACTCCTCACCTGTCAACATGGTTTGTTGTCATAAAGACAATGCGTGCCTCAGTGGAAGCCACACCATCCAAGGCATTCAGCAGACCACTAAAGGTGAGACGACCGAGGCCCTGGTACTTCACAGGGTCTGGAGAGAGACAAAAATGTAAAAGCTGGGAGGTCAGAGCTCTGCTTAAAATGAACATCCTCCTCCACTCCCACTCTGGTTCCTTGTGTTGCCAACCCAGGCACCATCCATGAGCCCTCTAGATTTCTCTCCCACTCATTTACTCCTGTACCTCTCTACCCTCATTTAGAAGACATCCCCATTACCCTCACTCACTCTCAGCAGCCAAGTCTCGACTGAGGAAAGCGGCATCCACGTCCTCCAGAAGCACCAGGCTCTGCTGCGGGGCCACACTCAGCAGGTAGTTGAGCCGGTCATCAGACAGGCTGGAGTCTGTGAGGCTCAGCAGGCAGATGCTGTGCTCCAGTTCCCCAGCCAAGGCTGTGCTGTAGAGCAGGCACAGCAGAAGGTGATGGGTAAGCTAGGGACTTTTCCCTGGCCCCAAGTGCTCTTTGTCAAGTCTTGGGAAGTATGTCTCAAGAGTCCTAACTCTTCCCACCATCCACCTAGTATTCCACCAGTCGCCTGTCTATCCTGGGTCCTGGTCCCCAGATTTCATTTCCCTCTCCAACCCCATCAGCCAAGTGTTACAAGGGCTAAGTTTCACAGTTAGAAAGTTTGACTACTCACATAAAACTACTCTTTCCACAACCAGGGGGCCCATAAAGCAGGTATCCACGTCTGTAGGGAATGCCTAGAGACACAGCCAGGATAAACAACCTAAGTGAATCAAGACCCAGGCAGCAAGCTGGGAGTCTAAGGCAGGAGGATCACACATTTAAACTACTTAGCCAGTAGGATTCCAAGTTCAAGCCCAGCCTAGGCAACTTAGAAACTTGGCAAGACCCTGTGTCAAAACTAAAAAATAAAATCAGGCTGGTGATACAACTCAGTATGAAGGCTTTGGGCTTAACCCCCAGTACTCTTACTACAACAATAAATAATGGGCTGGGCTGGAGCTCAGTGTCAAGACCATGGGTCCCATCCCCTGTACAATAAATAAATGGGTAAATGAATAAAATGTGAATCATGTGCTCACAGGTAAGTCATATGCCCTGGGTGTCTACATTCACTCCCAGCCCTGTCCCCTACTGGCCTGGTGGTTTCTGAAATATCCCAGGTTTTTTGTAGGCAACTTTTCTTTGCCCTTCACCTCTGGGAATTGAACTAGACAAAGTTTTTTCTCTCTTTGTGGTACTGGGGATTGAACCCACCTCACTTTTGGCTCCCCACCCCCAACCCCCTCCCCGCACCAGGCTGGTTCTGAGCACAACATGTAGCCCAGACTGGCCTCAAACTCATAGCAATCCTCCTGCCTCAGCCTCCCGAGTGCTAGGATTACAGGCCTGTGCCATCAATCCCAGCTTATGTGGTGCTGGGGAACCGAAGTCAGGTATTCAGTACTTGCTAGGCAAGCGCTTTAACTGTTGAGCTATTTCTCCAGACCTTGGCTTTGATTTTGAGACAGGCTCTTACTAAATCTAAATGCCCAGGGTGGGCCTGAACTTAAGACATTCTTGCCTCAGTGTCCCAGAGTGCTGGAATTATAAGCCTGTATCACTGGGCCTGGCTCCCAAAATTACTATTCTTAGTATGTATTTGTGATGCACATCATAATTAATCCAACTTGAGGCACTTGTGCACATACACGCCGCATCTTTGTTTTTCCTTCCATTCCTACCCTCTCAACCCACCCCCTCAGATCACCTGGCCCTCTACAAAATCTAGCTTCCCATTTCCTACCAGCCTTCTTACTTGGCTCGTCTACTTATTTATCCTTGCAGTTTCTTATATTAGAGAAACCATGTAATACTTAAACTTCTGTGTCTGGTTTATTTCACTAAGCCTAACGGTGTCAAGGTATATCCATTAGACTGAGCTTTATATAACCCCATCTGACCGGAGACCATATTGTCTCTGCGCTAACAATATAGTTAATAACAGCCTAGCCCAGACCCTTTCTTACCTCTGTCAGTGTACCATTTGGGATTATCAATAAATTCCCGAATGTCTTTGATAATTCTATCAGACAGACCCTGCTGTAGAATCACAGAACTCAGTGGCCGCCGTCGGCGTGGATAGCCAAAGGGCCGCCATTCAGAGCCCACAGCTGTGTACATCACTGTCTTTCCTTCCTCCTGTTGCAAGGCTAGCTCTCGAGCTGTGGGGAGAGGGGAGATGAGACAAAGCTACTAATTCCCATTGCCACTGTTGACTTATTACTTAGAGCTATGCCGAAATGGACTCTTCTAGTTCTCTGCTCCTATGGCTCAGGGGTTGTGTGTGTGCGTGTGCGTGTGTGATATAGGGATTGAACCCATGGCCTTCAATCTGAGCTATATCCCCAAGGCTGCCCAGGCTGGCCTCAATCCTGCCTCAGCCTCCCAGAATTCTAGGATTAAAGAAATGTACCACCACTCTCATCTTGGATAAGATCATCTTATTCCTCCTTTCCAAGCTATTCTTCCTCTGATATCAAGTGTCTCCATCCCTACAACCCTCAATAAGGCCTGCCTATGCCATCCCATACCTTCCTCCAGGATGTTGAAGAAAACCTTGCGGTCGGTGCCCAAGGCAGTAAAGGTGACAGATTCCCAAGGAGTCCCTGTCTGCAAGTCTATCATCTGCATCTCTCGACTTCGTTCTACCCGGATCCATTTCCCCTGGTACCTGAATAAGAACAGTGAGACTGGATGAGTGTAGGAGAATGGTCAAACACAACTTTCTCCTTTTCCCTTCTCTATTCTCTGAGCCCTCCCTGGCTCTCAAACTTACCAGATAAAGTGGTTCCCAGGGCTGGGAACAAATTCAAACTTAGTGGAGATGCGACCACTCTCATGCTGAAGGTATGAAGTCTCAACACTGAGATGCTGAGTACGAGTACTGTGACGTGTAAGCCAGCTTAGCAACCAAGCATAGCTCCTGTCTCGAGCAGGGACTTCCAGTGTTATCATGTAATGGCGCCGGAATGCCACCATTCCCAGTTGGGCCCCCTTTCGGGCCAGGGCTAGGGCTGTGCCCACACCCACCAGCCCAAATCCAGCCCCAAAGTAGGGATTGTCCTTCAGGGCCAGAACAAAGTCTGAAAGAGGCATCTTGAAAGGGAAACACCGAAGCTTACTGGCCTGGAGGCATTATCAAAACCTAGGGGTTGAAGGCAGTGGAGATGGGAGAAAGCAAAGATTAGAAGACCATATATACCTGGGCCTGCCCCATTCCCTCTGGCAGAAGCAGGAAGACAGGTCAGCACTGCTTTGTTCTTCAAGATCCTCCTTTGTGGAGCAGAGCTGGTGTTCAAAAGCAAGGGCCAACTTTCCAAGCCCTTCATCCCATTTTATCCTTTGTTAGCCTACTCATACCTCATTCTTGCCAGAGGACTGTGGTGATTCCTTAAACCCAAGAGAACAATGTAACCAACTTCATACAAGGATAACAGATGGAAAGAATCTGGTCCCTGGGAAGAGCTGAGCTGAGATAGAAAAAGGCTCACTAACTGAGTCTGCAGGGATGGCTTTCCTACTGACTGTCAGTCAATATGCTTTACCAAGAGCAACATCCTTCAAATATCCTGTTCCTGGGGGCTGGAGGAATAGCTCAACAGCTAAAGCTCTTGCCTAGCAAGCTCAAGTCTCTGAGTTCAGTTCTCCAGTACCACATAAGCTGGATGTGGTGGCACACTCCTGTAATCCCAGCACTAGGGAGGCTGAGAGGAGGCTGAGGTAGTACTGCCATTATTTCAAGGTCCGCATGAGCTCCATAGTGAGTACAGGACCAACCTGGACTATAGAGCAAGACCCTGTGGGGTGGTGGTGGTGGTAGGGGTACTGAGTATCTTGTTCCTTCCACATCCAATTCCTTCTGCCCTTTTTAGACTTTACTGCCTCCCACTTAAACTATCTCTACCTTTATTACTTGAAATGGCATTTTAGTGGGACTTCACTAGCATAATCAATCAGCTATACACAGATCCAGACTTTCTTCCTAAGGTTCAATTCCAATTCTATAACTCTCCCCACTACAAAAACGTCTTCGGTGGCTGGTCCCAACAGACACTTGAATAGCATACAAACTCATTAACAAGGTACTCAAGTAGGGATCATCTACTTTTCACAGCTTAATTTTTTTTTATACAAGCAACAGTTCATTAAAAGGAAAAAGCTCTTGGCCACGAACCCAAGAAGACACCTGCAGGTCCCCCCCCCCCTTTTTTTTTTAAATAATAATAAAGGAAAGCTCCTGGCCAAGAAGCCAGGGAAAGGGCATAGCAGGTATCCCCACATTTAGTCCTTAAAGCGCCTTGTCAAACAAAAATGCAAAACACCTACCACCTCCTTACTCCAGCGACTCTCTTGGCTCAGAATGCTATTCCTCGCTTTCTCAACAGAAACTCTGCCCCATCTGATACTTCCTCCACGGAGCCTGAATTCAATCTACTAAGATGTAACTTGGTCTAACTGTAACACGAAGCTCCGGAGAGGTGAGAGCCAAATAACAGATAGCACATCCCTCCCCAATTTACCCCTACCAGCGCCATTCCGCCCCCGCCTAACAAGCAGTGAGGTGAACTGATAGCAGTGACCTGGCTGAGGCTCACAGAGCTGAGATCCAGCATTCCAAAGCACCTATGTACGCAAGAACACAGAGAAAGTGGTTTTCTTTCCTAGTCTTTACTATACAACCACAAACCCCATTTCGAACCCCCTCCACGCTCCGGATCGCGGCTCCAAAAGCATGCAGTACTCTATCACCCCACCCCCTTACCGCCATGACTCTCTGGCCCACTGTCTCGATGGTGGTTCCTCCCCACCCCCGGCCGCAGTTCTCTGATCTACTTCCCGCCACGCCCAGACGGCGTTGTCACTCTGCCCCACAGTTCTCAATGGTCCTCCTTGCCCTTCAGGGCTGGGGTAGGCTGACAACCGATACCAAAAAAAAAAAAAAAAAAAAAAAGCATAGAATACCCACTGGCCAATGAGAGGAAGAAAGAGTAGTCTTTAGAAGCCGGATGTTCTAGAGGCGGCCGGGCCGTGGGCGGGCTCACAAAAGGAACCCTGGGAGGCCGCTCCAGCCGCTGTCAACCATAGAGATGCGGCTCCCTCGGGCCCCAGGTCGTGAGGTGAGTGGGCGGCTACGGGTAGCAAACTGGGACGGAGTGCGGGTGGACCGAGCTGGAGGCAGAAGTTACTCGAGCCCCAGGATGAACGTGGGCCTGGGCGGTGGGAACTTTGTCGGAGGAGGTGCTGTCGGGAGGACGCCAACTAGCCGGGTCCCGGAGCCTCGGGCGCGTCCCCGTGCCCAACCCCGCCCGGGTGCCCGCTGCCTTTCCTCAGGAACGTAATCTGGACGACGCACCATCTCAAGTCTTTCAGGTTACAAAACGCCTCTCCCGTTCGCTGGCTCTTGTGATTCAGCTCCCTTCCGACAATGTGGACGCTGTCATCACCTCCACTTTACAGATAGGGAAGCTGAGGCCCAGAGAAGTGTGGCGACTGCATCAGGTCAAGGCCACGCGGTGAGTCAGAGCCCAGAGGCGGATGGGAACCGGTTGCCCAGATTGGGGTCCTTGTTTCACCAGGCTTTTTTTTTTTTTTTTTAACTTGATGTTCAAGCCCAGAATCTTAACACCGATCTACGTCCACAGAACGTTGTGGACAGGGTCTCACTAAGTTCCCCAGACCAGATACGAATTTATGCCTCCCAAAGTGCTGCGATTACAGGGCCTTCATCTCTGAGCCCAGCCATAATGAATCCTTTCTCTTCCTTATTGCCCCTGCCCCAAAGATAATCATTTTTCTTTGCTTGTGCCAACCTTTCTCCTGCCTCATTTGGCCTTCCTGCGATTGAAGGCTTTCAATTCTAGACGGCAGTGCTTCGTCCTCCTTGGCGCTCTTCTGAGGCCATGTACCTGGAAGCTGGAAGATTCCCCAGAGCAACGACAATAGCCAGTAAGTGGAAACACCTGTTACCTTATGAATTCCTGTGTGCCACTGTATTTTCTTTTTTTGAGACAGGGTCTTGCTCTGTAGCCCAAGCTACTCCTGAATGCACCGTGCAGCCAAGGCCGGCCTTGGACTCAGGACTGTCTGTCTGCCCCAGGTTCAGGAGTGCTGGTATCACAGGCTTGGGCCACCACACCCAGCTTTACGTGGTGCTGGGGAATTGAACTTAGGGCCTTGCACTTGCAAGGCAAGTGCTTTAACCTCTGTGCCATTATTCCAGCCCCTGTGCTACTGTTTTGAGTGGAAGGATTCTGGAAAATAGTGTCAGTTCTTGCCTGCAACCTGGTCATTACTCAGTCTATGTGACTCAATTTCATTTAGGTGATTGTTGCCATCCTTATTAATTGCAAAAATTATTCAGCCTAAACTAATTTTAGCCATGTATAGGAGGATGCAATCTAATTGCCATTCATTTCTTTGTGGTGTTCCGGTTTTGGGATTTTTGTTTGTTTCATTTTGTTTGAGACAGGGTCTTGCTCTGTAGCCCAGGTGGGTCCTGAACTCACTGTGAAGCCCAAGCTGGTCTTTGACTCACTGCAATCCTTCTGCCTCCGTGCTGGGATTACAGGCATTCGCCACCATGCCCGGCTTTGTGTGGTGCTGGGGAATTGAACTCAGGGCCCTGCACTCACAAAGCATGCACTTTCACAACTGTGCAATTCTTCCAGCCTTTGTGTTCCAGTTTGAGGCCTTAGTTAAAGACTGAAATTTCTCCATCTGGATCATTTATATGTAAGGAACTACTGATTTTATACTTTAGTACAAGACCCCTGGTATTTCCTCTGATGCAGCTCCAGATTTAAGATTCTCTTGTCTGCCTGTGCAAAGTTTGTTGAGGGTTTGTGATAATTTTAGGAAACTATTCAGAAAGCTCACATATAGAAGGGAGACTTACAGGTAGCACAGTGTGACAGTTTCTCCTTGGGCTTTGTGCAAAGTGCCTACAGAACCTCAGAAAAGAGTGAGTTGAAAGTGTTACGCCTTAATAGAGGAAATGACATCAGTGCAGTCAGTGTCTCGTAGTTAGGAGTTGGTGAGCCAAGCGGGCGATTGAAAAGGCACATGAAGCTGAGAAAGGCAAAAGGGAATGAGGCCTTGCAAGCTGGAGAGAATGTAGTGAGCTTGGAGAACAGCAGATCATCTGATTGCAAGACTGTTGAGGGTAGAAGTGGAAGATGTGCCTGTAAAGGCCATTAGGAGCCAGCTGGTGATGGACTGGCCTTCTATCCTAAAGAATAGTGCGATCACAAAACTGGTCTTGCCCAGTTTTGTCATAGATAAGAAAATCAACGGCTGTAGGCATAGCTCAGTGGTTGAGAGGTTTGCCTAGCGTGCACAAGGCCCCATGTTCAGTTCCCCGGCATCACGTACAAATTAGCCAGCAATAGTGGTGCGTGCCTGTAATCTCAGCATTTGGGAGGCTGAGACAGGAGGATTACTGTGAGTTTGAGACCAGCTTGGGTTATATAGTAAGCTAAGGACCAGCCTGGATTGCAGAGAGAGACCCCCCTTCTCAGAAAAAAAAAAAGAGAATTGAGACTCAGCTTATTTAATGATTTGACTGAGGTTACTTAGCAGCAAGAAATAAAGTACAGTTTTTAATACATTGCGCTTTCCTAAAATATTGACTTGCAGTTAACACTTTTTGTTCTGAACATGCTGCCTGCCATCTAACGAAATGTATAAGTGGGTAGGCACTTGGTTATTGGGCTGTATATTTGTACCAACTAGGAAGAAGGGTTTTCTAACCATATTTTGGTTTTCTTCTGGTTGGCTTAACAGTACTTAAGAGGCCACAGTGCACAAGTCAGTGGTGATGACAGATATTGTATTGGACTCACAGCCTGTCAACAACTCTGGGAAAATGGATGGACTGTGCCCTGAGTTATTGCTGATTCCCCCACCTCTCTCTAACCGTGGAATCTTGGGGCCAGTCCAGAGCACCTGTCCTCCTGGGGACACTACATCTTTGCCTGCTGAACCAGACTGCCTACTAGTAGAAGCCACAGCTACTGAAGAAGGCCCAGGAAACGTGGAGATCATTGTGGAAACAGTAGCTGGAACCCTATCCCCAGGAGCTCCTGGAGAGACCCCAGGTACAAATCTAGTTACAAGCAGAACAGTGGACCAGGCAGTCCTGAGGTTTTATGTGTGCTATTTTTGATCTTTCTGTACGAATATGATGAGAGTGCAAGGTAGCATGCTATTTTTATACTTTGAGATGCAATAATTCAGTTTGCAGTTGGTGTTTGTTAATGGAAGGCTGCCAAAGAGACGTATAACCTTGTATCAAGTTTTTGGCAAAGTTTACCCTCTGAGGGCTTTGAGTATCCTAGGCAGCAGTCCACAGAGGTAGACTTTCCTGACACCTGTGCCTAATTCTGATATGTCCTTACTGTTACAATCTTCAGGGATTCTTTCCCCTGTACTAGCCAAGATTGGGCAAAAGGCCTAGATGTCCCTATCATCTGGGCTTGGCAGGGTTTTCCAGGGGTGATTGGTCTATCCCTGCCCTAGTTTTCTGTGTATATTTCTTTCATTCAAGGCATGCTGTTGAGCATTTATATTGACTGGCATCTTGAGCTACAGTTGTTACTACTTCTCTGGCAGTGTAGAATGGTGACAATACAGGAGAAGATTGGCTAATTTGACCATTTAATATTTGGAAATTTTTGTGTGGTAAAAGAAAAAAAATCCTGGGGAAGGTATTCTTAATGTATAAGAAAGAGTTATTAACTGGGTGTGGTGATACATGCCTGTAATCCCAGCATTTGGGAGAGAGAGGCAGAAGGATTGCCCTGGGTTCAAGGCCAGCCTGGACTAGATAGTGCATTCAGGACGACTTGGACTACGGAGTGAAAAGCCCTGTCTCAAAAGCAAAGTTAATATCTTTAAATTTTTAAAACTTCCACAGTAAGAAAAGCAGGGTTTTTTTATTATTATTATTGGGGGGAAAAATCTGCATACATTTTACTAAAAAAATACACACAGTCAATAACCATATGTAAATTTACTGAGGCTGACCTAGTGGCAGAGACCTATAATCAATCCATCACTTTAGGAGGATGAAGGACAAAGACTGCAAATTCAAGCCTAGCCTGGGCAATTTAACATTTTAGCAAGACTTTATCTCAAAATCAGAAGTTAAGAGGAAAAAAAAAAGACCTTGAGAATGTAGCTCAGCATAAAGTCCCTGGACTTGTTCCCCAGTACCAAAAATAAAAGTATATGATGTCATATTTGTTTCTCAACTTTGGTAAAAAAAATTAAACATTTAAAAAATAATAACCTACAGCTGGTGAGGCTATAAGGAATATACTATTTGGTCAATATACGTTAGTATAATCTTTTTAAAGTCAGTTTAGCTATGAAGTAAATTTTACAGTGTGTATATTCTAGTCCAGTAATTCCATTATGGGATGGGAGTGTGTAGGGCAGCTTTACTTGTAATAGTTAAAAATATCTTAACCATCCGTCACTTAGGACAGAATTTCACTCTGATTTTTCAGTGTTCTGAAATACCTTGAACTAAACACTATGAGGTAGATTTAAATGTACTCATAAATGTTTCTGATATATAGCAAGTGAAAAACAAAACAAAAAAGAAAATCTACAGCAAATTGGAGAACAATGACCATAAAGATGGGCAGGAGATTGGCTGAAAAAAGCTAGGCATGGTAACATATGCCTGTAATTCCAAGTACTCAGGAATTTGAGGCAGGAGGATTGTTTGAGCCCAGGAGCTCAGAGCAAGACGTTGTCTTAAAAAAAAAAAAAAGAAAGAAAGAAAAGTCAGGCCTGGTAGCACAGGTCTGTGATCCCAGTATTTGAGAGGCTGAAGCAGAAGAATCGCAAGTTCAAGACCTACTTTGGTTACTAAGCAAGACCTTGCCTCAGATAAACAAAAGGCCCTGGGATCAGTCCCTGATACTCAACAGAGAGAGAGAAAAGAAAAAAAGGGGGTTGGGGGAGTGGCACAGTGATTAGTTAAAGTGCTTCCTTACAAGTGCAAGACCTTAAGTTTGATTCCTCAGCACCACATAAAGCCAGGCATGGTGGCACATGCCTTTAATCCCATCTCTCAGGAGGTGGAGCCAGGAGGATTGCCATGAGACCAAGGCTAGCCTGGGCTACATAGTGAGTTCAGGACCAGCCTGGGCTACAGAGTGAAACCCTGTCTTAGGAAGAAAGGAAAAAAAGAAAGGAAGGAAGGAAGGAAAGAAGGGAGGGCCTGAAAAGATATAAACCAGACTGTTTATGTGAGCGTGATTTTTCTTTTATACTTATGTATAATTTATATTAAATTTTTAAAAAGAAAGAAAAGGGGCCAGCAGGATAAATAATAGGAAAAGCTGGGTTTGATCATGGTTTTACCATTAAAACATGATGGCCTTAACTTTGTGGAATCCCAGGTACTTCTCAGAGCAGTAGGACGACCAAACGATACCGTCATCAATTCCCTGCTCATTGCTTTGAAAACAGTAGCAGGCCTGGAGGAATGGCTCAGCAGTTAAAAGCACTTGCTGCGCTAAGTCAGACACTAAGTACCAGGATTCGATTCCCCAGCACCACATAAGCCGGGTGTGGTGGCACATGCCTGTAATCCCAGTACTCAGGCTGAAGCAGGAGGATTGCCGTGAGCCCAAGGCCAACTTGGGCTACAGAGCGAGACCCTGTCTCAAAAATAAATAAGTTAAATAAATAAATAAATAAGGTAGCAATTATTGTAGATATGACTTGGCTGTGCTCAAAAAGAGATGTTTTCCATTTTATGAATTCCCTCATCTTTGGAAAGCTCTTTACAAAATTTCAAAGTGACGCTACTTTTTATTGTAACATTATAGAATGCACCTAGGGCCTTCACACTGAGCTACATCCCCAACTCTTTCTTAATTTTTAATTTTGGAACCGGATCTTGCTAAGTTGCCCACGCTGGACTTTGATCAATCTGCCTCAGCCTCCTGTGTGCTGGGATTATAGGCGTGCACCATCATGCCTGACTACAGTTTATCATTTATGTTGCACATATTCTCCCTAGTTTGTCATTGTCCTCTTTTGGAAATTTCTGATTTTATTTGAGCAAAATATTGCCTGTTCTTCATGCTTTATGGATTTGATTGTTTGATCATTCATTTAAAAACATTTATTAAGCACCTGTTTTTTGCCAGGCATTGCCCTAGATACCAAGAATCCAAACACAAGTGGCAGATAAACTGTCCCTGACCTTTGGGCTTACAGTCAAACAGCAAAGCCAGAATCGAAGTCTGTCTTCTTCCATGAATATGAAAGGATTCACCTGCATTTCTATCAGCTGTTGGGAATCTTGCACCATCTGATTCTATGCCTTTCCCTCTGCCTGCAGGTGTTCTGGTAAAGGTGGTAGAAGTGTATTTCTGTGAACGCTGTGAACAGAGCTTTGCAGAGCCCACGCTGCTGTCCATGCACCAGTGCACTGAGGCCCACATGCAACCCGTGCAGGGTCTCTCCAGCACCTCATGCTCTGTAGAACTGCCCTCCAGCAACCTCCATGGCCTTGTGCAGAGCCAGAGTCCAACAGATAGCCCTCTGCCATGTCCTGTGTGTAGACAAGAGTTTGCCCAACCACAGGCTTTGAAGAGCCACTTCAAGATTCACCGGGCCACTCCTGCTACCTTTTCTTGCACAGAGTCTGGCTGTGTGTTCTCTGCTGAGGATCGTAAGGGTCTACAGCACCACCTGAGGCAAACCCATAAAGCACTTCCTGTGCCATGTTCTTTTCGGGGCTGCCCCCTGGTTTTTGGGAGCCAACAAGGCATGGAGCTGCACCGCCAGGCTCATTACCCGTTCCACTGTAACCATTGCAGCTTCATGGGCTCCAACATCAAACTCTTCCGGCAGCATCAGCGGAGCCATGGTGCTGGGACACAGGGAGAACTTTCCACTGTCCAGGGCCTTCCATCCCAGGAACTGCTGCCAGGTATGAGGTTTGTGACTGAGTCTACTACGTAGAATGTAGCCACAGTTGGTCTTACAGGGGAGACACTTGTTTCTAGTACTATGAATATACATGAGCATTCAGAAATGTAGAGGGTAGCTTGGAAGATCAGAATTAACTAGAGAACATGGGAAGACATACGAAAACCTTGAACCAATCAGACTATATGAAATGAAGAGTAGTCTTTTTCCATGACTCTTAGTGAATTTGGCTTAGGCTACATGTAGCCTGAAGTAACGTGAGCCGCATTCTCTACTGATCCATTTGACATCTGAGGGTAAAAGTCAGTGCCCACCAGTGGATGGTGGGGGAATGCCTGTAGACTCCCTTTAGAACAAGTGGGATTGGGCAGGTGAAGCTGGGATTATTTTAAAAGAAACCTTCCAGGGAAGTGGTACTTTATTGATTCTTGCTCATCCTAATCTCAGAACAACAGCAGAACCTCAGCAAGGGATGAGAAGAGCAAGAGAAAACAGAGAAGATGACAGCATTGTGATGAGAGACCTTGGTGCTCTACACCCACTTGATCTCTTAGCATAAAGAGAGATTTTTTTTTTTCCTGAGAATTATTCATACTTTGGCTTACTGAATCGCAGTTGGGGGATAAAAGAAATAGATTTGAGGGGTAAGATGTGACCCTAGATTACTGAGTTGGGCTTCTCAGTAGAACAGTTAAGTGATCAGGGTATGTTTACCTGCACTGAGCCATCCCAAAGTATAGCCTTCCTTTCTGTACCTCCCAGCCCCTATGCCCTGTTACCTCAACACTTTGACCTTAAAGGGTCTGAGGCTGGTATTATCTGAGGTTTGATTTACTTGAGACTGGATTATTACTGACAGTTTAGCTCCTAACGGGAGTGGGAATACATTCATTTAGTTAGTACCAAGATTCCTTTTTACTGCCGGGGAGGAAGGTGCTTCTAGTGTAAGTACTGTCGAGGGTCGCCCATTCATCAAGCTTTATGTATCTCCAGGCACCAAACTGCCTCCAGGAGAGGAAGACCTTTCAGAAGAAACTGGTCCACCTTTGCCTAGGCAGGAATCAGCTGAGGAGGAGAATGTAGAAGAAGAGGAGACTAGTACCCAGAAGGACTCCCAGAAAGCCCCACATAAAGACCAAGGGTCTCATCAATTGGAAGGTAATGACATTACTGGGCTTGAAGCCTTTGGTAATAGGGAGAGGTGAATAGTGATGAGCCTGATATTGAGGCTCTAGGGTTTGGTTTTGTGAACTTTGATTCATATATTTCATTCTTTCTGTTCCAGAAGTCAAGATCCACAGGTGTAGTACATGCCTATAGTAGGCTGAGCCAGGAGGATCACTTAAGCCAATAAACTTGAAACCAGCTACTGTGCCCCCAAAAAGGTCAAGATCTACTAGTAGAATGACAAATGGGCTAAAACTCCAGTTTCACAGAATAGACTTCTCTTCTGGGCTGGGCTGTTTTTTCTCCTGGGAAAAAGCTTTTTTATAGGGATGGAGAAACTGTAGTGATAATTCTTGGTATAAAGATGCCAGAAGTTACTGGTAGTAGCCTGATTTGTGTGGCATTGAGCCTCCTAAGACTTTTCTGAATCTTGGCTTCCCAGGATTCTAATTCAGTAGAACACCTGAAACCTGTCCCAGAAGGAACAAGTTCATTGTCAGGTAAATAGGAAAGATACAGTTGTATTTATTAATAGCTCTCTATTATTTACACCCAGTCAGCCAGTGTTTAGAAGTAAGAGTGCTTTCCTTTCCTTTCTACTCATTCCTCTAAGGCTCTTTTCCTTTTAACTAACGTGGTTGATCCTTCTGCTCCTATAGAACAAGGGCAGCCAAGAGCAAGAATGCTCCATCCTCAACTGTTCTATTGATAAGCTCTAAATATAGGTTCAGGAAAGTGGATTGCCAGGGAAAGCACTTCACACAGGCCACTGCAGAGTCTGAGAAGTCCTTGGGGTTAGGTTTCTCTTAATACTTGAGTGTCTAATCTCTTCCTTGAGACCACAGTGTTTAAGACTTTTATTGGTTGGTTTCCTGGAGAGAAGGGCCACACAGTGTTTGAAACTGGACACATTGTGGCTCTCCCATTATCTGGCCAGCCCCTGACTTGTTGAATCTTGCTTTTAACTCCCTGTACCCCCTTTCTCAGCAGATGTGATTTCAGGTGCTGAGTCTGTCTTCAAGACACACATGTGCCCAGAATGTAAGCGCTGCTTTAAGAAGCGGACCCATCTGGTGGAGCACTTGCATTTGCACTTCCCAGATCCCAGCCTCCAGTGCCCCAACTGCCAGAAGTTCTTCACCAGCAAGAGCAAACTCAAGACCCACTTGTTGCGAGAGCTGGGTGAGAAGGCCCACCGCTGCCCACTGTGCCACTACAGTGCAGTGGAGAAGAATGCACTCAACCGCCACATGGCCAGCATGCATGAGGATATTTCCAACTTCTACTCAGACACCTATGCCTGTCCTGTCTGCTGTGAAGAATTCCGCCTCAGCCAGACACTTAAGGAGCATCTTAAGAGCCACACAGCAGCAGCTGCAGCAGAGCCATCTCCCTTACCCTGCTTTCAGGAAGACTGCAGCTATGCCGCCCCTGATCGCAAGACTTTTATAAAGCACCTGAAGGAGATGCATGGGGTGCGGGCTGTGGAGTGCCGCCATCACTCATGTCCCATGCTCTTTGCTACAGCTGAGGCAATGGAGGCCCACCATAAGAGCCACTATGCCTTCCACTGCCCCCACTGTGACTTTGCCTGTTCCAACAAGCACTTGTTCCGCAAACACAAGAAGCAAGGCCACCCAGGCAGTGAAGAGCTGCGCTGTGCCTTTTGCCCCTTTGCCACCTTCAACCCAGTGGCCTACCAGGACCACTTAGGCAAGATGCATGCTCACGAGAAGATCCACCAGTGCCCTGAGTGCACCTTCGCCACTGCACACAAGAGGGTGCTTATCCGACACATGTTGCTGCATACTGGTGAGATGCTTCCCCTTTTTCTTTTTCTTTTTTTTTATTTTGAGACAAGGTCTTCCTCTGTAGCCCAGGCTGGTCCTGAACCTGAACTCACTATGGAGCCCAGGCTGGCTTTGGACTCACATTAATCCCCAAGTGCTGGAATTTCAGGCATGTGCCACCACAACCAACTGTATGTGGTGCTGGGCCTTGCACTTGCAAGGCAAGCACTTTAACCACTGTACCATTCCTTCAGCCTCAATATGCTTCCATTTTTTTTTTTTTTTGATAATTTAATAGTGATGATGGTGACCATAATGGCTTATGTGAGTGGACAAGACAAAACACAAAGGATCTTGCATACATCATTCCATTTGACCTAGAATTGCAGGACACAGATCTAGTACCCAGATCTGTTTACAAATGAGCCAGAAGTTAAATATTCAGTTAATAAAGTGGTCAGGTTAGGATCTACATCCAGGTAGCCTTGATTCCAGAGCCTGTGCTGTAATCACTATGCTGTTAGCTTCACGCGTAAGCCCACCTTATGTCAGTTCTGCCCACTCCTAATCAGGCAAGTGGAAAAGTACCTAGTTTGTTAAAGTGAAGAAATTGAGAGTTTAAAAAAGAAAAACCTAGTTTGGATGCAGGCATGGTGGCATTTGTCTGTAATCTCACCATGTGGAAGGCCAGTACATGAGGATTCCAAGTTTGAGGCCAGCCTGGAAAACTTGGCAACTTAGACCTCAAAATGAAAAGGGCTGGTGATGCTGCCCATTTGAAGGGCCTTGTCATTTCCTTCTCCATGGGATGGGAAATGGTTTGGAAGGACAATTTTTAGACGTTTTAAGGTAAAGCCATTGTGGTTACAACTGAGTAGTTCATTTCTGTACAAATTCTGTATAATTTCATATGTATTATCCCCCTTGATCCATGATAATCTTTTAAGTAAGACAGAAAAACATAAGAAGTAACAGACTGTGGAAAGTTAAATTTAGACCTACTTTTAAGATGACACAAGGCTGGAGGAATGGCACAGTGGTTAAAGCACTTGCAGGCCCTAAGTTTAATTCTGAAGTACTACATAAAGCTGGGTGTGGTGGCACACGCACTCTGGAGGCTGAGTCAGGCAGATTGTCTTGAGTCCAAGGCCAGCCTGGGCTTCATCAGTGAGTTCAGGACCATCCTGGGCTGTCTCCAAAAAAAAAAAAAAAAAAAAAAGAGAGAGAGAGAAGAGGAAAAAGAAAAATATCACACAGCTAGTCAGAACTAGAACCAGGATACCATGCTGCTTGCTTTTAGTACAGGGAAGGTTGACAGCTGGGTGGGGAGGAGTCCTAAAGGAATGTGCCCCTAATCTCTCTGCAGGCACCCCTGACAACTTTGGGATATCTCATTTAATAATTCATACCGACCTGTGTAAGATCAGTATTTTTGTTACCCCTTTTTTTGAGACAAACCAAGACTAACCTAAGCCACAAAGTAGGAACCATTACATCACATCTCTAAGATATCTCTGTGCCTCAGTGTTCTCATTTATAAAATAGGAGTAACAGCACATGCTTCATAGGAATATTTTGGAGATTTATGAAGATCCAAGGAAAGGGGCTGGGGGGGGTATAGCTCAGTGGTTAGAGCACTTGCCTAGGAACACACAGGCTGCAGGTTCAGTCCCCCAGCACCACATAAACTAGCATGGTGGCACATACTTGTAATCCCAGCACTCAGGAGGCTAAGGCAGGAGGATTGCCATCATGAATTCTAGGCCAGCCTGGGCTACATGGTGAGTTTAGGACCAGCCTGAACTACAGAGCAAGGCTCTCTCTTTAAAAGGGGGGGAGTGGCAGGGGGTGTGGAGGAATGGCTCTAGCACTGAGTACTTGAGCTGATTCCCTAGCACCGTGTAAGCTGGGCATGGTGGCACACGCCTGTAATCCAGCTCTTGGGAGGCTGAGATGGGATGATTGCTGTTGAGTCTAAGGCCAGCCTGGGCTCCATAGTGAGTACAGGATCAGCCTGGGCTACAGAGCAAGATCTTGTCTAAAAATAAATAAATAATTTCAAAAATTAGAAAAACAAAATCAAGGAAAGGAGGCTGGGGGAGCTAACTAGGAATTTGAACCCAGGCCTTTCACACAAGCTATATCCCAGCTATTACTGATTGATTTAAAATCTTGCTCTGTAGTCCAGGCTAGGCTTGAACTTAACTATATAACCAAGGCTGGTCTCAACCTCATAGTAATCCTCCTGCCTTGGCCTCCTGAGTACTGAGATTATATGCATGAACCAACAAACCAGGCTAGTTTTTATGTGGTGCTGGGGAATCAAACTCAGGACCTTGTGTGTGCTATGTAAGTGCTCTAGCCACTGAACTGTGTCCCCAGACCCCTATTTTTTATTTTTTGAGACAGGGTCTTGCTGAGTTGCCCAATAGGCTTGAATTTATCATCCTCCTGTTTCAGATTCCCAAATTACTGGGATTATACCATGCCCAGTAAAAGGAAGTATTTTTTACAGCATGCTCAGAAAGGTATCTGGCATATATGAACATTACATAAATGTTGTTTCTTAGTACTTATTACTATATTGGAATTCAGAGAGAGTTCTTAAACACTGTTCTGAAACTGGAAAGAATTAGGTTAAATGAAGCAGTTGGCAATTAATGCCAGTAAGCTGCATGACAAATCAAGAATGGAAATTAGAGCTGGTTGTAAAAAGCTCAGTCTCCACTTTCCTCTCCCACTTCATCAGTATAGCAGTTGAGAAAAGTTACTAGATAGGGATATGGAGCAGCCTTGATTATTATGAAGTTTTTCACATCTCAGCTAGTACATGAAGCTTTCACTCCTGCCTGACATCAGGACAGGCTTGCTAGAGGGAATGGTCTAGTCATTCACTTGATCTGTGTATGACCTGTGTCCTTTCCCCCCTCACCCTCTCCTTGTGTAAGGTGAGAAGCCTCACAAGTGTGAGCTGTGTGATTTCACCTGTCGAGATGTGAGCTACCTATCCAAGCACATGTTGACCCACTCTAACACGAAAGATTACATGTGTACCGAATGTGGCTATGTCACCAAGTGGAAGCACTACCTCAGCGTGCACATGCGAAAACATGCGGGTGACCTCAGGTATGCCTCTATCCCTGTGCTGGGAATCTTATGTCAACTTACCTAGCTTACTCTTGGGTCCAACTTGTGGCCCCATTGCTCTCTCCAGGAAAGTCTCCTAATACTCAGCTCCATTGCATACAATTGGCCTTTGTACCTGTGGTCCATTTTGTGTGGTGAGAGCTCACTGGGTCCAGGGGAGAGAATACAGACCAGAGACTAAGGTATCATTTGACTTCTCAAAGTCTGGAACTGGGAAGTGGGTAGAATATATACTTCTGGTGCCAGTCCTAGCCACTTCCACATCTAGGAAAGTTCGCTAACTTACATCTGACTAGGGTGTTTTTCTGCTGTTTTCATGCTTATGAAGGTGAATGGGAAGTAGGCACAGAGTCCTGCTTCCTGGGACACAGCTATATCAGCAGACTCATGATTACTTTTTGTTTGTTTGTTTGCTTGCTTGTTTGAGATAGGGTCTCACTCTGTAGCCCAGGTTGTTCCTGAACTCACTATGTAACCCAGGCTGGCCTTGGACTCACGGCAATCCTCCTGCCTCAGCTTCCCGAGGCCTGGGACTGCAGGCATGCACCACCATACCTAGCTTTATGTAATGCTGAGGAAATAAACTCAGGGTCACTGTGCCATTCCTCTAGTCCCCATGATTACTTTTCTTTAGGAACCAACACAGACTAGGGGTTAGAACACTGGGACTGTCCCTACCCCTTACTTTGGAACTGTCCTTGAGCAGCTTGTTTATTTCTGTGCCTTGGCGTCCTTGCTTGCTTATAAAATAGAAATGCCTGTTTCATAGAGTAGTGAAAAGGTAGGCTAAACTAGATGATGCATATGCAGTATTGAGTATAGATCTTGGCCCATGGTACTTAGTTATTAATTATTGATCACTAACTGTAACATTTGATTTATTGTATTTGCCTTTCTTTTCTCCAAGATACCAGTGCAACCAGTGCTCTTATCGTTGCCATCGGGCAGATCAGCTGAGTAGCCACAAGCTGCGGCACCAAGGCAAGTCCCTAATGTGTGAGGTGTGTGCCTTTGCCTGCAAGCGGAAGTATGAGCTACAGAAACACATGGCTTCCCAGCACCATCCTGACGCTCCAGCCCCACTCTATCCCTGCCGCTATTGCAGCTACCAGAGCCGCCACAAGCAGGCCCTGCTGAGCCATGAGAACTGCAAGCACACCCGCCTCCGTGAGTTCCGCTGTGCCCTCTGTGACTACTGTACCTTCAGCAACACCACTCTCTTCTTCCACAAGCGTAAGGCCCATGGCTATGTGCCTGGAGACCAGGTCTGGCAGCTTCATGGTGCTAACCAAGAGGCAGAGGGGGCCAGGCAGGGTGTGCTACCAGACTCAGAGTCTTCAAGCCAGCTGTCTCTTCAACCTGAAGGGCCAGGCCATGAACCTAGAACAGTGGTGGACTCCACCGTGGACCAGACCCTGTCAGAAACAAATGAGGAGGTCAGCACTAGGACAAAGAATGGCAGTGAAACTCCCCATGGGGTTGACTTGGTTGGTAGCCCCAGCCCAGCAGAAGTGGAGGAGGGCAGCTGCACACTGCACTTAGAGGCTTTGGGAGTAGAGCTGGAACCTGTGGATGAGTCACCTCTTGAGGAGATTACTGAAACAACCCCTGTAGAGTTCAGGTCCCTGGATCCCTCAGGACCGCTGGAACTGGAAGGACCAGCACTGTCCAGCTTTGAAGGTGTTGGGACTCCTGAGTTGGATCGTGACGAAGAATCTGTTCTGGAGAAGCCTGTCCCCGAACCCCCTAAAACTCCTTTGTCTTCAGAGGAAACCCCTAACAGCTGGATAGAAACCTGCAAGGCAGCTCCACCCGCTGAGACGGCACCTTTGCCCCAATTCCCTGAATCAGAGTCATTACTCAAGGCTCTAAGAAGGCAGGACAAAGAACAAGCAGAAGCATTGGTACTGGAGGGGCGGGTGCAGATGGTAGTGATCCAGGGAGAGGGGCAAGCATTCCGCTGCCCACACTGCCCTTTTATCACTCGCCGAGAGAAGGCCCTGAATCTGCACTGCAGAACAGGGTGCCAGGGCCACCGAGAACCTTTGATGTGCCCCAAATGTGGAGCTAGCTTTAAGCAGCAACGTGGCCTTAGCACTCACCTGCTAAAAAAATGCCCTGTTCTGTTCAGAAAGAACAAGGGCTCACTTAGACTAGATTCTTCTACCCTTGAGCTTCCTCAGCTCCCAGGCAACCATGCTTCAGAGGAAGCTAAGAGTGGGAAGCTCCCACCTGAGCCTTTAGAATTAGAGTTGCCACTTCCAAAAGATTCTCTTGCTGAGCTTCCCAGGGAGCCAGAAGAAGGAGTGGAGCCTCTTGCCACACCCTCCCACTCCCCAGTCCCTTCTACAGGAAGCTCCTCACCCACGGAGACCTCTGAGAAGTTCCGCTTTGAGCAGGGCAAGTTTCACTGCAATTCATGCTCATTCCTTTGTTCTCGACTCTCCTCTATTACCTCCCATGTGGCTGAAGGCTGCCGGGGTGGCCGTGGCCAGGGAGGAAAGCGAGTGTCCCAGCAGATCCAGCCTGCTGTTTCCCCCCTGAGTAGTGGAAGTGCAGAGACCAGCTCTGGGGGTGAGGTCACAACTCTAGCGCAGAAGCAGAAGGTAGCCATCTTCTCCTGTCCCACATGTCCCTTTAGCTGCAAACAGGAACGGGCCCTGAGGACTCACCAGAACCAGGGCTGCCCCATTGGGGGCTCTGGAGAGCTGCGCTGTGGCCTCTGCCCATTCACTGCTCCTGGTGCTGCTGCCTTGAGGCTCCACCAGAAGCGGAGGCACCCTGCTACTGCCCCTGCGCGTGGTCCCCGTCCCCCTCTGCAGTGTGGGGACTGTGGCTTTACCTGTAAACAGAGCCGGTGCCTGCAGCAGCACCGGCGGCTCAAGCATGAAGGAGTAAAGCCACATCAGTGCCCCTTCTGTGACTTTTCCACCACTAGACGGTACCGGTTAGAGGCTCACCAGTCTCGACACACAGGTGTTGGCCGCATCCCCTGTAGCTCCTGTTCCCAGACATTTGGTACCAACTCAAAACTGCGTTTGCACCGGCTAAGGGTACATGACAAAACACCCACTCACTTCTGTCCACTCTGTGACTACAGTGGCTATCTTCGCCATGATATCACTCGCCATGTGAACAGCTGTCACCAAGGCACCCCAGCCTTTGCCTGTTCTCAATGTGAGGCCCAGTTCAGCTCAGAGACTGCACTTAAGCAGCATGCTCTGCGCCGACACCCTGAGCCCACACGCTCTGTCCCTGGCTCTCCTGCAGAAGCTGCTGAGGGCCCCGTGCACTGCACCCACTGTGGGCTGCAGTGTCCCAGCCCTGCCAGCCTGCGAGGGCACACCCGCAAACAGCACCCACGACTGGAGTGTGGAGCCTGCCAGGAGGCCTTCCCTAGCAGGCCAGCGCTAGATGAGCACAGGAGGCAGCAGCACTTCAGCCACCGCTGCCAGCTCTGTGACTTTGCTGCGCGGGAGCGAGTAGGCCTCGTGAAGCACTACATGGAACAGCATGAGGAGACTTCAGTGACAGCAGGGTCAGAGGGCGATGGGGATGCTGGCCAGCCCCCTCTGCACTGCCCCTTTTGTGATTTTGCCTGTCGCCATCAGCTGGTGCTAGATCACCATGTGAAAGGACATGGGGGCACTCGACTCTACAAGTGTACTGACTGTACTTACAGCACCAAGAACCGACAGAAGATTACCTGGCATAGCCGCATCCACACTGGAGAAAAGCCTTACCGCTGTCACCTCTGTCCCTATGCTTGTGCTGACCCTTCTCGCCTCAAGGTAAGTTCAGGGATCACAGGGCAGAAAACAAAGTGTGGGCTCTAGGTTCTGGATTCCTGGCGTTTTTTATCCCCCTAGTACTAGGGATTAAACCCAGGACCTTTGCACTGAACTATGTTACTGTGTCTCTAGCTCATTTTTAGCTTTAGTTTTATCGTTGGGTTTTGTTTGTTTTTTGTTTTGTTTTTTATGAGTCAGGGTCTGGCTCTGTAACCTAGGCTGCTCCTAACTCACTGTGTAGCCTAACCTAGCCTTGGACTCACTGCAGTCTTCCAGCCTCAGCCTTAAAGTGCTGGGATTATAAATGTATGCCATCGCACCCAGCTTTATGTGGTGCCGAGGAATTGAACTCAGAGCTTTGTGCTTGCTAGGCAGTCCTTGTACCATTTCTCCAGTCCCTTTGTATTGATTTTTTTTTTCTTCCTCTTTTTGAGACAGGGTCTCGCTCTGTAGCCCAGGCTGGTTGTGAACTCACGGGTATAGCCTAGGCTAGCCTTCGATTCAGAACAGTACTCCTGCCTCAGCCTCCCGAGTGCTGGGATTACCACTGGCGTGTGCCACCATGACCAGCTTTATGTGGTGCTAGGGGGTTGAACTCACAGCCTTGACCTGTGCCATTCCTCCGGTCCCTAGTTTTGATTCTTGAGACAATGTCTCACCAAGGTATTACAAAGCCCAGGTGGGCCTCAAACTTGTAATCCTCTTGCCTCAGCCTACCAGAGTGCTGGGATTATAGGCCTGTACTACCAGGTCTGGCTCCAGATGTTACTTCTGTGACTTTGGACAAGTTCCTTAACTTTTACCCAGCACTAATTTTAATCCTTTCAAAGATAAAAGATATGGGCAATTTTTTTTATTCTTCATTTTACAGATTACTAAACTGAGAATTCAGGCTTAGGTTACCTGAGAACACAGCTTGTAACTGGCAGGGCTGAGATGGATCAAACCTAGGAAGAGTGAATGGATTAGGTGACGTGACCATTCTGGGGGACCTGGTAATTTGAGTATATATAGGATGATAGTTAGGAACAGGATCATCTACCAACATTTTCTCTTGATTACTTTTCCTAACCTCTGCATCCAGTGATTATCAAGGGATACACAATGTTCTGTTTTTTGCTCTTCCATTTTCCAGTACCACATGCGGATCCACAAGGAGGAACGGAAATACCTCTGCCCCGAGTGTGGCTACAAGTGCAAGTGGGTCAACCAGCTCAAGTACCATATGACCAAGCACACAGGTGAGCCTGTGTTTTTGACAAGCCTAAAGTGCTGCCCTACTCCATGACAGTTGGGCTCTTACTGAAGTGGTATGTGCCATGTTCAGATCCAGGGCCAACATTCACCCTGGAGATCGTATGCCAGCCCATGTGAGAACCTGGGCATGTATTCTTTGCAAAATCTTCCTGGGTAATTGTGGTATAAGGTGACTTACTTCCCAGGGATAACTCCCAGTTGGAACTTCAGTGACTGAAGACAGGTCAACCTGGTCTTGTATATAAGTAATGGGAGTGTCATGAAGAAGGAGAATGAGGGAGCTGGTCCCTTGTTCTAGTTTATCCTTTTCCTCTTAAATATAGAATCTGCAAACTACAGGCTTTCCAAAAAGGGTTAATGGCTACATGCCGTGGTTACTGCACATAGTTCCCGCATGGTGAGGAATTGATCAGACATATCCCAAGGCCCTCTGCTTCTATGAGTGCTCCTCTTTTAGTCTTTACTTGTTCCTTCTCAAGCGTCTTCTTTTACTTCTTGAGTTGAACAAAAACTTGTGTTCAAAGAATCCTAAATTCTGTGAGAATTTAGCCTATGAACAAAATAGGGTTGGAATCTCTCATCTGATATTTCTACTGTATTTAAGCACTTGTTACTATCAGGTGCTTAGTTGGTTAAAGAATCAGTTAGTCATCAGTACCCACTGGGTAACTACATATAAAAGGACTGTGTTGAGAGAAGAGTGTAGACATGTCACACAGGATTAGAACATTCTAATGATATGGTCATTAGCTTGCTGCCTTGTCCTTTATATGGCACTTCTCTTACAGCCCACGGAAACCTTATTCTACTGTCCTTCAATGATGATTTATTCCCTGTCCTGTAGGACTGAAGCCTTACCAGTGTCCTGAGTGTGAGTACTGTACCAACCGGGCTGATGCACTGCGTGTACACCAGGAGACACGGCATCGAGAAGCACGGGCTTTCATGTGTGAACAGTGTGGCAAAGCCTTCAAGACACGCTTCCTGTTGCGTACCCACCTTCGTAAACACAGCGAGGCCAAACCTTATGTGTGCAATGTGTGCCACCGTGCTTTTCGCTGGGCTGCCGGGCTGCGCCACCATGCCCTCACCCACACTGACCGCCACCCCTTCTTCTGCCGCCTCTGCAGCTACAAGGCCAAGCAAAAATTCCAGGTGGTCAAGCATGTACGCAGGCACCACCCTGACCAGACTGACCCACACCAGGGTGTGGGAAAAGACCCTACCACACCCACTGTGCACCTGCATGACGTGAAGCTGGAGGACCCCACTCCTCCTGCTCCCACCACTTCTTCCACTGGACCTGAGGGCTGAAAGCCTCCTCACCTCTCAGGAAGACAGTATGGCCAAAAATGTACAAACTAGAATCAGCTGGATGCTAGGCTGGAGCTCTCAAGGCCTGTGGAAGGACTGGCTTTAAGGTAACAGTGCAACTGTAAACGCCTAGGATTCTAGTCCTAGTACTTTGAAATTAACAGCTATATAAAAGAGAAATGGACCAAAACATTGATTTCTTCTTGTAGTGTACTATTTTAAACCTATGAGTTTCCAGGTCACCATGATTCCACCAGTCTCTAGCTATAAGATTCTGATTTTATCTATTCTGTCATCTCTTTGCTTTTTATTGTATTAAGTCCTTTTTTCAGCATCTTCAAATAAGTTGTATCTAACTGCATGTGCTATTGTGCCTAATGCTGTATAAAGCATGTTAATCAGAGAATGACTTCATCCCTGTCTTAACATTTCCAGGCTGTCAATTTAATCTGTCTTAGACCTGCTCCTCCACTGTTGCTTCTATACTCAACTGGATAAGTTCTGAAACAGACACTGGTCTGTTTTTGAGCCCGCCCTAGCCCTTACCGTTCTCCCTACTTCTAAGCCCCCTTGTCTCTGTGTAGAGGGAGGATCATCACCCACTAAGACTCCTCCTAGAAACAGCTTTAAGTCAACAGCAGTCTTCATATTGGCTCAGAGCTGCACTGGGGAGTGAAAGCACAAAGGTACTGTGAAAGGCAGGGGCCTGGGGAGGTAGATTTTGAGTTCAAAATTCTCACAGTGTAAATTCTCTAGTGCCTCACTTTGTAATTGATCATCTGAATTTGGACACACTGGAAAATTAAAGGGATGCTATTGATGTCATGCTGTGGCACAGCTATAAACCAGGACTACTCTAGGCAAACTCTCCCGGAGGGCTGGGACAGCGTATACCTTTGTCCTTTGCTTTGCTGCTTAAAAGCCTTTCTTAATCCTGTTGTATATGCAGAAGAGCTCCTTCAAACATTTTTTCTCTACCTTTGCCCTGTCCTCCTCACTACCCACATATCCCCTCAACCCTTGCACCTCCCTTTATTGCCCAACAATGACAGACCATACTGGAGCCAGATTAGAGACAGAAGCTCTGTTTACATCAGTGGGGATAAGGAACAGCAAGCAGTCCAGTGGCAGTTCAGGACTGTGTCACATCCTCTGAAGAATTAAGACACTCCTGGATCAGGTCTCCTCCTCCAGTCTTTGCCTGGGAAGCCTTGGGCCTTGATCTATCCTTCTCTTGGCTTAGGGCTTTGAGGAAGTCAAAGGTGGAAGAGATAATGCTGCTGTAGGTTTCTGTGCTCCAAGCCCCCTCTAGGTTTCTAGTTGCAATCTGCTTTCATACCAGAGTTGTGGAGAGAAATTAGTGGTAGATCTTAGTATGGAATTCATCCTAAAGCAAGAGGAAGGTAGAAGGACAGGAAAGATACCAAAGGCCTGTGAAAACAGGCATAGGAAGAGAAAAGTTACAAGTCTTAGATTTACTTCTTAGGAAAGGCAGGGAGTGCACAATCCAAGTTTTTACTACCTCCACTTGCTCTCAAGCATCCTTCCAGGTTTTTCTCACCATCTAAAGCCAGCCCTCACCCTTGCTGCAAAGTGCCCACCTCAGGATTCAGTCTCCACCTCATCCTGGGTGCAGATGTATACAAAGATGGAAGCTGGGTGGAGGCTGGTGCCATCCCTGGAGAGCAGGTGTATGTGGCGATAACCTGAGAAGGGCAGAAGGCCAGCATTAGGAAGGCAGCCAGAGCTGGGGTGTTGGTCAGGAGTATAAGGACTGTCTCACCTTGCTGCATGCAGGTCCACGGCAGGGTGAACTGACCAATGAAGTCATTTCGGGATTTCCAGTCATAATCCTTTACCACAAAACGCAGCACAGCGAGTTCAGGCACCAGGACCTGGAAGCAGAGGGTCTCCCCCCAGTATGGATTAAAACCTGAGTTGGAGGGAACAAAGCAGAAGACAACATTGGCTCCCTTTTCTGCCCGTGCTGAGTTGATGTCCCTGGGTTGTCATTTAATCTAGTTGTCAATAAGCATTTTACAGGTGAGAAAGTGCATTCAGAATGTGTAAGCAAGTTTCCCAAGGCACTGGCACCTGTAGGTGAGGGGCTAGGGTTCTTTGTACCATTCCATACTGCTTTCCCTTGAGGGTGAAAGGGTAGATAATGACGTGGACTACTTAAGGGTGACACACTCCTACCTCCTTCCCCAGCACTATCCAGCTTCTCACCGTTGTTCTCTACATGGTTGGTCTCTTGCCGGGCTGTGTCTGCGCGGATGCCAAAGATCTCCACTCTTACCAGTGGATCCACAATGGACCTCTCTTTGGTGTTGTCCACCTTAGGGAGTTGCTGACCACTGATCACCTGCAACCAGGGCAGTGGAACCTGTTCAGCACAGCGGCCCCTCAGCTCTAACCCCAGAGAGGACAGGATCTTGCAGTATAGCTTTTGTTTCCAATACTTACCTTCCATGTGTAATGTATTTCAGGTATTCTGTCTTCAATTTTTTTTTTTTTTTTTTTTTTTTTGTGGTACTGGAGATCATGCTCAAGGCCTTCACATTGACCTACATCCCTTACCCTATTTATTTATTTATTTATTTATTTTGAGACAGGGTCTTGCTCTGTAGCCCAGCTGATGCTGAACTCACTATGGAGCCCAGGCTGGCCTTGGATTCATGGCAATACTACTTCTTCGGCCTCCCAAGTGCTGGGATTACAGACATGTGCTCAACTTACATGGTGCTGAGGAATCGAACCCAGGGTCTTGCGTTTGCTAGGCAAGGGCTTTAACCTCTGTGCCATTCCTACAGCCACTCTTTTTTATTTTTGATTTTGAGAGAAGTTGCCCAGGCTGGACTCGAACTTGTGATTCTTCTGCCTCAGCCACCCAGAGTGCTGATTATAGGCCTGTACCACCGTGCCTGACTTTATGTGCAATTTTAAATGCATCCATGTAGAAATAAATAGACATGCTAATGACAACACATACATAATAATTGCTGCAGTCCTCACAGTGCTGTGAGGTGGCGGCAGTATTACCTTTGTTTTGCAAGTCAACACACCGAGGTACAGAGAATCCAAGGAACTTAAACTAGTTACACTAGAAAGTGAGTGTTATGCAGCTGTCTCCAAAGTCTGACTGTACTATTAATCAGCTTATCCTTTTCATGGGGAATTTTCAACCAGTTACACGGTTGCAGACCTAACCTCTTACCCCACTGCTGTCCCAGCTGCCCCAGGGTTTTCCCAGCAGTTTCTCTTCTCACCATACCTGGACTAGGAGGGTTTGGGCCTTGGAAGGACAGATGGGCCTTTCAGGGTGGAAGGAACTCTGGGTATCACGTAGAAAGTCTGGCTTTAGCACATAGCCACAGCCCCCATTCTGGCGGAAGAGCCCATCACAGATGTCCATTTCAAGTCCTGCAGTCTGCATATTCATAGCCACTAAGGGCCCCAGGAAAAAAGAAGGGGGAAGTTCACGTTCAGGACCTTCTAGCCCCCTGTCAGGGGATTAAGAAGACAGGTATTGGATATGAGTGTCTGCTGGGAACATCTCCAAAGATAGCAACTTTCTTGCCCTTGAACTCCTTTAAGTATTCCCTGGCCTTTCTTCAACTACGGAACTCACCTCCCATCAGCTGCTCTTCCCCCCTCCTGCCTCCTCACCCATCTGGCAGCCTGCGTTCCAGAGTTCCTGTGGATTGTAGTTGGATGAGTCTGTCCTCAGACCACTGGGATATACACGACTTAACTGCCGGGCATTGTGCTGTACAAACTCGTTGCCTGTAAAAGGGACAAGAGATAAAAGTGGGACTAACCCAGTGACTTCCCTGGTTCCAAGGATCCTGCCCATTTATCTCACTGTTCTCCCTAAGAGTTGAGGCTGGCCCAGGACACTTCAGTGTGCCTCTGCTTCCTCCAGTCTGTCTCCCTCCTCGCCTTGTGCACAGCACTGTGCGCAGCTCGTCTCTCCTTGCATGCTCAGCTTTCCCTCCCTCCCTGGCTCCCTTCTCCCCTTTCTTGACTTACCTTCCCACCCATCAGATTGGAACCTACCCATCCCACACCCCTCCCTGTCCCTCCACTTTGGTCCTGACCAGCCTCCTTGACAAGGCTCCTGGCCTTGTTTTCAGAGAAAGATGATATCTCATAGAAGTGGTAGTGCTTCTTTGAATGAGCGAAGCTGTGGAATGAGACAGACTTCAAGTAGACAACCAGAGAAGAGAGCGCTGGACACAAGGTGAGCTTGGATTTCTGGGGGAGAGAGTAGGAATGTGAAATCAAATCCTCAGGAGCGGGAGAGGGAAGAAGCTCATGGCCCTCCGACCGAAGCCTCTGACCCCTGCCTCCCCACTGCATTCTTCCTCTTGCCTCACCTGTGTGGGCAAGACAGGGAACCCAGAATTGGAAATAGGAGCCCAGGTTAATCTGACAACACAGGTGAACAAGACAACGGGCACATCACAACCTGGAGGTGAGGATGGGAATAAAGGCACTCTGCATATACTGTTGAGATCTGTTTAAGCCTCTGGCTTTTCAAGGTCTGCTCTGTGTTACATCTTGGGTCACAGATCTTGGTAATTATTTTTAAATAAAGAGGCATCATTTTCCCTAATTCTCTTTTAAAACAAAGGAACAATAATGTTTGGCCAAAATGTACATGAACCCAGAAAGATATGTCAGGGTATACAAATGACCATGGAATTCACATTGGAAGGATATGAGGGTGCCAGAGTAATATACTGGGGTTTGTCTACTGGATTCCCATTTCCTTCCAACTCTGGCCATAACAGGAGGTTATACACCACGGTCCCAGAGAGAACACAATAAGCCAGGAGTCACATGAATGAGCCAAGCAAGTGGACAAGAGAGAGATGCAGGCTTCCAACCTAACTGATGGAGGCTCAACCAATGCCACTCCTCCCTCAGCTCCTCCTTCACCTTAGGGAAGTAGACCACACTGGCAAGCCTTCTCAGGCATTCCGTTTCCCCACCTCAAACTTCTCTTCATCTCTGGCCCCAGCCCTCTCAAATCCAAGTGTTACCCTTTCCAGGAATCATTCTCTGATTAGGCCCACTGTAGCTGAGGTCACAGCAATCATTTCAGGAACACCAGCCTAGCTAATACAACAGTGCCACACATGCGCTCTACCACCACCGCCTTAAACTAGCGTTTAAGGAGACTGACAAGTACAAAGACGCGTTACCCAGGGGACCAAGGGAGATTGAAATGAGGGCTCCGTTAGCATGGCTCTGCTGAGTGTCCATACAGGATTTCATTTAGAAGAAACAAACATATCGTGGCCCAAAGAAATTGGAAAGCTGCTGCAATGTCTCTGTAAATGGCAATATCCATGGCGATGGTGTGCATTCGTTCCCAGGCCACTTTTCTCCTTGACCCTCTGCCTTGCCTGGCTCTAGTATCTCCTCAAATTAGCCTTAAGCTTGTGATCCATGCTGAACAGATGCCATGACAGAAAGACCACTCTCGGCCTACCTTCTCCTTTGTGTCCTTACTCCAAAGGCTTAGCTCTTGGTGCTCAGCCTCAGGCTCAGGGTGGGGTTCCAGCGCCAGGTCTGACCCCTGTTCTCCCTCCAGTTCAGGCTCGGGCTCCTCCTCATCCTCATCCTCAAGATCCTCTTCAAGTGTTTCTAATTTTTTCCCCTTCACCAGGATCTTCCCGCAAAGTTGCTAGGGAAGGAAATTGAAAGGCCTGTCTACCATCTGCTCTGGGGCTGTCCTGGGAGCCTGCAGTTCTCACTGCCCTCAAAGGTGCAGCCAGGAGTTCCCCCAGAAAGACTGGCTGCTGCAACACAATACTGGAATTTCCTTGTTTTTGAATAAACTGTAACATTTCCATCTATACTGAAAAATAAAAGTAGGCCCCTACCTCATATTCAACATACTAAAAACTCCTTTAAGGTTAAGGAATTACATATATAAAGACCATAAGCATATGAGAAGAAAACAGAGAATTTTTAAAAATTATTTATTTTTCTCCAGTGGTACCGAGGATTGAACCCAGGGATCTTGCGTTGAACTACATTCCCAGTCTTTTATCTATTTATTTTTTTGTTTATTTTGAGACAAGGTTTTGCAAAGTCACTAAGCTGTCCAGAGTGGGCTTGGACTTGCAATCCTCTGCCTCAGCCTCCCAGAATGTTAGAATTATAAGTCTATGTCATCATGTCCGCATTTTTTTTTTTTTTTTTTTTTTTTTGAGAAAAGGTCTCCCTCTGTAGCCCAGGCTAGTCCTGAACTCACTATGGAGCCCAGGCTGGCTGTGAACTCACAGCCAATCCTCCTATTCAGTCTCCCAAGTGCTGGGATTTCAGTCTCCCAAGTAATATATCATCATGCCCATCTTACACGGTGCTGGGGAATCAAACTCAGGTACTTAGCATTTACCTAAGCGCTTTCTAGGCAAGCACTTTACCTGCTGAGCTATTCCTCCAGCACCTCTTGTTTTTTTTTTTTTTTTTTTTGAGACAGGGTCTCACTCTGCAGCCCAGGCTGGTCCTGAACTCACTATCCCCTCTCTTTTTTAATACTCTTATGGGTGCTTACTTAGTAAGTTCTAAGGCCGAGTTTGATTCCCCAGCACCACTTAAACTGGGCATGGTGGTGCATGCCTATAATCCCAGCACTTGGGAGGCTGAGGCCAGAGGATTGCCATGAGTCAAAGGTCAGTTTGGGTTACATAGTAAGTTCAAGACCAGCTTAGACTACTGAGCAAGACCCTGTCTTTAAATAATAATAATAATAATCTTATGAGGGTAAAGCATTTAGAAACATGATAGCAAAACTCAGAATTCTGACATTAAAAAATTGAAGATTTAAGCTGGACATTCTGGCACATGCCTATAATCCATTCTAGCACTCTGTCACTTGGAGGCTGAGGCAGGAGGAATGCTGTGAGTTGAAAGCCAGTCTGGGGTACATAGTGAACTCAGAACCAGCCTTGACTATAGAGTGAGACCCTGTCTCAAAAAAAAAAAAAAACAAAAAACAAAAAACAAAAAACAGAAAACATGAAGATTCAGGCTGGGTGTGGTGGCACACATCAATAATCATGGCACTTAGGATTGCCACATGTTTGAGGACAGCATGGGCTACGTAGTTAGTTCAGGACCAACCTAGACTACCAAGGGAGACCCTGCTTTAAGAAAAAAAAGATTGAGGATAACATAAAGCTTAAATTAAAGTTGGGCCCAATGGTGCAGTCCTATAATCCCAGCACTCCAGAATACAAAAGTAGGAGAATCATAAATTCAAGTCTAGACTATGTCACTTAGCAACTTAGCAAGACCTTGTCCCAGAACCAAAATGGAAAAAAAAAAATGGCTCAGGATGTAATTCAGAGTGAGGACCCCCAGTACCACACAAAAGCAAAAGAAAAGAAAAAAAAAAACAAAGAAAAACTCTGTATGGCAGAAAATATTAAAAAGACAAAACCAAGACAAAAATATTTTTCTAAGCATTAATATACTTAATATTTAAAAATCACTATATATCAGCTAGGTGTGGCGATGCATCCTTGTCACCCCAGCACTGAGCACTCCAGGGGCTGAGGCAGAGTGCTGCCAAGTTAAGGGCAGCTTGAGCTCGACACGTTACAGGCTAACCTGGATTACACAGCAAGACCTGTCTCAAAACAACATCATTACATATCAATAAAAATGAAAAACCTAACAAAATAATAATAACAGATACTTTAAAAATAGGCTTTTCTTTTTAAAAAGCTTTGTTTTCAATGTTTGCCATTATGAATCACCTCACTCACAGAGTTGTTTGTTCTCTTCTGATGGTTGGAGTATAATTTGGTATTTTTCCAGAGGGCACATTGGCAATAACAATCAAAATTGTCAGGATGCTAAACTGGGCATGCTGGGGCGCGCCTGGAATCATCCCAGCATTCAGGAGGCTGAGGCAAAAGAACTGCCTTGAGTTCGAGGCCAGCCTGGGCTATACAGTGAGTTCAAGACCAGCCTGGATTACAGAGGAAGACACTGTCTTTAAAAAAAAAAAAAGTCAGGATGCAAATTTTTTAGCCCAGAAATTTTGTTTCTAGGAATCCATTTCAAAGAAAACTAAATGGACAAAGCTATGTATAAAAGCTGAAAAATAGAAACAACTTCAATGTTCACCAAATATGCAACCTATTGAATAATTTATAGTCCATACCATGAATGGGATACTATAGAGCTGTTCAAGGGAAAAAATTATACATGAAAAGACATGTACGATATATACAATGCGTAAGATAGTACAAGGATGTGTATATGGAGTATATGGAGAATTAGTCCATTCATGGGGTTTTTGTGTTTTGTTTTGTTTTGTTTTGTTTTGTTTTGTTTTTGAGTCAGGGTTTCACTCTACAGTCCATGCTGGTCCTCACTATGTAGCCCAGGCTGGCCTTGAAGAGAGAGCAATCCTTCAGCCTCGGGTTCCCAAGTGCTGGGATTACAGATGTGTGCCACCACACCTGGCTTATATGGTGCAGGAGAATCAACCCAAAGCTTAAGCTTGCCAGGCTGGGAGTATAGCTCAGTGGTAGAGCATGTGCTTAGCATGGGTGAGGCCATGGGTTTTATCCCCAGCACCAAATATATATATATCTATATTTATGTTCATATAGCTATATACATATAAGATAAGGTATATGGAAGAGGTTGGGATCATGATGAGGGTGGTATTTCCCTTTGTCTATATTGTTGGTATAGTCTACCACAAGTAAAGTTTGCTTGCCTGGACTGCATTGAATGAAGAGGAATTGTATTGGGTCACATATGAAATATCTAATATGGGGACTGGAGGAATGACATAGCAATCAAAGCACTTGTTCCCAACACCACATAAAGTTGGTTGTGGTAGCAGATGCCTGTAATCCCAGCACTCGGGAGGCTGAGGCAGGTGGTTTGTCTTGAGTTCAAGGACCAGCCTGGGCTACGGAATGAGACCCGGTCTCAAGAAAGAAAGAAAGAAAGAAAGAAAGAAAGAAAGAAAGAAAGAAAGAAAGCAAGCAAGCAAGCAAGCAAGCAAGCAAGCAAGCAAGCTAATATAGTTAGCACAATTGAGTTACAAAAATATTACACAAAGTTCAAAATATCTTAAGAAAAATTACAAATTTTCTTTGGGCAGCATTTAAAGCTGTCCTAGGAGCTGGGGACGTAGCTCAGTGGTTGAAGTACCAAGCGCTTGGTTCATTCCCCAGCAGCACATAAACTGGGTGTGGTGGCACACACCTATAATTCCAGCTCTCAGAAGGAGGATTGCCATGTGTTCAAGGACAGTCTAGACTCCATAGTAAGTGAAGGATAAAAAGCTGTCCTGGGCTACATGTGGCCCACGGGCAATATGTTGGGCAAGGCTGGTCTACACCCTGTATCAACTATAAGCTATCAGGAAAGAGTTAAGATACTTCTATTGAAACTGAAATATAAGGTAAATAATTGATTTAAAAATTAGAGAAGTATAAATACATGTAAAGCTCTGTGTTCAATTAGATCTTTCAAAGTGAAAACTGTCTCCAGGCATATTAAAGAACAAAATGGTTTGTCTGATGATAGAAAGAAGGGGGCGAGGCGGAGGGAGCTAGAGTGGGGAAAAGTGGGTGCACAAGGTCCCTACCTCAGGGGAGGGCAGCTGACTACCCAGCAGCCCCTCCAAGGTGGTGCTCAGCAGCTGCTCCCCCAGGATCTCAGTCAGGTGGCGCACCAGGGTCTGCTGCTGGTCCCAGGTGCAGTGATTCTCCAGCGACAGGATGAGAGGGTAGTTTGACGTCTGGTGGGGGAAGAGGGACATTGCATCTGCAGTTCTAAAACCCTACAATCTCCTCTCAGACGGTTCCCAGGCTTCCCTATTCACTCACTGTACTAAGCGCTCTGACAGGGCTCAGTGAGACTTTGCTGCTCTGGAGCCCATGTTCTTGGACAGTATCCACACCTAAAGGTAACTCTTGGGATCCTAATCGCATACACCTGTGCCAAGTCCAGCCTGACCCAGGTCCTGCTGGGACATTAGGATTCAGATTCAGAGTGGGAGGGTCAGGTTTTCCTTTAGATATATATTCAAACAACACTCTCAGGCCCTCATCTCCGAACTCCCACTGTCCTCAGCCCAGCTCATTGCTGTGTCTGTTTCTTTTTCCACCCTCTCTGGGTAGGTAGTAGGTACTAAACACTAGTAATTACCTCTGTGTCGGCTAATTACTAGTAAGGCATCCAACACTCTCTCATATAATTCCTTAAAATTTATCTGATGCTTTAAACCCTTTATACATATGATGCTATTTGCAATAACCTTCCTGCATCCCCCCTGAGACCTCCCCATACATGGTTCTAGTCCCTCGGACCCTCTTGCCTTCACTTAGTGCTGTTAAGTCAACATGGGTCTGTTACTACCTGGAAAGCATACTGTGCGACTGTGGCCACAACATCTTTAAACAGGATGCGGGATGTCAAGGTATGTCCATGATAGACAATGGGTTCCCCGCTGGGTCCATCCCATACATCCACCTCCACGCAGCGGCACCCCCGCTTCAGGGCTCTGAAAAAAATGCCAACCCCCCCCAGAGGCAGAAGTCAAGGTCAGATCTTCCACCTGAGGACTCTCACACTCCAGAGAGCACCGTGCTCACCAGCTGTTCCCATCTGCACCCCTTCGAGCTACAGCTGTTGGAGACTTCCCTGTCTACTGGGACTCATTACAGCTCACACTGATTCCCACCCTTTCCCCACCCAACTCACGGTCCTCCTTAGCAACCCCTCACCCACTGCCTTGTGAAACTTCTGCTATTCTAGATGCATGTCTCTATAGAAAACCTGCCTTGACCAAACTCTTGGTAAATGTATGCATTATTTTCAATTCTCCACCTCTCTCTCCATCTCTCTCTTCGAAGGGGAGTTGAACTTGGCCTCACATGTGCTAAGGATACACTTTACCACTGAGGTATACTCCCAGCCCCTTATTTGCTCAACTAGACTTCCTACGATGGGTAATACAAAGGTTCACTCACTTTTGAGTAAAATTCTACTCAATTTTTATCCCTTAAAGCTACTTGTATATTATGTACTAGCACTACAAAGATATCTTGACTATTAAATCTAATCCATGATTAATCATAATAAAAGCAGCTGCTATGTATTAGCTATTGACACATGGCATGAATTATCTCATTTAGTATTTACAACAATCCTGAGAAGACAGGCACTTTGGCACTGGTTGTTGTTTGTTGGTACCGGGAGGTGAACCCAGGACCTTCACACTGAGCTATATCCCCAGCCCACTATTATTTTAGTTTTGATTTTGAGACAGGGTCTTGATGAGTTACTATGTTACACAGGATGGGCTTGAACTTGTGATCCTCCTGCTTCAGCCTCCCAGAATCCTTGGATTATAGGCCTTCACCATCAGTCCTCGCTGTTATCCTCATCTCATAGAGAAACCAATGTATAAAGAAATTAATTACTTAGTACTGGAGAACCCATTGAGGACTCTGGATTTGACTCCAAATGGTATGACTTTAGGAGTTGCCTAGAAAGTGCTATGTCAAGCACTAAGTACCCAAGTTCGATTCCCCAGCACCACATAAGCCGGGCATGGTGGCCTCACACCTGTAATCCCAGTACTCTGGAGGCTGAGGCAGGAGGATTGCCATGAGTCCAGCGCCAGTCTGGGCTCCACCTTGATCTCAGTACCAGCCTGGGCTACAGAGCAAGACGCTGTCCCCAACTGCCCCCGCCCCAAAAGAACCCAGGTTTCTAAATCTTACACTTCATTGCCCTTCCCTTTAACACTCAGTTTACTTGTTCAAAATAAATCTGTCAAGGCTTCTGAATTTTCAGAGTTTCATAGCTAGGGAAAGAAATCCCATTTACCCATAAGATTTTATCACTGTTCTCCCACCAGTTTCCAACAGCTGCTCCAAGTATTTCAGGTGTCCAGGGATGCTCAGGCCCCTCCCCATCACAGAATACCCCCCTCAATCTCTGTTATTCATTGGCAGCCTCCCCTCCTTTCTCCACAGAGGGTCCCTCTCATGAGCTGGACCTCTTTTCTACCACCACTGCACCGTATGTATCCCTCGACGCTGCTCTGGCCACAGAGCTGGTCCCCCACTAGGTAGGTGTTGTGAGAGGAGTTGATGAAGTAGTGATTCAGAGGTTGAGTCATGTCCTGGTAGATGGGGAGGCAGGCTGGGTTGAAGATATCTCCATCCTTTGAGCACAGGTAGCTGAGGAAGCCATCCATGCTCAGCACATGCCGCAGTTTGCCTAGGGTGTGGGGTGGAGAGCACTAGCGTGAGAAGCTCTGACCATGGGGCCATCTTCCACCCCACTTCCTCTGGGTCCTATCTTTCAAAAAATGTCCATTCCCAACCTCCAGATCCCAAAGTAGCCCCACCCAGTATCTGTCTTCAACCGCAGCTACCCTCAGAGACTGCTAAAGGAAACCATTAAGACCACTGCAGTCCAGTGATGCCCACGAGACCTGTCTGCACTAACGGGAATGTTCTCTGCAGTGTGGAATAGTCAGCCTCTAGCCACTTACAGTCAGGGACACTTGAAACGTAATTTACATTGCTAGGCTCTGCATTTTAAATGTTTTGATTTTACTTAACTTAGGCCTGAGAGATAGCTTAGAAATTAAAGCACTTGCCTAGCAAGGGGAAGAGATTGATTCCACAACAGCACATAAGGTGGGCAAAGTGGCACATGCCTATAATTCTAGCACTCAGGAGGCTAGGAAGTTTAAACCAGCCTGGGCTCCATAGTGAGTTCAGCACTAGCATGAACTACAGACAAGATCTTACCTCAATGAATAAATAAATAAATAAATAAAGTTTAAAAATAAATTTACATGGAGTTTATGAAACCAAATTGGATAGCACAGTACTCAATCCAAAGGGCGAATTTTATGGATAAAAAAAACCTGAAGCCTAGAGAGAATCAAAGTCAGATACCTGTTAAACCTGACATGGTGGTACATGCCTGTATCCCTCATCACTGGGAAGCTGAGACAGGAGGACCAAAAGTTCGAGCCCATCCTTTTAGTGAGTTGGCGAGATCTTGTCCCAAAATAGAAATTGAAAAGGACTAGGGATGTAGCTCGCTGCAAAGGCCCTAGGGTTAATCCCTAGTCTAATAATAATAATAATAATAATAATAATAATAATAATAATGCTGTCAGGGCTGGAGGAATGACACAGCAGTTAAAGTACTTGTCTAGTAAGTTCAAGGCCCTGAGTTTGGTTCCCCAGCACCATGAAAGTTGGGCATGGTGGCACACACCTATAATCCCAGCACTCAGGAGGCTGAGGCAGGATTTAAGGCTAGCTAGGCTCCATAGTGAATTTAGGACAAGTCTCCAAAAAACCCCCTAATAATAAAGTCAGAGACTTGTTAATAACATGGCCAAGGTCATGGCCTGGGTCTCTTTCTTTCTTTCTTGGGCTGTACAGCTGCATGACATTTGTCCCAAGTCTCTTCCTGCTGTCAGCACTCTCCTGTGGTGTTATGGGAGTCCTTTTTCAGCATCTCTTTAGACTGACTCTTGACAAAAAAAGGAACTGATACCTTTTCTGTTATTGTTTTGATCTAAAATAGCTCCCAGAATTCTCATGTATTCAGAGATGGGGCTTTTGAAGGTGACTGGATCATGGGAGCACTTATGAGCTAATGGCTAAACTGTTGTTAGGAGGTGGGGTCTGGGTGGAAGAGGCAGGTAACTGAGGGGCTTATATTCTTGTCCCAGCTCCTCCCTTCTCCCTCAACTTCCTGGATGTCTGTGGTCAAGCACTGTCCTCTGCCAGGTCTTTTCACTATACCATTCCTGCCCTGGAGCCAGCCGAGCATGGACTGAACCCACTGAAGACCATGAGCTTAATAATTCTCTTCTTTAAGTTGCGAGTGTTGAGTGTTTTATCCCAATGGCAGGGAATTGACTAATATACTTACCATAGCCCTCACCCTTCTTAGGATCTGTTTCATAAACTAACAATGACAAATAGTAATTGAGCACTAGCTATATGCCAAGGATACTGCATACAGCAACTCATTTAATGCTGTCATTAACACAAGATAGATATAGCATTAGCATGAGATAGATACAGCATAATCTACCATAATAAGTTATATAACTAGGTTACATAACTAGTAAGTAGGGAGCTGGGATTTGAACTCAGGCCACTGGATATATGAGCCATGTTCTGTACCACTGTGCTGTGCAGTCAGTCTCACAGGGGTGACACTGCTGCAAAGAAGCTCTCTTGGGAGTTAGAATGCCTTAACTATCATGTCAATTGTCCATGTTCCATGTTTGACAAGGCCTGGACATGGTAGAGAAGGGCAAGTCTTTAGGTAAGAAGTTTCATTCTTGATAATGATAGCTCAAATTATTCAGGCAAATACATAGTTACTAGATACTTCTCATGTGTATCACTTCATTTGACCACCAATTATTTTATAGATAAGTATATTGAGATTTGAGTTTAATGACTTGTCCAGGGTCACTTAGTTAAGAAGAGTGAGGCTTGAACCCAGACTTGACTCTGGGTTCTAATATACTCAGAACAAGAGTCTTGTATCTGATCATAAAGTGCAAGTCCAGAGATGATTAAGAGAGAAGAAATGCTGTTTTATGCTGCTTTAAGAGAATACTACAGACTGAGACTTCTGGACAAGATGGTAGCCGAGTAGGAGTCCTGCTTGATGGCTCCTTGTAGGCTCATCCAAAAATTAAGATAAAGTTAAAAAACCACCTGCTCAACTTAGCTTGGAGGGGAAGGAGAGTTCTAGGAGTTGAAAGGAGGCCATAGAAAAGTTGGAAACACAGAAAATGCATGAGAGGCTGAAGAACACACTAGCCTGGGAAGCTGCCCCAGGCCACCTGGAAAAGGCCATAAAAGCAGCTGGCAGCCACAGACTCAGGTAAGCTAGATTGGTGTGGGAATTAACAGTAGCTGGCACCCTAGTTTCCAGGAATAAGTCTGGGAGTAATGTAAACTGCAAACACACTGTAAACTTGCCTTTGAAAAGGCTCCCCTGAAGCTCGGTAAGTCAACTCAAGAGAAACAGTTCCTGGCAGCCACCCTTGGAAGAGGTGTAGGCAGGCACCATTTTGAAAAGAGCCAAATTGTTTTGGTAGAAGAAGCCACAGATGGACCACACACCGGAGATTTGGGGGATGTTCTTCATCAGTGCCTAGAAAAGAAATGGCACAAGAGACAGCTGCAGAGAAGGGAGTAAGGCTGCCAAGCTTGTGAGCAGTTTGGGTTATAGCGAAAGCAGGCCCTAGAGGGTTGCAGAGTCCTGCCCCCAGAGGAGGGCATCCAGAGCACATGGGAGAGCTTTGCTGAGGGGTCTGGGAGTGAGAAAGGCACCTTGGAGGCTACTGGACTGTTAAGTCCCCCTTGCTGCCTACTCCCAGCACAGAATTCGGTGGGATTTCAGCTCACCACACATACTCTCATACGTATTCAGTGATACCTTTCAGCTAGGCTGTTAAGGCAAAGTCCTTCAGCAACAGAATCATGAGAAGACAAGGCAACAGTGCCTGACTCCCTGGAAGCTAATGTCACAGGCCCTGAAATAGTGGAACTTACAGGAAAGGAAGGCAAAAACCAAATGGACTAGTTGGGTTTTGTGAGCAGACACTTTCAACACAACATACTTAAACAAACACGAGTAATGATTAGTGAACTTAAAGAGGAATTAACTGAACAAATAAAAGTCCTGGTGAATACAAAGTTTACTGAGTTTATGGATGACACAAATAAAAAGATGACTAAGGTAAATAAGACAGTGCAAGAGAAAAAGGAACATTTCAGTAGAAAAGTGGAAAAACTGAAAAGAAATCTACCTGAAATGTGGGATGTGAAAAATCCATTTGAAAGAAGAGGAAAATGGCTTCAACATCGTGAAGACAGAGTTTCAGACTTTGAAGACAGGCTGGTGAATGAAATGGCATAATCAGGCACAATACCAAACGAGAAGTGAGTACGTAGCTATGGATGACTAAGAGAACCAACCTCAGACTTACAGGTGTGAAAGAGCAGAATATGATATGAAAGGTATAAAAAATTTATTCACTAAAATCATGGCAGAAATTTTCCTTAATCTACAAAAAATTAATATTCAGACACAAAAAGCTTCTAGAACATCAAGTAGCCTTGACCAGACAAGAAACTCACCATGACATATTACAAACAAAACCTCAGAAAGTCAAAACAAAGCAAGATTATTTTTTCTTGAGACAGGGTCTCACTCTGTAGCCCAGGCCGGTCCTGAGCTCATTATGTAGCCCAGGCTAGACTTAGACTCAGCAATCCTCCTGTCTCAGCCTCCTGAGTGCTGGGATTACAGGCATGCGCCACCATGTCCAGCTTACGTGGCACTGGAGAATCAAACTGAGGCACTTAGCTTTTGCTGAAGCAAGTGCTTTAACCACTGAGCCATTCCTCCAGCCCACAAAGAGAGAATATTACAAGCAGTAAGAGAAAAACTGTTATACTAAAGCAAGCTCATCTGAATAACTATAGATTTTTTTATGCAAATCCAAAAGTCCAGGAAAGCCTAGGTTGAAATCTTTCAAGTTTTAAAAGAAAGCAAGTCTCAATCAAGGTTGTTGTATTCAGCAAAATCGTTCCTGAAAACTGAAAGAGAAATAAAAAATTTCCATGGCAAACCCTGAAGAAATTTGTGACTGCTAGCCTAGCCCTGCAGAAAATACTTGAGGAAATCTTAGAGAGAGACAGAAAAGCAGCACCAAAGAACTCAGCAACATTGAAAAGGAAAGTGCAACAAAAAGAAAAAACAGAGCTAACACCAGAAAAACAAGACAAGGACAAGGCTCAGTAAAAATATTTTACAATAATTACTGTCCATGCTAATGGTCTTAACTCGCCAATCAAAAGACAGACTGGAAGAGTAGATCAATAAACCTAACCCAATCACTTGTTCACTACAAGAAACACACCTCACCCACAAACAAGCACACAGACTGAAGATAAAAGATGGAAACTAACACTCCACGCTCCTGGAGCCCAGAAACAAGCCAGAGTAGTAGCACTAGACTCAGCCACAGCAGATTCCAAACCGAAACTGATCAGGAGACAAAATGGGTGCCATATACTGGTACAACAGGAAGAGCTCACAATTATAAACATATATGTACCCAATGTAGGTGCACTCAGTTACATAAAACAGAAACTACTAGACATGAAAAGTCAAATAGACTCCAACCCATCATACTAGGGGACTTTAATATACCACTCTCACAAATAGATGGCTCAACCGGACCCAAAAAAATCTGTAAAGAAACCTCACAGCTAAATAAGAGCATGGAACAGTGGACTTAAAAGGTATCTACTGAGTGTTCCATCCAACGTCAACAAAATACACCTTTTGGCTGGAGGAATGGCACAGCAGTTGAAGTGCTTGCCTTGCAGGTGCAAGGACCTAAGTTCAATTTCCCAGCACCACATAAAGCTGGGCATGGTGGTGCATTCCTGTAATCCCAGCGTTGGGAGGCTGAGGCAGGAAGATTGTCCTGAGTCCAAGGACAGCCTAGACTACACTAGTAAGTTCAGGACTAGCCTGGGCTACAGAGTGAGACTCTATTTCAAAAAAAATCAGAGAGAGAGAGAGAGAGAGAGAGAGAATACATCTTTTTCTCAGTAGCACATGGGACTTTTTCCAAAATAGACTATATCTTTGGCCATAAGACCTGCCTAAATAGATAAAAAAATTTGAAGTAGTTCCCTGCATAATCTCAAAGGAAAATTTATAGCTATGAGTGCACACATGGAAAAAACAGAGCAATGTCAAATAAACAATCTAATGACACATCTCAAAGTCCTAGAGAAGCAAGAACAAGCCAAATCTGAAAGAAGTAGAAGGAAAAAAAATAAGAATCAAGGTGGGGATTAATAAAATTGAAACTAAAAAAATTACAAAGATCAATGAATCAAAGAGTTGGTTCACTGAAAAGATAAATAAGATTGATAAACCTTTAGCCAAACTCATCAGAAGAAGAAAGAAAAAATTCATATCCATGAAATTAGAAATTAAAAAAGTGAAATCACAACAAACTGTTGAAATCAGAGGATTATAATAAACTATTTTGAAAACATACATATATTTTTTGAAACAGGGTCTCCTCTGTAGTCCAGGCTAGTTCTGAACTCACTATGGAGCCCAGGCTGGCCTTGGACTCAGGATAATCCATCTGCCTCAACCTCCTGAGGAAAACATATATTTTAATAAATCCAAGAACCTAGAAAAAATGGATAAATTCCTAGATACATAAATGATACAAAAACTGACAGAGTGAGACCCTGTCTCAAAAAAAGAGAGGGGTGGGGGTGCTGGAGGAATAGCTCAGAGGTTAAAGCACTTGCCAGCAAGTGCTAACTACCTGAGATCAGTACCACATAAATTGGGTGTGGTGGTGCACACTTGTAATCCCAGCCTGGAAGATCAGCACTCAGGAAGCTGAGGCAGGAGGATTGCCATGAACTCAAGGCCAGCCTGGACAACACAGTGAGTTCAGGACCACCTTGGATTACAGAGCAAGACCCTCCTCAAAAAGGTGCAGAAGAATTTTACCTCAAGCTGATAAGAGGAACATATGACAATCCCACTGCCAACATTATCCTAACTGGAAAATAACTCAAAGCATTTTCCCTGAAGTCAGGAAAAAGATGAGGGTGTCTACTGTTACCACTTCTATTCAACACAGAGCTTAAAACTTTAGCTAGAACGATCATGTAAGAGAATGAAATAAATAGAAAAGAAAGAAGTCAAAACTGTCCTTATTTGCAGATGACATGGTCCTTTACAGAGAGGACTCCCCAAAACTCCACTAGGAGACTCTGAGAATAAACAGATATGCAGTTAAGTTGCAGAATGTAAAAAACAACACACAAAAATCAATAAAATACAGCAACAATGAAAACACAGAGAAAGAGATCAGAAAAACAATCCATTCAAAGAAAATTAAATACCTTAGGAATCAACCCAACAAAACAAGTGAAGGACCTTTCTACTTAAAATGAGAGTATTCTGGGAAAAGAAATAGAAGAAAATATTAGAAAAAGGAAAGACACAACCTGTTCCTGGACAGGCAGAACCAATATTGTCAAAATGGCCATACTACTAGAACTGATATACAGATTCAATGCAATCCCAATCAAAATGCCAACGGCATATTTCACAGGACTAGAAAAAATGATCCTTTTTTTTTTCTTTTTCTCTTTTGAGACAAGGTCTCTCTCTGTAGCCCAGGTTGGTCCTCAACTCACTGTGTAGCCCAGGCTGGCCTTGAACTCAGGACAATCCACCTGTCTCAGCCTCCCCATTGCTGGGATTACAGGTATGTGCCACCATGCCCAGTTTTATGTGGTGCTGGGGAATCAAACTCAGACCCTTGCACTTACAAGGCAATTGCTTTAACTACGGTGCCATTCCTCCAGCCATCTAATTTTTTTTTTTTTAAGCAGAGTCTTGCTCTGTTGTCCAGGCCAGTCCTGAGCTAACTATATAGCCCATGCCGGCCTTGAATTCATGGCAGTCCCCCTGCCTCAGCCTCCAAGTGGTGGGATTACAGGTTTGTGCCATCATACCCAGCTTATGTGGTGCAGGGAAATCAAAGCCAGGGTCTTGTGCTTGCTAGGCAAGTGCTTTAACCTGCTTTAACCACTAAGCTGTTCCTCCAGCCCCAATCCTAAAATTTATATAGAACCAGAAAAGACCCAGAATAGCCAAATTGATCCTAAGCAACGAAACAAAAGCAGGAGGTATCACAATACTGGACATCAAGTTACATTACAAAACAACAGTGACAAAACCACATAGTATTGGCACAAAAATTGGACATGTAAATCAATGGAGCAGAATGGAGGATGCAAAGACCACCCAGAGCACCTTCAGCCATCTGATCTTTGACACAGGGTCCAAAAGCAAACATCAAAGAAAAGCCTCTTTAATAAATGGTTCTGGGGGCTGGAAGAACGGCACAGTGGTTAAATTACTTGCTTAGCAAGTGCAAGGTCCTGAGTTCGATTCCCCAGAACCAAATAAAGCCTAACGTGGCAGTGCATGCCTATAATCCCAGCACTCTGTGAGGATGGGGCAGGAGGACTGCCATCATTTCAGGGCTAGTGTAGGCTAACAGTGAGTTCAGGATCAGCCTGGGCTATAAAGTGAGACCCTGCCTCAAAAAGAAAAAAAAAAGGAAAAGAAAGAAAGAAAAGGTGTTAGGAAGACTGGTTATACCATGCAGAAGAATGAAAGTAGACCCATACCTTTCACCATATATCAAAATCAAATCAAAATGGAACAAAGGCCTAGACATTAAAATGGAAAAACTGAAATTGTTGGAAGAAAAAACAGGCAAAACTTTCAAAGACATAGGCTATGCAAGGACTTTCTCAATAAAACTCCCAACAGACATGAATGAGATAACATCAAGCTCAACAAATGGGATTATATCAAATTTAAAAACTTCTGTACAGCAAAGCAAACAATCAACAGAGTGAAGAGGAAGCCGACAGAGTAGGAAGAGGTTTTTGCCATCTACTCCTTAGACAGAGGACTATTATCTAGAATATACAATGAACTGAAAAAAATTAGACCCCCTGAGATAAAAGATCCAACCAAAAAATGGCCAACTAATGTGAATAGACAGTTCTCAGAAGAAGGCTGATGGCCAATAAGTGTGTGACAGACGTGAGTCACCTTTAACTGTCAAAGCAAAGCAAACAACACTGTGGTTCAGTCTAACTCCAGGAAGAATATCTAGTATCAGGAATTCAAGAAACAAAAGGCAAGCTTGTGGGAAAAGGAGCCCTTTTACATTGTTGGTGGGACTGTAAACTGGTATACCCGTCATGGAAAGCAGTAGAAAGATTCCTCAGAAAACTGAAAATAGATACTCCATTTGACCCAGCTATGCTCTTCTGAGCAGCGTCTCAAAAGAGTTAAAGTCATCATATAAGAGTGATACTGTGCTGGAGGAATGGAACAGCTGCTAAGCACTTGCCTTGCAAGTGCAAGGCCCTGAGTTCAATCCCCTGATGCCACATAAAGCTAGGCATGGTGGTGCATACCTGTAATCCCAGCACTCGGGAGGCTGAGGCAGGAGAATTGCCCTGAGTCCAAGGTCAGCCTGGGCTCCATAGTGAGTTTAGGACTAGCCTGGACTACAGAGCAAGACCCTGTCTAAATTGGAGAATACCACAGACTAATTATTTCTTTAAGGGCCTTGAGTTTGCTAGGTAAGTGCTTGTAACCACTGATGTATGCCCCCAGCCCTGAGTAACTAATTTCTTAAAAACAGATTTTTTAGAATTCTAGATCCTGGGAAGTCTAAGGCTGAGAGGCATGCACGTTGTGAGGATTTTTGTGCCACGTTATCCCACAGCAGAAGGCAAAGGACAAGAGAACACTTGGGACAGCGAAGGGGAGCAGGGCGCCAAGCTCACTTTTTTATTAGGAGCACACTCCCTTTATAACTAACACTCTCATGACAGCATTGATCCAGAAGTGGCAGCAGAGTCATCATTACCTCATCACCATTTTTTGTTTTTCAATACTGAGGAACATACTCAGAGCCTTTGCATTGAGCTACATGTCTAGACCTTTTTGTTTGTTTGTTTTGTTTTGTAAGACTGGATCTCACTAAATTGCTAAATTGTCTAGGCTGAACTTGAACTTACTATTCTCCTCCCTCAGTCTCCCAGAATTCTGGGATTACTGACCTGCACCACCAGACCCTGCTTCATCACTTCTTAAAATGCCCCATCTCTCAATACTTTTGTGTTGGGTATTAAGTTTCCAACACATATCCTCTGAGGCACACATTCAAACCATAACAAATTTAACTGATGTATACTGTATCTTGCACTAGAAAGAGAAGCTCCTTTATTTTTATTTTTATTTTTTTTTTAAGACAGGGTTTTTCTCTGTAGCCCAGGCTGATTCTAAACGCACTATGAAGCCCAGGCTAGCCTTGAATTTGGCAGTCCTCCTGGCTCAGCTTCCCAAGTGCTGGGATGTTAGACATGCGCTACCATGCCCAGCTTTGTGTGATGCTGGGGAACTGAACCCAGGCCCTTGTGCTTGCTAGGCAAATACTTTAACTGCTGTACCATTCCTCCAGCCCCAAGAGAAGCTCTTAGCCTTCTGACATTCTTCTTCAAATTTGTTTTCTGAAATGATTGCTTCAGAGCCTCCATTCCTCTCTGAAAACCTACAAGAGATGAAACCAAGGGCCTTTGCATAGGCAAATGTCCTCTCTCGGAACTACTCCTCAGCCACCAATACTTCCTGTTTTGTTCTAATTTACAAAGGAGCTACGCCCTTTTTTACCTAGGTATGACCATTCTCTGTGTGCTCACCACAGATCCCAGCACATTCATACACTCAACAGCATCAGCCAATATAGGAAACGAATAAATGGGTGGGCACAGAAGCTGAGGCTCAGGAAGCGGGGCTGCTTGTCCAGCTCTCAGCCAGTCCACCCCGTCTTCATTTTCTTTATTATTATTATTATTATTATTATTATTATTATTATTATTATTGTGGTACCAAGGATTAAACTTGAGCATTTACACTGAGCCATAGCCCTAGCCCATTTTTATTTTGAGACTGGGTCTCACTAAGTTCCTAAATTGCCCAGGATGGGCTTGGACTTGCAGTCCTCCTGGTATACTCTCCTAGAAAGCTGCTGAGACTGCATGCCGGTGCCATCCAGCCCAGCTTCACCTTCATTTTCCCTTCATTCCTCCCTCCCTCCCTCCCTTCCTTCCTTCCTCCCTCTCTTTCTTTCTTTCCTTTTTTCTTTTTGAGAGAGGTTCTCACTCTAGTCCAGGTTGGTGCTGAACTCATTATGTAGCCCAGGCTGGCCTTGAACTCACAGCAATCCTCCCATCTCAGCTTACCGAATGCTGAGCTTACAGGTGTGTGCCACTATACCCAGCTATTACGTGGTGCTAGGGACTTGAACCCAAGGCCTTGAGCTTCCTAAGCAAGTGCTTTAATCTCTGAGCTATATCCCCTACCCTCATCTTCACTTTGAAGAAAGATGCCAGTTAAGAGATGATGTGGATTTGGATCTCAATTTTTTTTCTCATTGCCTGTAGCCTTTAGCCTTTGAACAGTTATTTAATCTTTCTAGAGCTTAATTTTTTTTTATCTTATACAACTAAATTATAGAACTCATTATACAGGTCATTGGAAGTATTGAAAAAGGGAAAACATGTGGAGATATTAACATATGATGGTATACTTAGCAAACTCTAATAAAGACTATTGCTATTCATTTATAAGGTTTTACTGAACACTAAATTAAGTGAAGAATGTGAAGTGTCTTGTAAGTAATTTACAATTTGTGTAAGTTTTCTCATACTCTGAAGGTAAAGGGATAGAAATGAGTCTACTTAAGGGACAAAGTAGAGAAAATTTTGAGGACTAAAAGAGCGTATTTCATCTTCACTTTTTTTTTTTTTTTTTGAGACAAGGTTTTAATGTAGAGCCCAGGATGGTCTTGAACTCACTATGTAGCCAGGATGGCCTTGAATGCAAAACAATCCTCCTGCTTCATCCTCCTGAATGCTGGGATTACAAGCATGTGCCGTCATAGTCAGCTTATGTGGTGCTAGAAAGTAGAGCCCAGGGCCTTGTGGCTTGCTAGGCAAGCACCATAACCACTGAGCTATGCCCCAGCTCCTTTATTTGTACTTGTTAAATATTAATAACCAACATCGTTATCATCTCCTCCACTCCGCTGACTTGACTCCTGGCACGGGGGCTAAGAAACTCAAAACCACCTGGGTGGTTCTGGAGAAACCCCGGGGTCAGAGAGCCAGCATTAAAAGGACAGCAAACAGGACCCATGAAGGGGAGTCAGAGGAAAGGAATCAATCACCTGTGCTACAAAAATGGCCAGAGCTGGGTGTGGTGGCACATGCCTGTGATCCCAGCACTCACGAGGCTGAGGCGGGGGATTGTGGTGAATCCAAGGCAGCCTGGGCTCCATAGTGAGTTCAGGACCAGCCTGGGTTACAAAAACCCTGTCTCAAAAAAAAAAAAGTGGCCAAAGCAAAAGAAGCAAGGTGAGGATAAAGCCAATATCTGCCAGCTTAAAGTAAGAGGTAGGAAACATGAGCATGAGAAAGGAAAGGGGACTGGTAGGACCCTCTTTCTCCTGAGAGATGAGGACCCCATCACGTCTGGGTGGGAGTGGCTGCTGTCCTCTGGAGGGGTGGGTGAGCAAGATGACCTATGCAGGAGCCAGGACAGGGTGGGCTTGGCTTCCTGGGCATGGGTTAGGCAGAAGTCTGCTTGCTGTCTCTGGATCTTGATAATCATGGCTCCCAACCTATTCCCTATGTCATGTGCCTCGCTACCCAGTTTCTCTTACCACTTTCATTTTTCCCCACTATTTTTATTAATATACGAATGTAATACATAGTATTTACAATGAATTTGGGTGTTTTGTACACCTATGTATCATATCGAATTTACAATCCCTTCCCATTTTCTACCCTCCCACCCTCTCCCTGTCCCTTCCCCCAACTCCGGCTATCACTTCATATGGTTTCAAAGAATGTCTGTGTTCTGGGTTTTCCAAGTCAGAGAAACCATACAGTGTTTAACATACTAATCTTTCGCACCTAAGTCATTTCACTTAAGTCACCACTCTACCCCAGCTTCCTATTCCTCTAATGGGTTCACAGTAGTTAGATCTTGATATCTCTTCTCTGAATCCAACCAATCCCTTTATTGAGATATTTACCAAAGTTTTTTTTCTATATTTTGCTATAACTCTTACCACTTTCTGAAGGTTCATAGCGGTCAATGAGTTCCAGGGCAAGGTCAGGGGCAAGTTCTCTTTCTTTCTGCTCCTCTCGAAGGAAATCCACAAATTCTAGCAGAGTCAACTTCTGTCCATCAGCCGAAAATTTTTCAAACAGTTCCTGGACCTCTGTGCGCTTAGTTAAGGCCTTATAGAACTGTACAAATTCTTCTCCTTCCAGAGTCCCAGTCTGGGATGTGTCTGCGGCCTACAAGAGGTTAGTGGAGAGCTGATGGACACCTTAATGGAAAATGTAATGGCCTTCAGTTGCCCTACAAGGACAATCTTATTTGCAGATTCAAACATGAGTCCATAAACTCCCACAGAACTTCCATTTCATGGTCATAGAAAAAGCCACTTCAGTGAATAAAAAGCACAATTTCAGCCAAATTTTTTGCAACTATAATATTTCAGGCTGGGGATATAGCTCAGTAGTTTCAGCCTAGAGTACATAAGGCCCTGGGTTTGATTTCCCAGCACCTCATAAAAGATTAGCTAGGCATGGTAGCATATGTTTCTAATCACAGCACTTGGGAGGCTGAGACAGGAGGATTGCCATGAGTCTGAGGCCAGCCTGGGTTACATAATGAGCTCAGGACCAGCATGGTCTACACAGTAAGAAAGGCTCTAATTCAAGATAAATAAAAATAAATAAATAAAATTACAACCAGAAAGTTGTATCTCCTAAATGTTCCTAAAAGTTCAGAAGATACTTCCTTCTATTTGCTCACATTCCAGTGAGGATTTTATATCGTGTACCTGCCAAATTCTGGCCATGAACAGAGAGATCCAATATAATAACATATTACATACCTTTCACAGAACTATGACTTAACTATTTTTCTTGTGGTGTGGGCAGGTATTGGAGATTGAGCCCAGAACCTTAACACTGAGCTGCCAACCTCAGCCCATTTTATTTTCATAAATTTTTGAATTTGAGATAAGATCTTGCTAAGTTGCCCCGACTGAGCTCAAACTTGCAATCATCCCCCTTAGTCCCGCAGAGGGTTGAGACTACAAGCCCGTGTTACATGGCCAGGTGAGACACACCTTTAACAAGACAGAGCTCTTGCTGTTGAATGGCACTTCCTGCTCACACTTACCCCAGCACCTGTCACAGCGCTAAGGGTTACCACAGGAACTCGACAAACAAATGCTGCTGACTGGAGTCAAAGGCCTTCTGGCCCCACTGACTACATGACCTGGCTGGCTTTCGCAAGTCCCTCCCAGAAGACCCACCTGAAAAAGACTCAAGGCGTATTCCTGATCCATTTCCACATTCATCAGGTGCAACAACCGCTGAACTTCTTGGAAACTCATACGACCATCCTGGTTTTTGTCTCCACGTTGGAACCAGTCACTTAGCCATCCAGTTCTGAGTCAAGGCAAAAGCACTGTGTGCGCGCGTGTGTCTGTGTGTCTGTGTGTGCGCAGGTGTGTGTGTTTATCCATGTGTATCTTTCCCCTGTCATTGCTGCTGGTCTCTCTTTCATTACAATCCATTCTCTGCACAGCTTCTAGAACAGCATCTCCCTAGTCCCAACCTATCTTGTCACTGTATGGCTCGGGTGCTGCAGGGGCTTGGCTGTCGCCTATGGCAAGAAACCTACATTCTTTAACACAGCAGTTGAGACTCCCTTAACTCCTGAGATCTGGCCCAACGCAGGCTTCTTCTTGTTTCTAAAGTCCCTGCTTTCTGATGTCCCTCTCTCTCCTTCTTTTCAAATTCCTATCTCAGAAGCCAAGCGTGGTGGCACACACCTGTAATCCCAGCAGTCGGGAGGCTGAGGCAGGAGGATTGCCATTAAAAGTTAGCCTGGGTTTTGTGGCAATTTCAGGACCAGCCTAGACTACAGAGCAAGACCGAGTCTCAAAAAGAAAATAATCCCTATCTCTGGACTTCACTTCTCCTGTCTTCATGCTCAAATTCTACTCATTCGTAAGGCACAGCTCACATGCCATTTCTTCCCTGAAGCTTTCTCAGATAACTCTCTGGCAGAATTGCCCTCCTTCCTTTGAGGGCATACAAATAATCTAAATAACACTGCTTTGGTAGTTAGACTGTTTATACAATTCCTTTCTCTCCATTAACTAAGGCAATAGCGGTGCCTTATTAATCTTGGTATCCCTGCAGTTTGCAGATTGTCTACACATTCTGCTCTGTCAGTGGAGAGTGAATGAACATATGGACTGGCACACAATCCAGGAATACTGAAGCAAGTCAATACTACCAAGCCCTCTAAGAACTTGCTGCCTATCCCTATAGCAGTTAATGCCGCCAGGATCTTCCATTTGGCTCTATGGAGCAACATCTTGTGTGCTCCTGTGGCTGTCATTTCCAATCCTGGAGATCCTGCTTCATACCCAAACTCTGTCTGGCTATATCTTTGCCCTCCCTAGCATCCAGTTCTGCCTTGGAATGCTCAGCCATACACTGGCCTGAGGTGTGCCTGGACCTCAGCACCTGGATGCTGTGCCTTCCCTACCTCTGCATCCTTTACCATTCCCTAATCCTGCAGCATCTGGGTCCTTCAGCCACCCCCATTCCCCATCCTGACTCCATCTTATTGATACTGGTCAAGCCTCTCCTGTTGGTCCATGCTAGTGACAAGGTCTACCAACAGCTGCAGTCCTCGCATCCAGTTCTGGGCCTCCTCAATACTGTTGGCCACCAGGTCCAGGTTGGAGCGGCGGCCATGGAAGACGACAGTGAAGCCCTGCTCCAGGGGGAACTCCTCTGCTAGGCTGCGCAGCAACTCAGAATCATGACCCTTCCGCACTGTCTCCACGTCAGAGACTGAGACTGGGGAGAGGAAGCAGGTGGGAATACTGTGAAAAAAGGAGTACAACAAACTGCAAAGGCTATGAGGCAAAGACCAGAACCCCCAACTTTATGAAGGCAGAGATGGAACCCAGGCTCTGCAGTATGTGTCCCAAAAGTTTAGTGCAGGATAATGCAGAATCCTGGGATACAGGACCCGACATGAGCCACTATTCTGTTTTGTTTTGTTTTGTTGCAATAGGGTCTTGCTCTGTAGTCCAGGCTGGTCCTGAACTCATTATGTAGCCCAGGTCGGCCTTGAACTCAAAGCAGTCCTCTTGCCCCAGCCTCCCCAGTGCTGACATTACAGGAATCTACCATATGTTTAGCATATTGCTCTTTTCAATTGCAGTGTGGCAAGGAGCCTGGCTTCCAGCCACCAGTTGGCAGTGTAGCACAGACTAAAGCAAAGTAACTCCTCAGTGTCCTCATCTTAAGGCATGGGTTGTCCTCTTTCATGACCAGTCTCAGTGGTGATCACAGAAGAACTAGCAGGGATAAAAAAAGCCAGAAACACATTGAAAGGCAAAAGCAATTACACCAAAGCATATGTGGCTAAGTTCAGATTTGAGGGTTGCCATTCCTAGTCATCTAGAAGGGAGCAGAGAACCTTGTAGTGGGGGAGGGTTGGATAGTGAACTTTGAGTATATGCCTGAAGCAGACTCTCTTACACGTATTCTGTGATCTAAATTTTAGAGGTTATATATGAATATATTCTTCTATTAAAAATGGCATAACAGCTAGCATTTATTAATCAGATCTCATGCTAGGTGCCTTATACATTAATTTCATTGAGTCTCTGTACCCTACTAGGCAGGTATTTTAATTCTCATTTCAGATGAGGAAACTGAAGTTTAACTGACTCAAGTAACTTGTCCAAAGTCACTCAGCTACAAAATTACAGAGCCAGGGCTTTAATCCAGGCCGACTGACGCCTGAGATCATGGTCTTCCAATAGTAACAATAACCACAAGATATGACCTGTGAGCCCAGGATGGTGGCACACACCTGTAATTTCAGCACTCTGGGAATCTAAGGCAGGAGGATCACAAGGTCCAACCCAGCCTGGGCAACTTAGAAACTCAAAAATAAAAGTAAAAATGAAGGCTGTAAGTCTAACTCAGTGTGAGGGCCCTGGGTTCAATCCTGAGTACCATATAAAAAAAATTATACATGCATGTGTGTGTGTGTGTGTGTGTGTGTGTGTGTGAGTGTGTGTTTGTAAAACCTATGACTTACTGAGCCTTATCATGTGCCAGGACTTGCCCAAATCCTTCGATGGAATAAACTAACTTAATCCTCATGATGGCCTTACAAAGGCAAGTACGAGCTATGATCTTATGATCTCCTTGTATAAGCTCACATATCACCGTGAGTGGGACAGCCAAGAATGAGCAGTCAGAAGAACCCTGGTCCCTCCCCTTCCCTCAGGTGGCCAGGAACCACAGGGAACTGTCAGTCTACATGCCCACCCCCAGCTATCCAGGTCACTCACAGCTGGGCTTGGCACTGCCCCCGGCCTGTCGTGCATGCCAGACTGTCATGCCGTCAACCTGAAGTTTGAAGTATCTCAGCTTCTTCCAGCTTTTGGACCTCACCTTGCGCATCAGCATGCCTTCCTGCATCAGCAGCAGGTCCTGATCAGTGGTGAGCCCTGGGCCAGGAAAGGCAGGGGCTAGGGAACCGGCAAGGAGACGGGAGGGCTGACGGAGCTCTGGAACCTAAGTCCAGCCTCCTTCTCCTCTCCAGGCTTTCCTGCAACCCCTCTTCCCTTGCAGGGGTACTCACAGTCTTGTATCAGGGACGCCATCACTTGCTGCTCCGCTACTTGGTGCCAGAGTCACCTAGAGGAGCAAAGATCTTGTGTGAATCCTGGAGATGAAGAAAACAAGAGTATTTCTACCCTTGGAATCCCCTCCTTCTGGGCTGAGGCAGGACTGCAGGTTTGGGCCCAGCCTGGGCAACTTGGTAAGATTCAGTATCAAAATCAATAATAAAAATGGGCTGGGACTGTAACATAATGTGAAGGCTCTGGGTTCAATTCCCAATACCAAGTTGTCTGCAGCTATGTTCACTTCTAATTTAAGTTTGGTGACTTTGAGGCTCAGGGAGACTAAGAAACTTACTTCAAATAGCATAAGAATCAGAATTTAAAGTAAGATATGTCTGATCCGAGAGCCTCTGCTCTTCCTTGAGATGATCTACGGAGAGCTCTAAATCAGGGCGTATGCCAAACACCCCCTTCCTATTCAGTACCCTACAACCTGCTGGGTAACCTCTCTCCATACTTTATTAAAGACCATTATGAATAGGGACCACAATCTTGCTAACCAGTCCCTTTCATAATGTGTGTGCACTCCATACCTTTGCCTTCTCGGCTCCACAGGGGATAATACCAGATTCCCTTTCTGGAAGCCCTGTCCTTGCTCTCATGGAGGTTGTCCAGCTTCTAAAAGGCTAGGAAAAAAGTCTTTCTTAAGTCTCTTCTATAACAACTAGTTATATTCTGCTACCCTCACATAATAAAGTACACTTGATATTCTTTTCTAGTGTGTGCAAGTGTGTGTGCGCGTGCGTGTGCATGCATGTGTGTAATGTTGAGGATTGAACTCAGGGCTTCACACATGCTCAGTAAGTGCTGTATCACTGGCCTACACCCCCAGCTTTATTTTCCTTTTCATAGAAATTATTCTCACAGTCTTGGTGTGTGTGTGTCTGGCCTGTCCGTCTCTCTCTCTCTCTCTCTCTCTCTCTCTCTCTCTCTCTCTCTCTCTCTGTCTCCCTCTGTGTGTGTGTGTGCACAAATGTGTGTGGCACTAAACCCAGGACTTTTGTACTTTGCTCTATTGCTGGCCTATTTCTGTTTGTGATTTTGAGGCAGGGTCTCACTAAGTCACTAAGCTGCTTAGTCTGGGCTCTAATCATAATATTCCTATCTGAGCCTTCCAGAATGCTGAGATATTTTAGGTGTGTGCCATCAAGCCTAGCTTATTCTCAGTTTTTAATGGACCAACAATGCTACCAAAAAAGCTTGCACACGTCTCAGAATTGCATTTTCATGCTTGTCTATGAAAAAAGGCGTTCCTTTAAAATATGTGCTCTCTGGGGCTGGAGGAATGGTTCAACGGTGAAAGTGCTTGCCTAGCAAGTGCTATATCAAGTGCTAAGTACCCGAGGTCGATTTCCCAGCAGCACATAAGCCAGGCGTGGTGGTGCATGCCTGTAATTCCAGCACTCAGGAGGCTGAGGCAGGAGGATTGCTGTAAGTCCAAGGCTAGCCTGGGTTCCATAGTGAGTTCAGGACCAGCCTGGGCTATAGAGTGAGACCCTGTCTCAAAAATAAATAAATAAATAAATAAAATATATGCTGTAAGCTGACTGTCACTAACAACAAACCTCCCTTAGGAAGAACTAGAAGATTTAATGTGTGAACACTGATTCTTATTTTGCTCCTCTAGAAATACACAGCTCTTGACCAGATTGTGCTGAAACTGACCTTATGAGACATAAAGCTCTATACTTTTGCATAAGCAAAGGACCTATAATTGAATAGAAATATTTTATATATCTAAATTTTAGTTTACACTTTAGTACCAAAAATCTTTTTAGAGCTAGAGGAATGGCACAGCAGTTAAAACACCCACCTTGCAAGCATAAGGCCCTGAGTTCGATTCCCCAGCACTACATAAAGCCAGCAGTAGTGCTGAAGCAGGCTGAAGGAGGAGGCTGAGGCAGGAGGATTGCCCTGAGCCCAGGGCCAGCCTGGGCTACATAGTGAGTTTAGGACCAACCTGGACTGCAGAGCAAGACCCTGTCTCAAAAAAATTTTTTTAAATCTGTAAAGCAATCATTCATTTAGTGTTATGTTAAAACAGTATATAATTTACTTCCTATATTTTACATATGAAAAGGCAGAAGCCCACAAATGTGATCTGGCTTGTCTGAGGTCATGCAGTCCATTTGAGCCCTATCTCTCCTTAATAAAATCCTATAATGTCACCCTGGAATGTTTAAGTCTTCAAGGAGAGCACAGGGGTCATTGAACAAAAAAACAGCTTTCCTGACTACAAGACCTAGAGAATCTTTTTAAAGGGATAGCCGGGTGAGTGGGGAAGGCTAGGAAGCCATCTGTTAAAAACAGAAACAACAAGCCTGAGATAGTTCCAAGAAGAAATGATTTTTCTGGCTAAGGCTAAATGTGCATAAATAGGGGAAACCAGAAGAAAACTCTGGGTGGATGAACCAAGGTGGCTTCCTGAGACGTAGGATATCCTTCTCTGGGAGGGGATACACAGACTGGAATCTGAGGCTTACAGAAGCAACACAAAGAAATCAAATAGAAGGTAACGGGTCTCAAGTTTCTTAGGCCTTAGAAATTTCTTAGTGAGACAAGGTTGACCTGGGATGATATCTAATCTCATCAACATTCTGCTCTAAACTTCAGCTCTACCTCTAGGGCATTGGGACTCTGGGGTGGGCCTTGGCCCAGGAAAGACAGAATTGCTCCCTTTATGCCTGTGCCCAGGAGTCTCACAATGATGTCCTGAAATGCAGGAAACTAGGAACAGGCCCAAGTGGCTGGACGCCACTATTTTGGAGTTCCTCACCTCTTAATCTAGCCTTAATTATTTTTCTTTCCTTCATCAAACTCCTCCAAATCCAGGTTTGGCCTTTTAAAAATTTACTTTTGATCCTATTTTTAAATCACTACGTTAAACCTGTATCCAGGTGACATATGGCCACAAGAGTGCCAGCTATAACACAGAAAGCCACAGAATGACAAAGCTGGACTTCATTTTACGTAGAGAGAAGGGTCCAAAGACTAGAAAGATTGATTGGCTGACCTGCCATAATGAATGAAAGAATTGGAACTAAACCCCAGGTTTCCATGCAACCAGCCGAATACGCCAAGACCCTGCCCTTACAAAGGGCCTGCTCTAAGAAGCAGGGTTGGAGCAAGGCTAGGAATCAAGGAGAGACACTGATGTTTTGTCCTCTTGTCTATTTTCTATTCCCCACTCCCAATCTACTAAATAGCTTTTTCCTCTGTGTGTGTGTGTGTGTGTGTGTGTGTGTGTGTGAGATGTACCGCCTCAGCCCCTTTTTCATATTTTATTTTAAGACAGAATCCTACTAAGATTCTGAATTGACTAGACTGGGCTTAAATTTGTAATCCTCTTGCCTCAGCCTCTCCGAGTGCTGGGATTACAAGCAAGGTTCGTCACTCCCAGTTCCCACTTTTATTTTTAATTGATTAATTGATGATTGGTTGATTGTAGTACTGGGAATCAAGCCCAGGGACTTCACACTGAGCTATAACCCTACTCTATTTTTTAAAATTTTGATTTGGAGGCAGGGTCTTGCTAAATTGCCCAGGCAGGGCTCAAAACTGTGATCCTCCCTGCTCAGCCTCTCAGAGTGAGGAGATTGTAGGTACGCACCTGTGGGCCCAGCCAAAAAGCTTTTCATTCTTTCATTTTTCTTTTCTTCCCTGCCCCATGCCTGGCTCCGATTTTCCTGTCTTGCTCACATACTCCTCTCTGTCCCCGTCTTTCCCGCTTTCCCTGTGCTTACTTTGGCCAGCCCCTTCTTGCTCGTGCCCACTCCTTCTCTAGATCACTTCTTCCATTCACTTCCCTTTTTGCTTCCACTAATTCCCATTACCTCTAGTTCTCAACATCCTTTTTGAGGATTTTTAGACTGTGGTCCAGGTGGGAGGACACTAGGCTTTGGCCACTCCCTCAGTAGCATGTCCCTCTGCTCAGCCTCTTTTCCCTGTATCCTAGGAGAATGACTTCATAAAGTCCCCAGAGAATGGGAGTTAGAACCCACGTGTTCTAGGTCTTGGCGTTTCCTCAGCTGTCTGAAAGGAAGGATGGCCAAGGCGGACGGGAGCGGGAGTACTGGCAAGGGTGCGGAGCATGAAATAGGAGAGTAAGAGAGCCTGGGTCTTCAATATTAACTCCAAAACATAGATATGGAGGTTTTTTCAGGATACCACGATAATACAGATGTGAAAAGAGACACATAAAATAAGAAGTGGTCTGCAGCTGCAGAGCAAGATTTGGTCCTCCACTTTCATAAGGCTTCATGTCCGTGATGTGGACTTTGGCAGTGTTATGAGGCTGGTCCTACGACTCAGGCTGTCTCAGTTCTTTCTGAGGGGTAAGAAGGAAGAGAAGAACTTTGTATTTTCCCTTCCTAACTAAGGATTCTGCCTACGCTTGTTGAGCAGAGTGGACAGAATGTCATAGCCATCAATCAGAATGTTAGAGCTTGAAGCTCTTTTAAAGCACACACAATCCAAAGATTCATTGCCAAATCAATACATCTTGAAGAGTGTCATGAAACAGGTTCCTTAGCCCCTCATAAAATCTACCAGATCAAAATTGTCAAAGCTGGGCTCACTGGCACAGGCCTGTAACCCTGGCACTCTGGGAGGCTGAGGTGGGAGAATCATAAGTTTGAGGTCAGTCTGATTACAATTTTGTAAAAAAATTGTCTCAAAATCAAAAGGGAGAGGGAGGCTGGAGGAATGGCTCAGTGGTTAAAGCGCTTGCCTAGAGCACTAAATTAAGCACTAAGTACCTGAGTTAGATTCACCAGCACCACATAAACTGGGTGTGGTGGTATACGCCTGTAATCCCAGCACTCAGGAGGCTGAGGCAGGAGGATTGCCATTAGTTTGAGGGCAGCCTGGGCTCCACAGTGAGTTCAGGACCAGCCTGGGCTACAAAGTGAGACCCTGTCTCAAAAACAAAACAAAACAAAACAAAACAAAAGCAGCTGGAGGGTATAGTTCCGTGTGAAGGCCCTGGGCTCCATCTCCAGTACCACACACAAAAACCTTTTCCAAGTATAGGGCTCGAGAATAATTATTTTTAACAAGCACACCTGTATACAGCAAGTCCGGTAAATGCTAAACTCTCTCCTACCACAGATCAGGGAATTGTGCAGTCCCATCGCAGAGCACTTCATAAATGGCCCGTTAAGCATGAGAGGAATAAGGCATGCGACTCAAACTGTGGCTCATTTCAAAGAACTCTTCTCTCTGTGACTCCCCATAGCCTTCGCCAACTCTTGTTTAAGAATCCTCTCGGGCCTGCTATCGAGTGGATGCTAAAGCTTGTCTACTCCGATTCTCTCTCCTCCCTTATGGGGGTCACCTTTGAGGAGTGACTCAGGTCAGCATCCTGGCTCTGGAGGGCTAAGAGTTTTTCAGCCCACCCTGGACAGCTTAGCAAGATCCCATCTCAAATTATTTTTTTTTTTTTTTAAAGAAAGGTCTAAAAATGTAGCTAAATGTAAAGGCCCCAGTATTTAAAAAAAAAAAAAAAAAAAAAAAGGAGGAGGGAGGGGATGGGGACCTACACCAGAGGAGAGGCTGGGCTGGGGGACAGGGCTGGCACCTAGAGCCCAGCCAGTCAGGGACCCAGGCAGGCCAGGGTCTGCAGCCCCTACCTACCGCGGGCCGGACAGCGGTCCTGTGCCGGTGAGCTGGGGCTGGGCGATCTCTCCGCCGCGGGGGAGAGGCCAGCCTCCGTTTCCCCTCTTCACTCGCTTGCTTCCTCCCTCTTCTGCTGCAGTTCGCTGCTGTCACTGGCAGGTCACAGCCCGAGCGAGCGAAGGAGCGGCGAGGAGAACGGTGAGCGCTGCCCTCAGCCCAGCCCCTCCAACTCTTAAAGGCCCAGGACGTTGGCCAAGGCCAGGGAGTAGCGGGGGCGGGGTGGGAGGAGAGGATTAAGGGGATGGGCTGACAGGCACTGCACCTCGTGGAAGGACATGCCCGGCTACCCTTGATCTTGATGACCCTGCTGCCCCGCTCCCATCGACCCCGATCCCGCAGCGTTTGTCAGAGCGAAACCCAAGGAGTGTGCGAGCGACAGGGCTCCGGGAATCGCTGCCTTTCACTCCGGTCGTCGCGTGTAATGCGGCGCCTCTGCCCTCATTTCGCCTGGCTGCGTTCCCCAAGCGGCTCCCGGCCTGTGTCCGACCTTGCTGGCGCCTAGAGGCACCGTGGAAGGAAGAAACAGGACGGGAAAGGAGGGAGATGGGGGAATGGAAGGAGAGGAGTGATCACAGGGCGGACGGGGTTGTTGGCATCTGTGCATGTTTAAGGCATTTGCTAAATACTGAATACGTATGAATGTGGGACACAATTCATTTTTTTCTTTTC